>JAECWM010000006.1:0-428217 GCA_018150695.1 Drosophila oshimai | reverse complement strand
CAAATGAAGAGACATGTACATTTGTTGAGTTCTGGATTGAAACTGATTTTATTTTCTCAAGTGTTAGATTATGTTAGCTTAGTGAGTAGCCGTGGATCACTGCAGTGACCCACGGGGGTTGAAATGTGGCCGCTCTGTGGGTCCGTGCAAGCAATTAACACGTACAAGTGTTTTCCATTACACCCTCTTGAAAGGGATTCATCTTACATTATTATTCGTGGCCAGATCCTATTTTAATGGCTAAAGATCGGCTATCTGAGACCATGCCCATAAAACATTTAATTTATTACAGTGGTGTTGGACATGGGTCTTTTTTTAATGTGTACGTGTAGGATTGCATTTTATGGTTTTCTTGTCTAAGTATAGATTATACAAGTGATCGTTAGTTTTGGTTATTTTTTACCCTGCATGTTTAGAGTGTTCTAAACATTCTGCAAAAGGCCAGGAAAGGTTGCTATATTGTACCTTACAATTTTTAGTTTTCTTAATTCATTTAATAATCAAACATACATACACAAATGTATTTAAGACGTATTTTTATTCTTCGATTTTCTTTAACTAACTATGCCTTCCGGTATGACAATGCCTTGCAATTGCCGTCTTACATTTATTTTTCTTACAAAGTATACAAATAAGGTTAACAATATTATAATTATCAAAATTAAAGATGTGTGTCCGGAAAGCTGGTGAAATTGTAATTCTTTTAATTCTAGCTTGTGAGTTTTCAAAAAATTTAGTTCATTTTTTAAGCGGTTTATTTCGTCAGTATGATTAATAATTGGTGAGTCTAATTGTTTCCAAAGAATCTTGGGTATTTCACTAATTTCTCCTATATATGACAAAGACAACGTTCCCTGATCTTCTGTTTCTATACTGTGGTGAGCAATTAGAATCTTATCATTAACTCGAGCAGTGCAGTCCGACCTGATTGTTAAAATCCCTTGCTCCGGCAAATCTACTATTTCTAAGCTTGTGGTGCCGCATTGTATTCTAGCCTTTGTGTTATCCTCAACCTTAAAGAGCCAACTACTTTTTCTTTCTAACTCTATCCAATATGACTTGCTTTCAACAATTGATTTGTATATGCAATTTTAAGCTCTATTTGGTTTGAGAGGCTTCAATTCACAACTACCATCGCTGGCACTACTCCAAGGCCAACTTCCTTCACAAACTCTTTTATTAGATTGCCACCTTTGACACTTGTTGAGGGTAGATTCTTTCATAAGGTAATACGCATCTATCTCGAAGTTATAAACTAAATACTGCACATCAACGTGCACCATTATCATGCTTTGTTCAATTCTAACAGGTATTGGAACAACTCTAAATAATGATGATGCATGTCGACCAAACAAAGGTATCTTTGCATTTATTATAAGTTTTTTATCAACAAATAAACCCCTAGCTGTTAGTAAAGTATAAACTTCTTTAAGTTCTGTGCCAGTTCTTTTCCCTGGCAAAACGTAATTTTCTGATAAACTGTCTTTAATTTTCGAAATCTCACTTTTTAGTTGACTGGGCTTCAAAATGTTAGTATTAAGTCGACCATGATTAATGTCTATTAATAAGCTTATGATTCCAGATTGTATTTTTTCGCATTCATCAATTATGTTAGTTAATTGTTTTGTTATCATAAAGAAGTTGATAGACTCTTTGTACACATAGTATGATTCTTGTAGTGTAGTCGTCATATTCTCAATTCGCGTTTGCATTCCCTTGAAATTAACATTGATCTCATCAGTCGTTCTTTTTAATATGTTTGCTGTAGAATCGACTAAAGAAGTTTGTTTCTTACTTAGCTCGTTTAGACTGTGCTGATTGCTTAATAAGTTTTTCATGTTATCTTCCATTTGAATTCTGTCATCTTCATCCATTATTCCAAATAAAATATGGTACAGGGATCCCATAAATCCAAATGGAGCTCGCTTGTTTCTAGCCCTACTTTGAGCCATGAAAAGTTTGTTGTTTTCTTCCAAGTCCAACATTTTCTTTTCCGTGTTATCTAAAACTAAACGGCATTGGTCTTCGAAACTATGGAGCTTATCGCAAATTATTTTCATTTTTGGTACCAAATCTTTACCCTTTTTTAGCATTTCAAAATAGGCGTCCATATTATAAAAAATAATTAGATTCCAAGAAGAGGCAACTATTTCAACGTCCCCCATTGGATCTAAATATATTGCTGAAGTTTTATTTATTTTTTCTATTGCATATTTTGGTTTGTCCACTTTGGGTAATGCGTTAGAAAATTGACAACTTAATATAAACAACAACATGGCCATAATAAAGCCGAGTTTTGAAATCTTCGATGAATTTCTTGTCTGCCTTTTTTGTTGTTTCGCTTTAGGGTCAGATTCAGCTCTGTCGACGTATTTAATTCCGTCTAAGGGACAAATCTTGCTTATGGGTCTAGTGATAAATCCATCCTGTAATTTTACTTCAACCACTCTGACCTTTTCATCTTTGCCTTTATGGATTTTTTCCACCTTTCCTAGTGGCCATCTGGCTGGATGACAATTTTCATCTTTTAAGAGGACTATTTGTCCTTCTTCTATATTAGGACTTTCCCTCTTCCATTTGTGCCTCTGCTGAAGAGTATGCAAGTACTCCTCTTTCCACTTCACCCAGAAATCTCTTTTTATCTTTTGGATTAGTTTCCACCTATCTAGATTTCCAATTTTTTCGTCTGTCATTGGCTCAACTAAATCTAATGGTGGTCTTCCAATCAAAAAATGACCTGGAGTAAGAACTTCTTGTTGATCAACACCATTTTCCGCAGAGTATAAAGGTCTTGAGTTCAAACATGCCTCTATTTGACACAAGAGCGTCGACATTTCTTCGTATGTGAGGCTGTTGTCCCCAATAACCCTTTTAAGATGGTATTTCATGGATTTTACTCCAGCTTCCCAGATACCTCCGAAGTGAGGTCCTGCCGGGGGGATAAAATGCCAATCAATTCTATCTTTTTCAAGTTGCGAAGCAATCATAATATTTTCCTGAATTGCTTTGATTAGATCTTGATCCAACTTTCTTGAAGCTCCTACGAAATTTGTTCCATTATCGGAATATATGTTGGCACATTTACCTCGTCTAGCTATAAATCTTCTAAGTGCTGCTAAAAATGCATCAGAAGTTAAATCACTGACCACCTCTAAATGTATGGCTTTGGTAGCCATACAAACAAACACAGCAATATATCCTTTGTAGGTCTTTTGCCCACGAGTTTTGGAGCATTTTACGTAATAAGGACCTGCATAATCTATTCCTGTGTTTAAGAAAGGATATGTCATCGTGACTCTATATTGAGGCAGGCTGCCCATTATTTGTTGAGCAGTCTTTTGCCTATACCTTGCACACTTGACGCATCCTCTTAAGTATTTTTTTAACGAATTTCTAAGCCCGAAAATCCAATACTTTCTTTGGATATAATTACGCATCAAGTTAATGCCTCCATGAATTGATTCTTTATGAGCATTTCTGATTATCAACTCTGATATGTGGCATTTGTCTAATATTATTGGATGTCTAACATCAAATTCGGCGGCAGAGTTTTGTAATCTTCCCCCCACTCGAAGGATTCCATCCGTGTCTAAAAACGGATTTAAAGACAAAATCCTGTTACTAGTCTTAATTTCTTTGTTGTTACGTAGGCACTGTATTTCTAAACTGAACTGGTGTTCTTGTTGTTTTTAAACGCTTTATATTAGTTTCACTTGTGGCTGGCTGGCTATCTGGCTGGCTATCTGGCTGGCTATCTGGCTGGCTGGCTGCGTAACTCTTTTTGGTTCGCATGCAGGCCTGCCAACTTGTTTTTTTACCGATAATTTATCGATATCTATAAAAGAGTGCGCTCTTTTAAACCGGAAAGCGTTTCTTTTAGTTTTTTAAAACTATTAATATTATTTACATTTACTGTTCGCCAATATTTTTTTAATCAATAATTTTCATATGCTATGCAATCGGGACAAGCGCCCCACTTGTTCTCGGGGACAAACGCCCTACTGATAATCTGGTTTGAGCACTTTATGTTGTAAACGTTTGTTATTATTTATTAACAAAAATATTCTATATGGTGTTTTTACATAATTTACAATTGTTTATTAATGTTTTTTTTGTATAAATAAAATGTTTCTGTATTTTTGGTACCTCGATCGACAAATTCAGTCTTTTATTTTTATTATATTTAAAAACCAGATCTGTTATTTTTAAACGCTTTATATTAGTTTCACTTGTGGCTGGCTGGCTGGCTGGCTGCGTAACTCCACTAAGCTCTTGAAAGCTTTCGCAGCCAAAGATAGATGGCGACAGCAACGTGTGTAGTTTCAGCAATGATAACACGACACCACATTTTTAAAATAAACTATTTGAAATATAACTAAAGTTTAAAGATTTAGAAAAAGAACAAATTGTATTTTTTTTTTTTTAAAAGAACCGTAAATTACTCTCGTTAATACTTTTGTGCATTATAAAGGTAATACATAATAAATAACAAAAAAATTAAAATAAAATGATTAGTTTAAAAAAACTAAAAAAAACGCTTTATAGTAAATCCAACCAAAAAGTAAAAAATAATGTTTAAAATGTTTAACGATAAAATTGATAGATTCCCTGTCGGAACAACGGGCCGGCAGAGTTGATGGTGTTTAAAGCGTTGGGATGCAATAAATCTGCGTGCTGGAATATAATTCGCACTATATTGAATACAACTCCCACCATATAGATACACTAAATTTACATGCAGGATTATAATTTGTACTATATCAATGCACTAAATCTGCATTTTAGAGTACACGTAGCAAGAAATTATCTTCATTTGGCATCCCAACGCTTTAAACACCATCAACTCTGCCGGCCCGTTGTTCCGACAGGGAATCTATCAATTTTATCGTTAAACATTTTAAACATTATTTTTTTACTTTTTGGTTGGATTTACTATAAAGCGTTTTTTTTAGTTTTTTAAACTAATCATTTTATTTTATAACAACCTTTTCAGCAAGTTTTAACTCGCTCACTGAGAAATTAGATGAATAAGTTTTATTTTTTGTTTTTATGTTAATAAACCTTATTGTGTAAGCAACTATACGTATTAATTTTTTAAAACAGGAATACCTTTCCAATAAATTGTAAATTGGATCATTGTTTTCGGATTTTATTACCGTATTTATCATAGATATTTCCTCTAAAATTTGCTGTTGGGGCCAATGCTCCTTTGCTTCGGCTAACCATTTAGGACCTTTCCACCAAAGATCACAATTGGTCAATTGGCTAGCATTAATTCCCCTAGATGCTAAATCAGCTGGATTATCTTCAGACTTCACATGATTCCATTCAGTATTTTTCAATTTCCGAATGTCATCCGTTCTGCGTCTGATAAATTTGATCTTACTTTGACCACTTTTTATCCATGCTAAAGTGATAGTGGAATCACTCCAAGCATAGATTTCTAACTTGTTATCAAAGGATTCCATTATTCTTTGGATCAATATACTAAGCAAATGAGCTGCACATAGCTCTAGCTTCGGGATGGTTTTCCTATTTTTGATTGGATTAACTCTACTTTTGCTAGCTATTATGGTTACAGCATTTCCTATTTTAGCATACACTACTGCAGCATATGCTTTTTCCGAAGCGTCAGCAAACCCATGAAGTTGTATTATGGAAAATTCTTTGGAATTTATCCATCTTGGGATTCGAATGTTTTCTAAATTTAGCAAATTTTCTTTGTATGATTCCCAATCTTTGGTATCTTCCTTAGATAATTCCTGATCCCATTCACTTTTATTTATCCAAAGTTTCTGAATAAAAAGTTTTCCTATAATAGTTACAGGAGCCAGCCATCCTAAGGGGTCATAGATTTTTGATAGTGTCGACAACACAATTCTTTTATTAGTTATTTTGGATGATACAAAGCTTACACTAAATTTGAACAAATCTTTTTGAGGTTCCCATTTTAATCCCAAAGTTTTAACACTTTCATTTTCCACAATATTTAGAACTTTATTGTCACCAGTGTCTTCCACCGTTTTTATTATTTCCGAATTGTTGGAAATCCATTTCCTTAAATTAAATCCAACTTTTAAAAGTTCGTTAGATATTAAATTAATTAAATGTTGTGCATCTTTTGTAGAATGCGCTCCAGTCATTAGGTCATCCATGTAGAAATCATTCCTAATTATCTCACTAATTTTTGTGTTTTGGCATTTGTCTGCTATATCCACCAGGACTCTGGTGGCCAAATATGGAGCAGAAGCAGTACCATACGTGACAGTTGTCAATTTGTAGTTTTTAATATTTTCATTTGGAGAATTTCTCCATAAAATATATTGATATTTTTGATCTTTTTCATTTATTTTTATTTGGCGATACATTTTTTCGATATCCGCAGATACAACATATTCCCATTTTCGCCACTTAATAATGATGTCAAAAATATCTTTTTGAACTCGTGGGCCTATCCACATTATATCGTTCAAGCTTTTGTTATTAGTAGTTTTGGCTGAAGCATCAAACACTACTCTTAACTTGGTCGTCAGGCTGGAATCTCTAATAACTGCCTGATGTGGTAAAAAATATTTGCCTTCATTTTTTACCTCGACCATATGTCCTAAATCCATATATTCATCCATGAATTTAGTATAGTCAGCCTTAAGTTTTTCATTCCTATTTAATTTTTTCTCTAAATTCATAAAACGAGCCATTGCTTGTTTCTTTGAATCCCCTAAGGTGACATCTTCTTTGAACGGAATTGACACAATGTATCGCCCATCTGAATCTTTCTTTGTAGTTCTTGTGAAGTTGTTTTCACAAAATTCAGATTCGATATCATTTTTGTCTTCTTCCTCCACTTCCCAATATCGATCCATATCTTTAAGTTCGATAGTGGTTGCAACAATTGCCTCTTTCCCTTTGGATTTTTTACATCCAGAGACAATCCACCCGAAATTAGTTTTTTGACCAAGGAGCCCGTCGATTTTAACAACTCCTGTTTGTAGAATTTGAGCGTATAAATCTGCCCCAACAATAAGGTCAACCCGGCCTGGTTTATTAAAATCTGGGTCAGCTAAATTATAGCTTTCCCATTTTGATTTGTCAACATTAACGGTGTTGACTGGAAGAGCCTTCATTAATTTTGGCAATATTATGGCTTCAACCTTTAAAATTTTATTTGAGTCTCCACTTTTAATTTGAAGATTTACCTTGTGCTTTGATAAGCACTTTCCTGTGGATGATACCCCACTTATCTCTGTTCGAGATCGAATTTTTTGTAATTTCAGAATCTGCGCATATTCTTCTGAAATAATTGTGCTTTGTGACCCACTGTCAATCAAAGCTCTAAGTGTTTCAAATTCTCCATTCGAAGATTTTATTTGAACACGTGCTGTAGCTAGCAGCACTTGGTCCGACGTCATGCAAGTGTTAACTTTTTCACTTTTTTGATTATTTACATAGTTAATATGTAGCATGCTATGGTGGTTTCTTTTGCACAGCGAACATGTTGTATCGCTAGTGCATTTTTTATTATGAGGGTGTTTTAGGCATTTAAAACACAAAAATGCCTTTTTTGCTTTATCCATTCTTTCAGATGGATTCAAAGCCTTAAATTTGTGACATTGAAATATTGTGTGTCCCATACCTTTGCAAATGGGACAATTATTAGTAGACAATTCTTTTACATTGTTACTAAATATTTTTTTAACAGGTTTTTCATCCTGAACAGAGCTTATTGAATTTAATCGTTGCTCCAAAAAATCCATGACGTCGGATAATAATTGAATTTCTTTGTTTTTTTTAACATGGCTCTCATACAACTGCAGAGCCTCTTTATTAAATTTCCTGATAATAATGTGTGCAAAGATAATATCAACCTCTTCGGATAGCTGTGCCTTCAGTTTGATCATGTGAATTGACTCATTTATATTGTCAATAAACATTCTTAACTGCCTTACTGACTCCACATTTAAATTTTGTAGGTCAAGAAGGCGGTTCAACTGATCGGAAAATATTTTCCTTTTATTTTCATACGTATACCGCTTGGTTAACAACTCCCAAGCGGTAATATAATTTTCCCCTGAACCTAACAATAAGTGAGAAACTACATTTCTCGCTTCTCCCTTAAGTGAAATCTTAAGGTAATTAAACTTTAAGGTAGGACTGAGATCCTCCCTTAAATGAATTAGTTCAGTGAATAATTCATAAAACAGGTCCCAATCTTTGGAGTCTCCAAAGAATGTGGGTACCTGAATTTTTGGAAGTGTTGGCAAATCATCAATTTTTTGACTTGCAACATCCCCCACTTTTGGCACGTTATCCTTGAGTTTTTTTCTCAAATCTTTCGTTACAGTTAAAACGTGAAACTCCAACTCATTTATTACATCGTCATAAGCATCATTAATCATTGCGTCTTCTTTTAAACTAACTACCTTTTTCCAATAAAAATTTATTGTGTCTATTCTAATTTCAAAGGTTTCTATTTTCTTTTCATTAATTGCATCAAAGGTTTCATTTAAATATTTTTGTAACTGTTCTATAGATTTCGAAATTTTGCAGACAGTTTTTGGAACCTGCTCTGAGCATGAAGCTTTTGGATCCAGGCCGTATGATACATCCATATCGGCACCAGGATTTATTTGCTTCTGCCCAGAACCTGAAGCCTCCTGTCCTTGCTGCTCTTCGAAACCTAAGCCCATTTTGTTTTGACTATCCTGTTTATCCTGAATTTTTCGACACATTTGCATCATAGTTTGATAATGGTTTTTCCTAAAATAGTCGTGATCTACCACACCAATTTTTAATAGCATATCATTATTTTTTATGCATTCCGCTGTCAATAAACTAAATTCTTTTACCTGCTCACTACTAAAAATTGTACATTTTTGTAAGTCCATCAGTATGTTGGTAATTTCTACCTGCCTTTTTATAAAGGCTATTGTTTCTTTGGACATCATTTTTTAAATTTGTGTATAGACAAGAGTATAGAAAAATTGAAAAATATAAAATTTTAAAATTTAAGTCAACTTTACTTTATATATATTTTTAATAATTTTTTTCTGATTTAGGCACTTATAGGGTATTTATTAAAAAAAAATTTTCTGGAGTAGGTATTTATATAATTTTAACAAAAATTAAGACCCGCAGCTAGAAACTGCCTGGTCTGTACAATTGTATTAATTAAAATTACAAATATTAAAAAAAAATGTAATGATGGGCGCTCACTCACTTCTCCGTGGTCCGACTTGGCGCGTCGAACGGGACCGGTGCTGGCAGCACAGGCTATTTTGTCGATTCAGCTGCTTCAGGTGATACCGGTGCCGGTTTTTGCACAGGTTTTTATGTTGTTTCAGCTGCTGATGTCCTGGGCTTATAAGCTCAGGCGGTACCGGTGCCGGTTATCGCACAGGTTTAACGTTTTTCCCACGAAGGTGTAAGGGCGGACTTCACTCACACAGGTCGTCTTTAACTTTTTTTTTTTTTAACTTTTTGTTAATCGACGACTGATGATTTTTTTTTTTTTAAGTTTTTGTTGATCTTTTTCTTTTTTTTTTGAGTTAGTTTTTAACAATTTTTATTTTTTACGATTTTGATGATTTACGATGTTGTTGTTTTTTTCACGATGTTCTTTACTTTCGATGTAAGCCTCGAAAACGCTGTACTTAAACTTGTCGATTTCTCGACCACAATGTCACAATTTTATTCGATGTTTCGGCCTCGAATACGCACAATATTTGCACGGTGGCAAAATAATTATTTAAACTTTTTTATTTTTAGTTTAATTGTCGATTTCTCGACCACAATATCACAAAAAATTTTATTTATTTATTTTTTGTCACACAAACAGAAAAGATTCTTTTGTATCTTTTTGCTTTTTTAATTTGTTATACTCTGCATCTTACCAACAGGGGGGAATACAGAGTTACTTATTTAGCAGCCTGTAGCTGTAAGTGACTTGCACTTAGCAGAAACTTTGAGGCGCTGGTTTGTTCTTTGAGAAGCATTACCATAGAGGGTGCAACTGCAAAGACGTCGAAGGACCAAAATGTAAATGCCTTGACCAAACCAAATGAAGAGACATGTACATTTGTTGAGTTCTGGATTGAAACTGATTTTATTTTCTCAAGTGTTAGATTATGTTAGCTTAGTGAGTAGCCGTGGATCACTGCAGTGACCCACGGGGGTTGAAATGTGGCCGCTCTGTGGGTCCGTGCAAGCAATTAACACGTACAAGTGTTTTCCATTACACCCTCTTGAAAGGGATTCATCTTACATTATTATTCGTGGCCAGATCCTATTTTAATGGCTAAAGATCGGCTATCTGAGACCATGCCCATAAAACATTTAATTTATTACAGTGGTGTTGGACATGGGTCTTTTTTTTATGTGTACGTGTAGGATTGCATTTTATGGTTTTCTTGTCTAAGTATAGATTATACAAGTGATCGTTAGTTTTGGTTATTTTTTACCCTGCATGTTTAGAGTGTTCTAAACAGTCTTAAATAAACATTTAAACAAAAAAATAAATACAGTTTCAACTGTTTGTTTACTAACTAAATATTCACCTAGAAATGTAAACATAAATTATAAATTATTTTTCTTTTTATTGGTGAATTTGTTTCTAACGAATAAATAATTGTGTTACTCCTTTATTTTCCTTAAAGCCCACCCTGATGTAAACAAAATTGCCAAATATATTAAAGACCCCTTTTCAAGGAGCCAGCTTATAGAAACAGATGACACATTGCGATCCCCGGAGCAGACATCGCATTAGAGGCACTTGTGTGTAATGCGGCGTATACGTAATTTGCTTAACAGGTAATTAAAAAACAACACACACACACACCTGCTGGGCCAACGAAAATTTTCATAATTTCACACTTTGGTAAGCAGCATTTTCGGTGGAAAAAGCGGATGACATCTAATCAAAAACCTGGTGTCCTTCAATCTATTCCATCCCACTGATATTGGGCAACAAAAACATGCAAAGTTTATTTTTTGTTGTATCCGCATTTCATATTTGAAACCACCACCCACGAGCAGGAAAAAGTGGCATGTCAACAGCAAATTCTATTGCGCAAACATAGGAAATTGTACAAATATTGAACGGAAATATCCTGCGGCTTTGGGGGCTCCTCTATTGACACGTTGCGTGGGCGGGATGACTGAATTTTCCACTGAAAATTGGAGAAGGGATGGTAGTAGCTGCAGGAGAATGTGTGGCATAATGAGTGGCAAGTGGAAAACTTTAATACCCCTTGAATGTCAGCCGCCCTTGGCCGCAGGATTTTCACTCCTTTGTCGGGCCACAATAATGTCCTTGTCCTGTTTGTGTTTTGTGTGTATGTGCGTGTGGTTTAAATTCCTCGTGTGCGTTAACGTCTTTCGCGGTTGACGTTCACAATTTTACGCCAAAACTAATTATATTAACTGGGCCCAAAGTGGCCGAGCTCGAACAGAATCAGTTTATGTAATGCATATGAGAGTGCGCTCCACTCTAGTCCTTGTAGTGGCATACACAAGCGGCAATTGGTGTGTAATTTCCAATTAAGCTCAATTTACTGCGCTGGCCAAGGCGACAAGGCAGCATAGGAATGTGGCAAACAGGATAATCGGCAAGGGCCATCAACTAACCTGTCCCCGATGTCGACGACACCTTACATAAATAACCGCTCCACATTGGATAACTGGGAAAGCAGCGGGTGATGGGGAAAACACTTTGTATTTTTTACACTTTAATGGCTTTCCTATCATCCTTATGGCATCTGGTCCTTAAAATGAAAGGGAAGAAATGGGAAAAACATTTACCTTTAAATGTTGTCCCACACAATGTACCAAGAAAAGAAAAGAAAATACTTTAAACTGAGTTAAAAATCATGATAATTCTAGAAGAAAGTTTGAACATATATTTTACATATGTACATATAAATATTGTGACTCTTAAATTTATTTGAAATTTAAGTTACCTTCACCCCATTTTCTTATACAAATAATTTCTCCTAACAGTCTGTGAACACAAACCAGACAACTGACTATTCCCCCTAAAAGGTCTAATTAAATTTTATAAAATTATGCATCGAAGCCCCATAACTTTATAAGCAAAGGACCTACATATAGCCTGTGAAATATTAAAAATTCCACCCCACTTAGTTTCTCTTTGATTGCTGCCCACCTGTAAAACTTTTCCATTAGGTTCCCACCTTGCCACTTTAAATAGTCCGTGCAGCAGAAGTCAGAGGTTATGCCAACTAATTAAGTCGACAACTGATGGCTTCCAATTTAATTGAAACGAATCTGCTGTTTAACAAGTTTCACAAACAAAGGAGCGAACACGCAGGACGGAGTACCTGGAAATGGCCAGTGTGTTTCACTATATAGTATACCACCTCAACTCATCCCACTGGCCATATCGATGTCCGACTCTCGAAAGTCGTTTAAACGACACGCCAATTGTTGCCATGTTTGCCCTTGTTATTTCGGCCATGGTCTGAACAATTATTTCATATTAAAACGTACAGAAACAGAATACAAGCGAAAAGTGTGAGTGAAAACAAATGGGGGAATAATTAAAAGTAAATTGAAATTGAAGTGCGTCGAACTGAGCTCAAACTGTCTGCTGCCCAGAAGACCTAATTAAAAATATATAAATCCGCTAAGCCCCTGGGACTCCCCTACCTTTCTCCGCACTCGCATTCTAATTGAAACAAAGTCATTATCCTGGCGGAGCGTCTGTTTGTGTGGGGTGTCCTGTTCAATGAACTCGTCGGGATGCTGCAGCTGCAGTTTCCCCTAATTTGTTTATTTTTAAAGTGAAACGGAAAGCTGGAGCGGTCATTTATATGTGTCTACACTTGAACTAAAAATTTATTGAACTTTAAAAATTTATTTCAGTTAGCTCCTAAACTATTTATTGACTTTGAATGACTTTTAGCACAATATTTGATTCAATCTTAGAGGTGTTAAGTTACAGCTTTGATTTGATTTAAAATCTATAATTCAATTAACACACTTTTTTTATTTTTTTTTTAAATAAGAAAAACATGAACAACAAAAAATTTATTTTAAGTTCAATCAACCTTCTAAAATTCTTCCTATAAAAAAAAATGCTGATAGAACTTTGTATGTCAATGAAGGTGCCAATAAATTAAGTATAAAAAAATATAATGTTCACATTTGTTTTACAAATTTTTCCCTGTGCACTCAGTGGATAAAGTTTTGTATAATTTCAGGTGTAAAATCGTTTGTGTCAGGCCGAGAGACCGGTGCTTCTCTTAAAATTTCCCAAACAAACAGATCGACAAACAAACAAGCCTGCGGAGGGCAAAGCAAACAAAATCAAATTGTTGCTGTTTGTTGACCTATGTGTCCCCTTCGCCATTTTCATTTTCAAGGAGTCCCCATCCCCGTCGGACTGGATGCTTACTTATTTGTTTTCATTTTCATTTCTTTGCAAATATTGAAGGACGAGGGGAACCGCTTTTCGGTTGCAAGGTGTCTGGGGAAATTAACAAAGCCGCAGGTGCAGTGCTCTTCAAGAGTTTTCACGGCCTGTCCTCAGTTGATTTTTAATGAAATATGAATAAAGAGAAACATCAAGCGTCAAGTCAACGAACTTCCTGTCAGATTCTCCCGATGAACATTACGCATACGCAACGTTGAGCAGCGAACAGCGAAATAATAAACTCAGTTTCGTAACCCTTTTTTAAGCGCTCGCCCAGTTAATTATCGCGTTCCAGTGCACAGCTAATTGGAGTTTAACCTTTTGGAATTTATTTTACTTTTTTACCCGGGCTGCCGGAATAATAAAATAAACCTCAAGGGATGGTCTCTCGCTTCCTGCTATAAATACCTGCTGAAAACGGGCCACTTAGCCGCTTTTATCTAATTGCCAAAGCTTCGATTTTCATTTTGTCAACTTTCCGCATTTTTCTTAGCACGCAATTTCTGGCTACATAAATTTAAATTGAATTTTAAAAATTCAGAAGCCATAGGAACACCTCTGAAAATGTATCTGTGGGTGTGCGGGCCTAATAAAAACGTTTGCTTTGCCATCGATTTTTGGCTCGTTGCCTTCACATTCCCGTCTCGACTTTATAAATATTTATGCGTAGCATTTTTTTGGGGTTCACTTTTATCTGGCGATGAGTAGATGGATGGGATGGGAAAACTATAAGTTAATGAGAGCCAAAAGCTCTGGGGAAAAGGAAAAACTGATTGATGAAGTTTTGCGGTCAACTCATTCCCAAATTTAAAGCGTCAAAGGAACAGCAATAAAGAAATGTATAGGATTTTTAGACTTGCACTTTACGGATCTATCTATGTATAAAACCTATTTAAAAACAATAGTTTAAAATAAAAAGTAAAACATAAAATGTCTATTGATTTAAAACCATTTAAAAAAGTGTCTAAAAGTATGCAATACATACTTTACATTAGACAAAGACATTTCGTACATACGATTTTCGAAATAAATATATACTCAAACAGTCACTTTTAATTTATTTAATGCAGTATTTTTATGAAGGAGTTCTAACAAATATATATATTTATTAAACACAAATTTAACACTTTAAAAATCAATATTCAATATATAATGATTAAAGCCCCATCTCTTAAAGAGTCATGCTCTTTACTTCAAAAACGATTGCTGACTGATTTATCATTAGCTCAGCACTCGAAGCTCATAAGATACTTACGCCCACAGATCCGTATAAGTGCGTATATCCAGCAGCGGCAGCTCATCAATTTTTGAACGACTCTGACAGCCGAAAGCGACTTTCGGGCACATCATATCCATCATATATCCAACTGCCAGTCACTAGACCAACTCCAGCACATGTAACACGGGACGGCGACTTAATTACCTGCCGCAAGCTGTTGCCATTAACAACAAGTTTTTGCCCAGGACCCAGGGATTACACGGGACTAACCCAACCAATCGATGACTGAGGGCAGAGGACAGAGGACTTAGAGGATCAGAACCCAACCAAATTCAATTAAATTGTCACAACCCACAGAATGAGTGACTTGGATTTATAGTCCAATTAATTGAAGCAACGTCAACGCAAATGCAAAATTAAATGATTGCAAATGCTTGTTCCCGTCGAGAAAGACGGATGCTGGTTGGCTGCCAACATGCAGGCAAATTTGTTAACAAAAAAGGATTTCCATGTCGAGATTTGCGAGCTTTTCCACCCCCACGCGAAGGCGAAGAAAGGAAAGTAATTTAAATTTGTAAATCGATAGGCTTGATGGTCCAGGTTCCTCGAACCCTTTTTCGCTGCTTGCTTTTTTACGTGCTGTTCAAATTTAAATTTTATAAATATTTTAACTTAATAAATGCCAGGCGAGCGGTTGCCCACGGCGCCTAGGAGTCCCAGCATTTGCATAAACTAAAGTCGAGCTCGACTTTCACTCCTTTTGGCTGCCACTCAAGTGTTCGCTATTTTCGACTGGGGCCTGTCCTTTTCGTGAGCCTCTACAAACATTCTCAAGTTTGCTGCCGCGGGCGAATTTTCCAACCCCCTTTTTCCCTTCTTGGCTTACAGAAAGAATTTTCCTTCAGGTGCTCGTCTTTACAGCGACTTTAATGGTGAACGGTTATTGAATCGGGGATAAGCTCCAGATTAGGGACTTACAGCGAAGGTAATGCAGAATGTTAAAGATATCGATTAAAAAGGCTTACTAAAATAAATCTCGCTTTAATTTCTGTCTTATTTTAAAAATATTTCGCATTTTATTATATACCTAGGTCATATTAAAAATGTGTTTAAATCAAACTTTGTGTTGTTAAATGAAAGTTCATATGTTGATCAATATTTAGTACACCTAATTTACCTACATATAATAATTATAATAATATTTATACCTATTACAGTATATATCGATTTGTCATAAAATAACACCTACTTCCAAATATTAAAATTTCAATTGACTATAAAATTAAAAATCATGAATCAAAAGGAAATATTTTAATTCAAATATCTTCCTACTTAGGTTTTTTTATTGTTTTCTTTATCATTTTAATTTAAATATTTCGAAACCTTTACCATCCCTAAACCAGGCCCATTGATGCCTCTTTTCATTGACCCAACATGCAAATTGACTGCGAAACAAACAGAAGAAGAGGCATTCCGAAAGCAAATAGACATAGCAAAAGTTGTACATTTGTATAAAAATGAAATCAGAAGTCCCACACACACACACACACACTGGAGTCAATGAGCCCCGCACAATTTATGGCTTAACATATCCTAAATGCCATCTGCCTGTTCTTTTTGTTGGTTTTCGCTATAAATTATTTCCTACCACCCCACTGCAAACATAAAATATTACACATGAGTGGCTTTTATGCAAAGAAGGCTGGGCGAAAAATGTGGCAGTGGAAGGGGGCTGAAGACACTTTAAACTTGGCTAAGACTAAGCAACAAGTTGCAGAGGAATGAGAAGAATTATTGCGTTGCGGCGGGGAAACTTAAAGGGCCAACGGAAATTGTTGCCGCCTTTTAGGCCGACAACCAGGGAATGATTTATGTGCTGAATATCCAAGGATGAGGGGGGCTTATCCCAGAAGGGAGAACAAATCTCTTACCACCCGTTTAACATGCGAGGGCATGTGGTTCCCTCGGTCATTAACAATTCATTAAATGCCACCAGAAAAATTAAACGCAAAGCTAAGCAGGGTAAATTTATTCTTACCAGAAGGGATACCAAAAATTGGGGTCATGTGTCAAAAGAAATATGAGAATCAAATCTGGCGTACGATATTTTAATTCGTTGTGATTATTTATAGAAAAGGAAAACAAAAATCGTGTTTGTGTCAATATAAGCCATATGATTGCCATTGAAACACAAATAAATCCATACAAATATATTTCTATCAGAAAGGAAACCATAAACCGAATTCATATGTGGTGTTGAGGTTGATATAATAGGTTGGCTGTGAAGTTGGTTAGCTGTGTCTAAAATAGAAATTTAAAGCAAATAAAAATCAAACACATTTCTAACAGAAACGAAAGAAAAAATTGAGTAACTATTCAATAAATAAAAAAAATGATATATGTGAACAAATCCTTTGGAATTATTTTGATTAAATTATTTTTATTGGTTGCCTAAAAATTTTTCAATATTATGTTGCTGCATTTACATAAAATTAATATTTAACCAAAATCAAGGGTATTCAAAAGGTTCTTTACGTTTTCCCATGTAAAAGACCGCAATTGAATTTGGTAAAATGTAATATGTGCAATTATGCTTATGACTATTTAATGACCCTCAGTGTTTGTTTAACAAAAGGCAAACACAGAGGGGAAAATGCAATCAATAAATAATTTCCGCAACAAGTTCTGATGGCAATTTCATTGGCTGTGACAGTTACGGCTGGGGCTTATGTCCCCAGTAATACGCATTTAAATTATGTTAATTATTCATGGGCACGCAATTAGCTGTGAGAAAAAGCGAGCAAAAAGCTAAAAGAACAGAACCCTAACCGAGCGATTCTGAAGAGCTATTGAAGAGTACTTCCGTACGTTTCGACGGGCCGCAAATTAACACCTCAAAAATATATATTTAGAGCTAAGAAAAAAATAAATGTTATAAAAATAAGTGAAATAAAAATGTGGTTAGAAAGGTCAAGCCGCGGACGAGGGCCAAAAGCTGGGCCACTTGACATTGTCCAAAGCAAAACTGAAGCAAGGCGAAGCCCCTAAGAAGAGCACTCCACTGTCAAGTGGCTCCAATTGTTTTTGCCTTCTTTTTTTACTTTTCTTGTTTCTCTAATTGTGGCCGTACTCGTTTTTGGCTATAAATTGAGCAGCTGGCCGTTGGCAAATCATCAATCAGCTCAGGCAACTTTCAATTGCAAGACGCAAATCGTAAACCAAAAAAAAGCAAACTTGAAAAATGGTAAGTCTTCGAGGATTTGGATTTTTTGTGAAAAGGATTAATTGTTAAAACAAATTATCTTGTACAGATAATAAATTAAACAAATAATAAAATATGACTTAATCCTCTTTCTAGAAACCTTGTCATCAAAGAACCATTTGGATAATATTAATTACATATTTATTTTTCAGAAAATCTTTTCGCTTGGTGGTGTCCTTACCCTTTCGGCTGTGGCCAGTGTGGCTCTGGGTGCTCCTCAATTTGAGACCCGCCTGCGCCGCGATGTTTCGGAACTTGTGGATCCCGCTGCCGTGGAGTACCTGCCTCCTTCCATCACCGAGGCTGCTCTGCTGAGTGCTGAGCCCGTGGAGGCTGAGGTTCAGGCCGATCCTGCTGCCCTGGAAGCCGATCCCGAGGGCACTGTCCTGGGGGCTGAGGGCTACGAGTACCGCACGGTGCGCCGTCTGAAGCTGCGTCATCGCAACCGCCGGGATGTCTCCCATCTCCAGCCGGCTAGGCAGTATCTGCCGCCCAGCAAGGCCTACTTGCCGCCAGCCCAGGAGGCTCCTGCTGCTCCTGAAGCCCCGGCTGCAGCTCCTCCTGCCGATGACACCGAGGAGGTTGTGTCCGCCGCCGAGCCCAAGGTCAACCGGGAGTACCTGCCACCCACTGAAGCTGCTCCGCCGGCTGAGGAAACCACCGAGGCAGCTGCCCCCGAGGAGGAAGCCGATGTTCGTGTGGTGGATGTGCCCACTGTCTCCGGGCAGCTGCTCCAGGATGGCTACCACTACCAGCAGCCGGCTGAGATGCCCGCCGAGCTCCGTGAAGCCGCTCGGGAGTACCTGCCTCCGGTTGGTGGAGAGGAGGAGGTCATCGTGGAGGGTCCTGCTGGAGGCGAGAGTGCCGTGCTGGCCAACGATGGTTACCAGTACCGTGCTATCAGGCGTTACAGATTTTAAATTTCTCAATTTGCAAGCGATTTGCTTTCGTTTTTTTCCACCATTTAATTGTTGTTGATGTTTTTTAATTGGTCTGAATAAAATTGAATTTTTGAAAAAAAAGTATTACATTAAAAGAGTTTTTAAATGTAAATGATTTACAGGTTTTAAAGATTTATAAATTGCGAGGAATTTTATTGTTGAGGTCGGTTAATTAACTCAAAAAAAAATTGTGTTTTTAATTTGATAAAATAAATTGCTTTGACAATGTTGTTGGAAAAAAAAGATGGTAAGCTAATCAGTTAAAAGTCCCCCCTTTTTTGTCGAGCGAAAAAGTTGCTAGACTTAATAAATTATGTATGCATATTAAGTACCTAATGGTGCAGCAAAATGTAGCAAAAATAATACGATTACCAGACGCAAAAAAAATAGAATGGTGAATTAATCCGCAAGCTATTTTCCCTTACCTACTAAATAAAAATAGCATTTTTTCCTTGTTTACAAATTTATCTTTGATTTAATTAAGCCATAAGATTTGTATCTATTTAAACGAGCGTGCAGAAGCTTAAATTCAATATTCAGATCTACATAAAGCATACGCACTGTTGCGCAACCTGTTAGCTAATAAATCCGAAGCAAGGACTTAATTAACAAATTCCTAAAATAGTAACTCAAAGCCTTATGTATTTATATAATTAAAGTCAACAGGCAGATTGACTACCTGTCCTCAAACAAACATGACATTACGTATACGCCCTGAGTGGATTTGAGTGGCGCACTCAGCTGGCTTCCGTTGTACATTTTAGTCTTGTTTAGTGTCAATAAAAGCGCTTTTATATGTGTGAGTCACCAATTAGCTGAATTTATGCCAAATGCCTGCTGGCAGCTGCTCCTGTTTGAAGCCCTTCGATATGAAAATCATTGCTGGGTTTTATATTCATGTTCCCGCATCCTTCCACGCCCACTTGGTTGCCATGGACGCCTCTCCTTTGGAGCTTAATTAATGCACTTGGGCGTTAACTTAACTCAATGGAAATGGTAAATGGAACGAGTTCGGGAAAATCTTCCCCAAGAGGAAGCAAGCACAGCATTAAGTGCTCACTCAAGTTAAATTACTTTGACTGACGACAGCAGCAGGAAGAGGAAAGCGCAGATAATGACCAGTTCGTCATTTTTACACACTCACTCTTCACTGGCCAATTTCACATTCGCCTTCTCTCTTTTTTTTTTTTAATTATGAAATCAATTGTGCAAAATTCAATTAAAATCTTTGCACTTTTCGCTGCTCAAGCCAACGAATCGAAGACGTGGGCGAATCTCAATTACATTCCAACATCTGTCCAAATATATGATAAGCTCGTACCAACATTTTCCGCATGTTTATTTTAGGTCCCAGTAGCCCCCAGGGGATTGGAAAAGAAGGGCTGCTGGATTGAGCTGCCTGTGACAGCCCGCTTATTGCATATTAAATTGAAAGGACAACGGCACAAATCAGGAACCAGGCATCAGAAGCAACAAGCCGAGCAACAAGCGGCTACAATCGTTTTGAGTGGAAGGACCGGAAGGACATTTGTGTTTGTGAGAAGGAATAACAAAACCATCAAGTAGGGACAAGCAGGACGACTGGAGTGGGCACTCCTGTGTGTTTGCGTTAAAGTGATGCCAGTGATGGGAAATGCTGCTTAACAAAATGGCAAACATATTTGCGAAAACGATTTCCTACACATTTCTACCAATCGATAGAGAACCCCCAGCTGACTTCGAATTTATATTACCTTATTTTATCTTCGAAAAATCAACAAGTTAATTATGAAAATAAAACCCATGACGAGGTCCTGCTTACCTACTTTTATTGAGAAGCGCATAGAACGGTCCCAATTTTTTTGACGTGCTGTCCATTTAAAATTAAATGTCATCTCCACTTAAAAATTAAATTAATTATTAAAACATCTGAACTAAGTTTTACTGACTTTAACCTTATATTGCAAGAACAATACTATAACATAATAATTCATATAAAAAGGCTGATACCTTTCAACAAAAAAATTCATACATTTCCTTCAATGACAACCACTTTCTATCAAAATCGATTGGTATCTTAGGTCGATATTCAGTTGTATAATTTCACAAGAAAATAAATGCCTTACCAATAAAACATTTCCTGCTGAGTTTAACATCAGATGACATATAACATTATCTTTCAAAGATACACAAGTCCATCCGATATTCCACACCTTAGCCTGGGATAAATCAAATTAGCCTCGGGTTGTCAATTTCGCTGGCAGAAAGCTGGCACTGCAAGTGACAGTCTCACCCTGTGAAATGTTATTAAAAATTATTATGCATATTTATAAATTTAATTTCTGCATTACAGCGCTTTCTGACAGATAACACGCAGTATGTGTGGTAGGAAAAAGCTGAAATCACTGCAGGCCATTTGAGTGGAGCTCGTAAATGGCAGCAAAAATTCATACCACTGCAGGCTGCGTATGCAGGATATTCCATTTTTGATGTCCTTCCCACTCTCTTTCTCTGGTGAGCATTTCATACACGGTTTGTCTTTCGAGCGGAGAGTGTAAAAAAACAAAAGGATGCCAGGATACGAGATACTTTCACACAGACGGTCGCCTGTCAAGTGGCGCGTTTAACGGTCGTCGAGGTGGCATCCTTAACCGAAGGATGTGACGTTTCGGAGCGGGTTTCCAGAGTGATGCACAGAGGCGGGATGTTCGGTTTTTCGGTACCACACACTCGCCCTTAATCAATGTCTCCCGCTAATTGAGTGCTAAGAATAAAATTAAAACGAAATGGTTGCTTTTGTCAACGTTTTGTAGGCTGCCAAAATTTATGAGCCCAATTTGTTTTCGTTTTAATATTAATTGTGGATAATTAAGGAAGGACAAGACGACACTCAACGGGTTCAGTCTTGAAAGGATATTCAGGGATAAGGTAGAGATGAGCTGCTCGTTTTATTGAAATTCACATAAAATGGTTTAGATTTATACGAATAAAATTATAATTTTTTAACCATCTCCTGCGAACAGTGGTTATTTTAAAAATAACTCAAACGCTTATCAGTTATTTTATTATAGTATTATTAAAACAGTATCGTTTAAGTAATATTTTTGAGAATCGCATAGAAGAGTGAAAATTAAGAGATGATATTTAAAATACCCACATATCCATATCTCTACTATGTCATTAATTTAATACGGTTTTTTCATCAAACGTCAGATAATTTTTAAACATTTTCGAACCATCCAAGCGGCAAACTAACTCAAGCTTATCTCATCTGCCACTCTTTTGGGCAACACTTGATCCGGGTTAATCTCTGCTGTCCACTGCAGGGTCCGAACCATGTATCTATCCGAGCCCAAACCCAAACTTCCATCAAGAACTCGTTAATGGCCGCTCATTTGTGTGTCAGTGAGCTATGAATAAGCAATTCCTGCCTTCCGGTTCTCCTCCATTTGTTCGCAGATGGAGATGAAAGTTTTGTGGCCTCTGGTCAGATTCCAACCAGCAGCAACAGGCAACTCGTGTTGGCCCAGTACCAAATGGTCTAAAAGGGTCTCTACTTTTCTGTGTGTGTTACCCGAGAAGCTGGCCAGTCCAGGAGCTTTGAAGTGCGGCAGGTAATTGGTTAATTATTAGGCCTTGTTTGCTAGCAAAGCCCTTGCTCTTGCCTGGGGGCCACTCTGCACAGCAGGATAACAATGGAATGCCCGGATAAAATATAATGGGCAGCTGTCGCCTCGGATTACACAATTACAACTGGTCAACAGGCAGTTATGGACACCACATTTTCACATCACTAATTGCACTTGGTTTACTTAAAACAGAACATACTTCAGGGCTCTGCCGAAGCTTCTGGAAAATGCATTTGTCGGATTTGTAATACCCTTAAAGTGAGTATAGCAAATTTCTAAGATTACCTTTAACGAGAGAAAAGTAAAATAAATAAATCATCAGCTTTAATAAACTTCGTTTGGTTTTGGAAAAGTTTGTTTTATATAATCTGCACAAAAAGAATTAATATCAATATGTTACCTCCATGAAATTGAAAAAAAGTTTTAAAATAGCTTTGCAATAGTTTTTAGTTTAAAAAAAAAAGAATTCATTCTAGTTAAGGTTAGGCTTTTTTTATATATTTTGTGTATTAAGTCGCCCCAGAACTCATAATTCTGTAAGGATATTCAAACATCGGCCTTTCAAGTCTTGTGTAACGTGATTATGGCTGTATATGCAGGCGAAGCCTCAACTGTGGAGACAATGCCTCAAAGAGAACTAAGCCAACACTACTGGTAATCATTTTTCACTGCAACTTTTCATTTTCATTTTCCACACACACACGCACACAAAAGCTAGACAAACACACACACCTGCGTGTATGTCCTGCTCTTGACTTTTGCGTTAGAAAATTAATAGCCTGACCACAAAAATTCTTGTAATTTTTGTTGGGATTTTGTGCAGTTGAGAGTGAGTCCACTTTGGCCTGTTAGCAAAGCAATTTACTTTTTTGTTTGGTCTTTTTTTTTTAGTTTTTGTTTGCATTGCACGTTTTAATTAAGTCAAAGTGTTTTCATTGCACGAAAAAAGAACAAACATTCCTGAGTAAATATTTTTGTTTGTTAAATATTTTTGGCTTATGCACTGATCTCGTTGCAATCTGGATTGTTGTTGGCATTAAATTGCTACCTTTTTAATTGTCAGGCGGACTTAATATTATTCAGTAATTATGCAAAACAAATGAATACCTAATGGGTAGGAAAATGTGTGTGAGTTCGAAAGTATTTTTAATTGTTAATTATAAAGCATTCTGTTTCTTTCTTTTATTTAAACGCAAAATCAATTTAAGAATAAAAAATAAAATTTTAAGAATGATTTAAATCATAATTTGTAGTTAAAATAAAAATGAATTGGACCTTGACTTTGACTGTTGTTAAAAAAATGCAAACAACAAACAAAGAGCATAACTATAAGTATGTCATTAAAATTAAAAATAGTTTAACAATAAAGTTTTAATTTAACACACAACAACCTTAAAACAAAACCACCAACTTATTAAAACCAACTTACTCTTACAAGCTTCACCCCAGATATTACACACAAAACAATTTTAAATAAGCATTATCAAGAGACTTATTGGTCTAATCGTAAAGATCTGTATTTATTTTAAGCCTGCAAAAACTGCTCTAAACGGTTACAAAATCTTCAAACCTTCCTTAATTTTTGGGATTTTAAAGAGGGTATTAAACTAATGGAAAATGGGCATTTCGACAAATCCCTAGTGTGTTTCGGTTTGATATCAACCTGATAAACCGGAAGGTCGTTGGAGTTGGAGGTATGAAAGTGGCATAAAAACACGTACGCAGCCCTCAGTCAGGTGAACTACAAGGACACTCAACTAGCTGGGGCAGACAGTGGGCGTGGATTTTTGGCAGTCCCGTTTTCAGTGAAGTGGGTGTAGTAAAATGCCTTGACAACGCCCAAAAAGGCGGTTGCGGGCGTGGGAGTGAGTGAAATAAAAAACGCATATTGCGTACATTTCGATGTCAAAGGCGGAGGCAGGTCACAAAGTCGTATTCGGATTCAGGACCAAATTCGAGCCGAGAGTCAGGTGCGTGTGCGGCACTTATGAGTGGCACTTAGTCTGGCCTAATACCCATCATTAGAGCATTTAACAGGAAACACGTGACGCTGCATAGCACCTGAACCTCCCATTCTTCTCCTCATCTCACTCTAAAAACAGTGGGACACTGGGAAAAAGGTGGGGATGCGGCACTTTAAACAGGACCTTCTGTTTTCACACCCGAAAAGGATTTGTCAAAGCTAAATGTCTAAGTGAGGGCAGGAATGGCGGGGAATCTCCTCCAGGCCAGACACAGTGGTCGTAGATGTCGCGCTGATTGCGCCCAGGAAATGTAATTAATTTCAATTTTTTTTTCCATTTTCTTAGCCGCGGCTTACAGTTAGATTAAATAGATTAGATTTGACTTTTGTTTGTTTTTTTTTACTAACCAAACAGTTAAACCCTACATTTAAACCCTAATAGTTCGAAGTTAAATTGAGGTCTGAAGGTGATATCAGAAACATCACGTAATATCAGAAATTTTAAATCTAACAACAATCTTAAAATAACATGCATAGGTATTTGTTAAATGTTTAACAAAAAACATAGAAATTATTTCTAATGAAATAAAATAATACATCGGATTTTTAAATAAAAAGTATTTTTAATTATTATTTTTTTTATTATTATTATTGAATTACAAATTGTTTTCATAATACTTTTAAAGCAATATTAAAAATTTACATGATTTACGGATTTGACATATGCGACCTCTAGCGGCTGTTTACAGAACCAGCTAAATCTACATCGATTTTACAAACTGCTTTACTCCACGACAAGCAGTTTCCTTGGCGCCAAAATTACAAAATTCAAACGCACATTTTAAATACTCATTTTATTTAGTTAATATAAAGCTATTTCTGACTGTAGCACTGTCAACGTTCGTTAAGCATTTAGAAAAATCGTTAAGTTGAATATTTCAGTGACCGAGTGTGGGTGTGTGTTGTGTGGTTTTTCGATTGTGTGAAGTTTTGTGCTTTTTGCTGGATTAAAAGTAGAAAATCTATATCGAAAAATACTTGACTGACATCCGCCATCGAAGCGGCCTCCTCTTTTGGTACGAACTTTGTACATTACAAGTTAAAACCTAAGCTAATCGGAAGTTAGTGCATTAAGTAGACCAGGATGGCGACGAGCGAGGAGGCCAGTAGTCCAGGAATTCCAGAGCTCAGGGAAGGAGCACCTCCCGCCCGACAGTAGTAATCCCCGCAGTCCGCATCGGCAATGACCTTGTACTTCTGCAGGACATCCGACCACTTGCACAGGCCCACATTGCACCAATCCAGCTGCACTGCATCCTGGTTGAGGAAGAAGACCACCTTCTCGTGGTCCAACTCCGCTGGACAATCGTACTTCACGGCCACAAAATTGCCAGCAAAGGGATCGATTAAACTGGTCTTCCAGCGACGACTGGTCAAACTGTCGTAGTTGTCAGCCCTCAGCTTGATGTCGTCCTTCTTCACGCCCAGCGCAGTGAGCAGGGTGAGCAGACCTGTGGAGTGACCAAAATGAGCCACCACATGGGGCGACACCGGGCTGCTCAAGTGGTTGAGCAAATCCTGCACCAAACGGCAGTTCAGGCGCTCGGCCTCCGGGAATCCGTAACCAGATCCGTAGTAGTACTTCAGATCCTCCAGATACTCGAAGACGGTCACCTGCTCTGGTAGGAAGGCTCCACACCAGACGCTAGTGCGGTCCACCTTAAAATTTTTAAATCCAATTATGAATATTTTTTAAAGTAATTTAAATGGTTTTTTAAGAAACTACTTACATTCCACGCCTGCTCGTAGCGGCACATGTCGTACATCAGCTTGATGTCATCCTCCTCCAGGGTGTACAAGAAACTATGAGCGAAAAAGATGTTTTAAAATTTAAAAAAATGTAATTTAAGCGGTTCCAAAAAGTTACTATTTCGATTTTTTTGAAAGTTGTAAATGAGTATCTATGACTGCAGACAAAAACTTACCCCAATCGAGTGGAGATGGCTTTCAATGTGTTTTTGTACAGTTCAGACTGATGGTACTTCTCATACTCAGAGCCCTCGCCCTTGTAGTTCACATCCTTGAACGAGGTGCAGTAGTCATAAGGACGGAGCAGCAGGTCCTCTTTGGGAATCTCTACAGGATGGGCTGAATTCACAGAGCCGAAGAGACCCTCAGCGAAAGCCTTGAAACTTTCCGTGGTGCGTTGGGTATTCGTGTGACGGAACTGAAAAAAATTACAAAAGGAAAGATTAAGATAAATTCAATAAGAGTTCCCCACTAACAAACTCACCTGGTAATAGGTATCGTTATACACAGTGGGCAGCACACTGGGATAGTACCGCTGATACAGCTTGGCTGTACCCCTGAGATCTTCGTACCCCTGGGTGGTCAGATACTCCTCCATGTCGGGTGTAATGCTGCTGTTCCATTTCCACATCTGGAGGGTTAGCAAATCTGTGTTGCACAGCGCATCCGTTTCCGGCTTGGTCTTGGCCACTCTGTAGTTACTAACGATGAGATCGCGGAGCTGAAATATGTAGGTTGAAATATAACATTGAATTATATTTTATATATTGAAATATATGTTACATATTTAAGTATAAATAATATATTGAAATATATAATATGTTAGCGAAAACTATTCATCAGTGACGAGTAACAGATTACTTTAACTTGTTCTGAATGCAAACGATACATTTGCTGAAAATGTGTCATCGTAAAATTTAATTGCTTCGTAAATGTTAGTAATAAATCGTGTGCTGTAAAAATTAATTGCTATTTTGCCATGAACAGGGTATATGAAGATTATGTCTTACTTATAGACTTTTTATAATCTTACGGATAAATTTACTGTTTATTTAATTTCTTTTTGTACTCACAAAAGAAAGTTATAAGAAGGTAGATGTTAATATGTAAAACACAATTAAGAAACATAAAGCTTATATGAAATGCTTTAATTCTCTCAACATATTTTCATAAACATGAAGATTCTCTAAATCAGGCCTGGGCACGTGCGGTTCTTTGTTCTGATTCTCTCTTCCCCTTTCATTTCATATGATTGTGTGAGACTTTAACTTAAATTTTGACCCGCGTGCCCAGGTCTGCTCTACATTATAGCTAAATACTTTACTCACCTCGGCCACCCTGGAAGCCTGGTTGATCATGCTCTTCTTGGGAAGCCTGGTGCCGTGCCTGTGGAAGATCCACATCTTCTGGGGCTGGCAGCCGGGCACCAGGTACTGCTTGTCGATGTCCGTGCCCTTGACAATTTGGTAGGCGGTCTTCGAGGAGAACTGGCGGGTCTGGACACGCGAGTTGTCCTCGCTGAAGCAGTAGTCATCTTGGGCGATGGCCACCAGTGGCAGCAGCAGGAAAATCAGCAAACGCATGGCTCTGGGGAAATTCAGAGGAAAAACGAAGAAAGTTAGATGGAGGCGGGAAAAGGGTTGCTCAAACATTTAAGCGGCCCAGCCTTCGGTTGGGCGCATATCCTTGAACTGTCGTCCTGTCCAACTGGCTGCCCTAATGGACACGACGAGTGTCATATGTGGATCGGCGCCTGGACTGGAAACCACCAACCTCAGACAGCCGCAAGGTGTGGCATATAAATTGCTGCGCTGGCGTCTGGCAAGGAACTTGGCAAGACAATCTGGGAGGGGCCCCACAGAATCGAATCGAATGGAAATCCAGTCAGAGTTCGGAGGAAATGCCAGCACACACGCACCCACACTCGAAAAAAAGCCAGGACTCAAAACCAGAAATTCATAATAAAATTATAACGCCCTTGAAACCCGAAACAGTTTAAACAGTTTCCTAAAAAATTATTTATAATTATATTTAAAACTGCCATAAAGAGATCATTAGAGATCGTTAGACTTAAAAAGAAGCCACCTTTTTTTGTATATTCAATGAATTGCAGATTTATCTTTCTTACCTGATGGGTAACCAATTCTTTTTAAATAACTCGAGACCCTTATTTTTCTGAGTGCACTGAACCGCCGCAAAAAACTAACCTAACTCTAGCCCTGAAAATTAGGCTAATGATTTTCGGTCGGCCCCGCTGACAAATTGCTGCAGTTCTCCACGTGGCTTTTAGTCATCAGGCCCAGTCCATCAAGCGACCTCCATCCCCTGACTCCTGTCTCCTGTCTCCACCTTCACACTCCTTCCTCAATTAGGTCAGGCCAACAAGTTGGGATTGCTCATAGATTGCGACATAAAAGATTGTAATGTTTCAATTTAGGACCCGCATCTGACTTTGATTAATCAACCCTGCTCCAGGGAATTTCGATGGGGATACAATAGCTCATTAACCCATGCATTGACAGCATGTAACATAAGCTGTCTTTGGTGTTAACTTAATCACAATTTTGAGTGTCAAGCTGGCCCGACACTATACTTCTAAAATTCGATAGAAAAATAAAGTTACTTCCAGAACATACAAATTAAAATGAGTTTGAAAGAGAAAGCGTGTGGACTATGGTGCCGTCACAAGCCTTCGGATAAACAAAAATCGTTGGCCAAGGCCTTGTAAGTTTAAATACAATAATGTACAGTACCCGCTGAAGAACATGAGTTAGCCAGGGTTGCATTTTAAGCAGCGCTGCCACCATGTTAAAAAAAGCAACTCTGGTTTTAAGCTTAGTTTAAAGACATAAAACAAATAATACTCCCTATTTTTACAGTATGCCATCAGCTGCCACCTTTGGACTTGCTGCGGCTTTGGCTTTGGTTTATTACACCGATTGGAAGGTAATTGCCGGATGGATTCCGCTTTACAATACCAAATTCCCGAAACCGGAAGAACCAAAGAAAACGAAAAAATAAAAGATGATATAATACTGCTGCCTCACTTCGCCTATTTTTAGTTTCTATGTTTCTCAAACAAAATCAAAGACCCCTGAAAATCGTGCCTTCTGTCGAATATTATTCAAATAAACGGTTTTACTGACTTTCAATATTTTCTTTGTATTTTCGGTGCGTACTGCTGTATAATGTTGCTCGTATTTTTGTATTTCCGAAATGCATTTAGCGGAACACGCTTCCAAAACAAATAAATGATCTGCCAGTCAAAACACGAGCCGAAAGAACAACAAATATAGTGTTGCCACAGTTCCAGAAATAGCTGAGCCGAAAATCCCCCAAAAAAACCCCTTAAAACAAAAACTTGGAAACAAATTTTGGAAGTTTTTTGTTTACAATTTCGCCCCATCGATCGCAAGTCTGGCAAATGCAGTTGGCCAACCTGTTGCGGAGATGGTATGGAAAACAAATAAATAAAATGGATATATGATACTAACATACACAGTAAAAAATATTTAGTGAAAATATAGTTTTAATTCAATACTTTATTTTACTAAAATGGTAAGGAATCATTTCAAATATAATATGATTTGAATTTTAGAATTGCAAAGTAAAAAAAAATCAATTCCATGAACACCTTATTTTAAACAATTTTAAATCTCTTTTTAAGCAACTTTTGGCAACTATGTTGGATGAGAAAATTATAAAAAAATGTTTTCTTAAATATATAGAACACACTTAACGTTATTTTTTTGTTCACTGTGATTTTCTTCAATTTGTATTTTCTTGGCCCATTGATTACTTTTGATGGTTTTCATATCCATTCGTTTTTTTTTATTGATATTTTAGTGTAAGCCTAGTAAGTAATCAAAGTTATTTGATAGTTGTATCAAGCAGATTAAAAATACGTTGAGCAACAAATCAGAATATATTTTGGCTATAGCATATTTTTTCTCAGTGCATCTGTGACGTCAGTGCCATAGCATTGACAGCTGCAATTAGCTTGTGAAATTTCCCATTACATATTCCCCATGTGTGGAAGGCCAAAAAGCGATCTGACACACGCATCTAATTTAGGTGCCTCCACTGCCATCTTTGCATTTTCAAGTGCAAATAATTGCCATTGCCTCATTGGATGCACTTTTCTAGCGCTCCAGAGACCATCGATACTATGCACTCCGATCTGCGATCTTCGGATCCGCAACCCCTCTTTGGGCACTCCCCTAATCAATTGAATGCCCCTCCTTTGTTTGCATTCTCAACCCAGTTCGTCGGCATTTTTCTAGTTTTGTGTTTTCTCAATGCGAAATTAAAATTCCAATTTGACTGCCATCTCGTGTTTACTTAGCTGGCTTTTATGAACTGGAGAAGCAAATTGCTCCAGCATTTTACCCCCGCCCTAATTCCATTTGTAAAACAGATTCGCCAACTTGGAAAAACTAATTTAATCTGTGAATAATATTTATTATGTGATATTTGTTTGCATTTCCTAGAAAAGTGTGCGTGACATTTGGTTCATTTGCCTGTCTGAATAAATGCAACACCCCCTTGTCATACACAGCAAATAATATAATTACTTTTTAGATGATTTAATAATTGAGGAAATGATTTGATTTTGATTACTAGAATATATATTTATATCTACAATTTGAAAAGAGCTTTAAAGTACGCTGTCAAAATAATTATAAAGAATTTTCAATATTATGATTTTTGGCTTATTAAAAAATAAAGATAAAATATTTGTTTTAGTGCAGCCTCTTCTTTCAATAAATTCCTAGTTTTATATTTCTAAGAGATCTGCCCTCGTGCTGGTTTCATTTGCGGTTATTGGTTTTTTTAGAGCATAACAAAAATCAAAACCAGAAACTTATTTTCAGTTTCTGTTTTTTTAGACTGTTTCCACTTTGCCTAATTTATACATGGTTTTTTCTATTATTTTTCGTTGTTTTGGGGAGTCTGCAGCAAAAGTCATTGCCATTGACTCAAAACACAATCCATCATTTCACCAATTGATTTTCCAGCACACACACTGATCGATCAGAGATCGTTGAACTTTTACGGGGAAATTAAATAATTTCGATTACGAAACATTTTCTAGATTTGGAGCACCAAATACGTCAGATACTTGCATCAATTGCTGGCCAAGTTAATTGATTACACACGCAAACAGCTGGCTGGAGATTTTTCGAGCGTTTCCTTGGCGTTTTTCACAGCTGCCCGCGAATATTTTTAAGCGGAAAAATGGGTAAGAAAAACATATCAAAAATGCTAAAATCATAGCTCTCCACCTACTGTGCATATTAATTAGCATATGTGTGCAAATGACTGGCAGGAGGAGAGCGAAATGCCAGGTCGACCAATTATCGTAATGATGCTCAAGCGCAATTCCCTTAAAATCTTCGTCACGTCCCCGGATAATAGCGTATATATCATGCACACCATATATATGCTATAGACTGAGATATTACACACTCATTTATGGAGAGTCTTGGGCGACCGGAACATCCATGTTCCGAGCATAAAACATAAAACATTGGGACATGGGGCAGACACAAGGCCACTCTCTAGTTAATATGCAGACATCGACTTTCCTCCGGGGAGTTTGGAACCCCGGATAATTCTAGGCCTCGCCATGGAGAATCTTTAATTAAAAGCGGTACCCGAAAATTGCCTGGGAACATTAAGTATTTAATTTATCACTTGGGGGCCCCCGAGGCGACCTTCCCCATTACAAGTCCGATGGGATCTCTCTGGTCTGGTCTGGTCTGTGTTTGTTGGATAATATTTTAAAATATGCCGCCTGCTTGACCTCAGCGAGGCAAGTGAGAAGTGAAATAGTAAATAGTGAAAAGTGAGGAGAAGGGGTGATGTCTTGGAATTTTGAAAGAGTTTCCAAACGAATTTCCGAGATACATAGAATATCTGGCGTCTCTCGAAAATAGAATTGCTTTATTTCTAATGATATATTAACTAATGGCCATTAAAAATATCAAGAAAAGTGAGGCTATTTTCGTCAGCAAACAAGGAAGGCAAAGGAACAGAATGGAAAGTGTTTCGGTTAAGGTTAAGTGAGGAAAGGCGAATGCCAAAATGCTTTTGGCACCGTATCAAGAGTGAAAATCTTTTGACAAATTTTGCAATTTATTTGAGGCGAACGGGGGAATTTTCAAGAGCAACTGATCGAGAGAATTTCTCGCTGTCTCTCTAAATATAAAAATCGGTAATGAAATTTAAGCATTTACACTCTGTGTTACAGATTTCTTGAAAAAGCTTACTAAACAAAAAGTCTATAAATTGTGCAACTTAAGTGAAGCGATAAAAAGGGTGAAAATAAACTAACTGAAAACTATGAATACAAATTTTCAAGAGCAAACAATCAGCATGAGGAGAAAATCAGACGGAAATCTTAAATAAACACATGCCTACAATAAAAAACGTAGAACACCACTCTAATCCACTTAATCCCATTTAAAATATGACTCTTTGTTTTGGATTAAGTTTGGTTTAATTTTCCTCATTGATGATTTGTATTAATTTAAGTAATAAAAATTATTAAAATGATAACTACCCATTGGGAAATACAGTTGCGTAATTATGTTTACTCAAATCGAAAGAAAAATTATATTTTAATTTTAGAGCAATTATAGAGGGAAAACCACAATGTATTTTTAATTTGACATTTTTACAGACAACGTTATGGAAAAATAAATAAAGTTTTAAATATTTTCAAATAATTCCCAGAGGTTTTATATATTAACTGTTTCGAAATCCATAAACAAAATACCTTTTGAAAGGGCTAGCAGCTTGCGCAATTTGGTTAAATCGATTTCAAGGGAGGGCAGATGGAAAACCAGTGCTATGGAAACCAGCGACCGAAATTTTCCAAGAGCAAGTGATCGCGACGGAGAGCGATGACAAGAAAAACGCAGTGAAAAACAAGTTAGAGTCAACGTTCGTTGGCCTAAAACCGGTTTCCTCTGCGTCTCTTTCAGTCAAATGTTTGTTTTTGTTTCGAGGCAGTTGGCCCACATAATGGGCCAAGACCTCACCTCACCCACGCCCCTCAGGTAGCCGCAAAGGCAAATAGCAAATGGCCAAGTGTCAAGCATCGGATATTGAAGTCGTCAACAAAAACGCGCGGGAATTCCGAATATTTTTCTAGGGCTCAACCCGAAATTCGAAATTTGTATGTGAGCAAGGGGACTGAAAATAAATTAAATATTTAATGTGCCCTCGAGTCTGTGAAATGGGGACTTGTGTATAGCGTGTCCAAGTGGGAGTCGCGTGCCCCTAGGGCAGGTCATAAATCTGGAAATCCCCAAAAAGGAGTTGGGCATCTGGAGTCGCCGCCCAAGACACTTGTGTCAACTATTTGTTTGCGTAATTTGCTTATCATTGTGCTGTTATCCGTTTTAATTGCACGAACTTAGAATCTCCGCGCGGCGGAGACTTAATTATTTTAAGCGCGCTTTTAAACGCGTGCAAAACGCACTCGGCTCATTTGAGTCACTCAGGTGATGCAAACGGCTGCCACCTACTAATTTGATTGCTCAGCCAACGAAACGCGATTCGGCCACAAATTCAAGCACAAAAAGATTTGGTTCTGGCCTAGAACGATGAACCTCTCATAGGGTTCGCTGCACAGGAAAAAATTCTATTATTTTTCTATAATTTACACAAACTGTTGTTTGAATTTGAAACTTATAAAGAGAATTTTTTTGAGGCACCAAAAAGGTAATTAATGTATAAAGGGATCCTAACTCTACCAAAAAGTCTATTTCCATTAAAATAAATTATTTCATATCAAATAGTAATAATTTTATTAAGAAAATAATTCTTTCAATCCATTTATGTGTATGTGATTATAAGATTTATTTTTTGTACCCTAGAATATTTATTAAATTTCTATTAAACATTTTTTCTCTCAGCTTTTTTCCTCCAGGGCGAACAAAAAATAAAGTCTCACGCTGCGTGAAAATGGAGACGAAACAAAAAACAAGAAAACAAGCTAAACAAATTTCATTCCCAAAACTGATTAATGTAGCCACCTCAAGTTTGCAGACGCTTTCATTCATATGCAAAATGTCGAATCGTAACAATTTAATACTATATTTTTTCGCTGAGCTCATCACGAAATCGAAAAGACACAGGAATACGTTATTTGTTTAGACGTTTGTTATATAACGATTATAGATGACCGACCGCCGAACAGGTTTCCCAAGTGACTTCCATCTACAAATGAATCTCTGATGGCGAATTACAAAAATAAACACAAACCGCAGGTGCAGCTGTGAAATATCTGGGAATACTATACATGATGGATAGAGTGCATTCTAATAGTTCAATTAAGTGATAGATAATTGCCACTGCCAAAATGATCGCGAGAATTTCTTGGCGCAATTTGTGAGAAATCCATTGAAATTACGACAGTTAATGCTCCATAAATTTGTTTGAATTTAGCATAATTTGATGAGACACACACACTCACGCACCTATTTGGGTAATTTAAATGCACTGGGTAAACAATTGAAGTTGGGCAGTTTTTTTTTTAACCGATTTAAGCGATTATTTTAACCGCTTACGACGACGCGACCGCTGAACGTTCAAAACGCAACTGAAAACCGCCTCGGAATCGCGTTCCCAAGTTGCCTCTCGATATCTCTCGCACAGTGGTTCTACTTTTCAAAACAGGGAACAAAAATCATAGGCCCTTAATTTACAAAAACACAGACATTTTTTGATATGACTAATTTTTATTTACGACTATCAAAAAGGTTTAAAATAAATCTGTAACATGTTGTACATTTTAATGAAAATTATGAGAAATATGTTTTTGAATGTAAAGAAGAAAAAAAATTAAAGAAACCCTTGTAAATATTCAATATGAAAACATTATTATTTTTTAAGGTAATTTTAATACGTTACTTAAGCTTAACAAAAAAATTAGCTTCATAAGTTAAGGGATTTTTAATTGATCACACTTTTGAAAATTTGCTTAAAACAAAAATGTTATTCATTATTGAAACTCGGTTATGCAAAAATAAATATTTTTTTACCCCTTTAATTTAAAATTGTAAATAGCTTGAGGAGTTTTTAAATAGAAAATCAAAAAGATTTATCAAGTTTAACAGCTCGAAATTACATTTTTGCAACGACTTTTAGGAAAACGAACCACTGTGCGCCGCTTTTCTCTCCCTCTCCCTCTTGTTCTCTCACCGCCTCTCGCAGATGAGGGTGATAAGAGATTACATTTAGTAAACAAATTGCGTGGGTGAAGATGAAGATAACATTAAATATACTTGAAAGTTATAGAATAAATATGCGTTTACGGAGTGTGATAATTGTTAACAAGATGTTATTTATTTAAATGTTTTTTGATGTAAACATTTACTTTTACTTAAGCACATATAAAATAACATTTATTAAAATATTTTATATTTATATTATCTTTAAAAGAAAGTAATGCACCTGTTACACCATTTTTTTAAATGTGTTTTTTGTTTTGCATCAATAAGATTAACATTTCTGTGCTACTAACTTTTAAAGCTGAAAAAATAAATATGTGATGGAAATAGTCTAAACATTTACCCCATTTAATATCCACAGTGTAAGTTATCTAGTTCAAATTGCACTAAGTGGAAATTTGGGTAAACCTGTGCATTAGCGGTTTGCCAAAACAATTTCAAAAACTTTATCTCCCTCGTAATTTTATCTCATTGAAACACGAAACTCCCATAACTCATACTTTTTAATATGAAGCAATTTCAGGTAAACACAAAAATGCCAAGCTTATCATCGTAATTATGTATATTAAAATAACAAAATTTTAATGCACGTCAGAAGAAAATTCAAAAACAATTTAATAAAATTGTACAAAAGAATTATATAAAAAACTGCAACATTTTATAAAGAAACTAAAGTTTAAATTTGTTATTATTGTATTTATAAATATTTAGAAAGTTACATTTGTTTGTAGTTCCATAACTCCAAAACTCGAATTTTTTTAGTTAGCTTTATGCTTCGAGTTAAAACAGTAAGACTGACAATGTGACCACCAAAGTCCACATCTAGTGGACAGACGTTCAAGTTTACTACACTGGTGGCACAAATCACATTTGACTGATAACAACAACATCTATAAGGAACCAGCGATCCTTAGTATAGATTTCACTTGAAAATCGAATAAGTAATTGATTAGAGCCATAAATGATAAGCAGATGACATCCTCAAGTGCTGCCGATCCATTAATGCCACACAAAGTGTAAATTTTAAACGCCACAGACGTAACCACTATGACGCTTTCCAAGGATTTATTTGCGTCACTCTGATAGGGCCTAATATAATTTAAAAGTGGGTATTACGCACAGATTGAAGTCTAGATTTTCATTGGCCAAAAGTGAACAATTATCGGTAATTGATGTTTTTAAAAAAAAAAAATTCTGACACTTATCAAAGTACTCATAAGAACTTAGATTACTTGACTAAAAATAATTCACTTTTGTTGTTTAAGCAATCGATTCTATATAGAAAAACTATCAAGAAAAAACTATAACTCAATTTGGCCGTTTTTGTCATAAATTGTTATTTCAAGAGTGACACAAAACCATTATTCTTGAATTTTTGATTAAAAAAACAAGGATGAATTGAACTCAATTTAAGTTAATAGAGTACTTAAATTAAGTATAAATAAATTAAGAAATATGTTTGAACACCATAAGAAACATATTTAATTACAATAAAAATTAATTTTTGTCATATTTTAAAATGAGATATAAAACATATTTGATATATTAAAAAATATAAAAGACATTCAGCACAATTACAATTAAAGTTAAAAAAATTGTTTTTGCGCGCCATTGCAAAAATTAACCGTTAACTCGATGGGTTGAGTCTTTGCTAAATTTTACCGCAATGCAAAACCATCGATTTACCCAACATCGATAGTATCGCATATGCACCGTTTTCTTTTCCATCACTAATACACCAACACACAACTCTCAGAGATAGTTCTGGAATTTCGTAGTTTTAATTAATAATAAAAGCAGATTTAGCAAAGCAAAGCAGCCAATGTAAGTCCCCTCAAAGCAGCTAGTCTATCCTGCAAGCGTTTCCGAGGTGTTCACTCATTATTGTTGACTTTTTCCGCCTCCCCTGCACGGATTTCAACACTCACTTCCACCTGCAATCGTGCGCTAAAATATACGAAAAAGATGTCTGACTGGGATTCTGTGACTGTTCTGCGGAAAAAGGCACCCAAATCGTCGACGCTGAAGACGGAGTCGGCGGTTAACCAGGCGCGACGCCAGGGAGTCGCCGTGGACACCCAACAGAAATGTGAGCGCCGCCGGTTCCCATGCCCCCGACCCAAAGTGACCCCCTTTGCGACCACACCACTGTCTATAACCTAGAAGCAGCTCCTGCTGCATTGCGTGGCATTTGTTTTGTTATTTGTGTCACCGCACTGGTGATTTCACCAGTGTGCAATCTGACCTTTCGTCAGCCTTACCTTTTCCATGCTGTGAACCCCCGGCTAATACCCCATTTGTCTTTTCCAACAGATGGTGCTGGCACCAACAAGCAGCATGTGACCACCAAAAACACTGCCAAGCTGGATCGTGAGACTGAGGAGCTGCGCCACGACAAGATCCCCCTCGATGTGGGCAAACTCATCCAGCAGGGACGGCAGGGCAAGGGGCTCAGCCAGAAGGATTTGGCCACTGTAGGTTCCAAGCACCTTTTACCATAAAAACCAAAACTTTATTGCCCTAATTTACACAAACTTGTCATGATAAGGCCGCTTTCACTTTGATCAGTGATCATTAATCCCATTTTAAAGCCATGACAAAGATAGAAAACTATATGATTACCCACCTAACTCAAGCTTAATCTCTCCTAGAAAATCTGCGAGAAGCAGCAGGTGGTGACCGACTACGAGGCCGGACGGGGCATCCCCAACAACTTGATCCTGGGCAAGATGGAGCGCGTGCTGGGAATGAAGCTGCGCGGCAAGGAGCGTGGCCAACCAATAGCGCCTCCCGGTAAGAAGTGAGACGATGCTGCAGCGTCCGCCGCCAAAGGTGCTCCACTAACAAACACCTCAGTATCTACTAGCACCAGTGCCGCCGGACCGCAACACAAGCACAAGGAACACCATCAACACCAGGAGTCATCTGGAGGCTGGAGCACTGTAAGCGGCAGACGCAAATGAAGCATTATCGGGAGGCTGGCGAACCAAATCAAATCGGGTCACACAGCAGCAGCTGCAGACGCAGCAAACCATGATACATAGAAACCGAAGATCCAACTAATCACCACTATGAGCGCCAATTTCGTAATTGTTTGTTCCAAGCCAAGCCAAGCCAAGAAGTCAGCGAAAATCGCAGCGCTTGCCACTTGTCAATCTTTTTACCGATAAATTAACCATTGTAATTACCCAAAAATACATACACCCACACACAAACTGCACACACCGCGAATACGGAAACGAATACGGACGTGAAACGCCACAGACTTATCTGATATTAACGCGCTCATAGCTTGGACAAGTGTTTTTCGTTCATTTTGGCATTAGAGTTTGTTTTTGATACTTGATCTAAGTTATGGAATTAAAACAAAGACATGAAAAGCATGAAAAACACTCGAATTTCTTTCAATCTTCTCATCATCCAATCAGCCATACTCAAAATTTGCATGAACCACTCATTAACATCCAGCTAAAACCATTGAGCACACACATTAAATGATATATGCAAATTCTTAGAGCTTAGTCGGACTTTCCCTCTTTTTGTAATTTATCGTGTAAGGGTCTTGAACTGTGCGTTTACTAATGCATTATACATATTATACAAGAAACATATGCTAAATGTATTTAGAAACATTTTCTAGTCTACAAAATATTTAAATAATTAAGCGATGGCATTTTCTCAATGTTTATTTATTTCCCACTGCCCAGCCCCATTCCTCCGCAGCTACGGATTGCAAATCGGAGATTTAAAATACAACTCCCATATATGTGTAGGAAAAAAAAGAGACTTCTTTTTGCACGTGATTAACTCGTAATTATCAAATAAATGTTTTCGGCCATCTAAACAACATTTTAATGGTAACCAAGGCACTTTTATTGGGTCGTAAATAATATTTTCAGAGGGGTTAGGCTTAAAGTTACTAACAAAATTTGTTCGATGGTTAACTGTCTTTAAAGTTATTTTTTTGGTTTTTTATGTGCAACTTCCATTGAGCAACTCCAGTTCATGGTTAAGCAAAGGCGACATCGGGAATAGAATTGTCCGCGTTTCTTTGGATAAATAGTTCTACGGCTAGTTCGAAGTCCCAATTGGCTTCCTCCACAATCGTTGTGCACCAGGGGGATGTGAGTCCGGTAACCTCTTGAAACAGAAGCAGTTTGTGGTCCTTTGCATCCAGGGAATCCTTTTCCACTGGACGTTCATTGGGATCCGGATAATTCACACTAAAGGCACTTCGAACTGCATCTTTCGACGGTTTCATAATGTTAAAGCGTTCGTTTGTGATCTTCAGGCGGCGAGCTCTTTTTCCCAAGCCCTAAAAATTTAGAGAAATTTAAAGTATAAAACCATTTTCAAAAATTACGGAGGAAACCATAAACAATTTTTAAGTAACAAAAATATTTTTTTAAATTTTTAACTTTTAAGTAAGGAAAGTCATAGTGTTATAAGAAACCATAAACCATGTTATAATAACCATTATAAGACTGATTGAGTACATTTCATTAAGTAAATATTCAGGTTCGAAAAAATTCTCAAGTAACATATAAAAAAAAACATAGTAAGTTAAGTAAACGTGTGTTACTTAACCTCTAGCGCTTACTTACCCGGCCCTCTTCATCGAACTTTATAACGAACTGCCTGCTGAAACCCAGGATGAGATCACCGATGGAATTTCTGCTCGGAGCCTCATCACGAAGCAATCCGGTCACGTAGATGACCGCCGACTTGCCGTCGTAGTGCATCACGTCAGTCTGCAGCGTGTGAAAGGCGTGGGTGACCCTTGGCAGTTGCATCAGCACCTCCATGATTTCTGCAGTGCCCACAAACACGTTGATGCCTGACGTCGAGAGTTTGTTATGAGTGTTCCTGGAGTGCTTTTTGTACGCGCTGATGCGTTGTAGAATCCTACCAGTCTGATGGTTCTGCACCATGCTAAACCCGTAGCTGCAGGTCATGGTGAACAGCGAGTCTTCAGAGTAATATTTCAGGAGACTAGTCCTATTCTCCTCACGCTCGAACTCCCGCAAATATTTGTTGAGAAAGACATCGCCGAGCAACTCGTAGGCACCAATGTCGCAGAGGAAATTCTTTTGCGGCGACTGGCCGGGTTTTGTTTGCAGGTCCACTCCGTCCAAGGTGGTCAGTTGTGGGAAGAGCTGTTTCACCGCCCGGACATACTCGCTGGGCAAGCTGTACTTGCGGCAAAGTAGGTTCCCGTGTAGAGCCAAGGATTTGAGAGGCAGCTCGCCCAGGGAGTTTATGGATGACAGATCATGCAGCCAGTTGTGGCTCAGATCCACGGCCCGCAGGTTGCCCATCCGCCGGAGGACGTGGGCTCCCACTACGTTAAGAATCTTATTGTGACACAAGCGAATCTCCGAGCAGTTGGTCATGAATTCTCTCGAGGCGACAGACAGAATGTAGGTCAAAATCTTGGACGAGCTCAGGTGCACCACCACATTCTGCAGACTCTCGTTGGCCTGGAATCGATCGAGATTGAGCAGCCTGTTCTGACACACAAAGTTTTTCTTGACAGCCTCCTGTATCCTTTTCTCTGGATCTATGTGTTTACTCTTGAAAGTGCTCACGTTCATGCGCAGGTAGTAGTTTACAATGCGCTGATCATGGTTGATTGCCGAAGGTATTATCATCTGAAGGTTCATGTTGTTTACCAGGTGCTCAATCTGATCGTAGCAGTTGCGTACAAGGAATACGTGTTCCGTTTTAATGTACTAGTAGAGATGAAATTAGAGAGTTAGCTTAAATCTGCTGTACGGAGAACTCACCTGGTAGTAGCAGGGATAAAAGGCGCTCAAGTTGTGATCCACGCAAATAAAAAAAAAGTCAAAGAACACCTCCTGGGTAAACTCGTGCTCGGGATCGGGTACCTATTGATGTAACAATTTATAACAAAAGCATTTTAGCTTTATACCCAAGTAAACCCACCATAAAGGCATGCCAATCCTGGCTGTTCTCGTACTCGACCAGCTTCCACTTGTTGTTTAGGTCCAGCCGCGATCCGTCCACCTCCAGATCGATGTCTCCGTCTAGCGGGGAATATACTTTGTGCAGCGCGTTAAAAGAAGATCCGTTCTGAAAACAAGTTCAGGATAAACTAATTGGTAAAATGAGGTGTCCTCCTGTGGTCTTTACTTACCACCTTACTGAAATTCTTCTCCAGGGACTTGATGTTGCCCGGGAATGCGCTGCTCCTGGCAATTGGATTGTTGTGCAGACGCAGTTCGTTGGCCCTAAAGTCTTGTAGGTGACGGCACAAGCGATCGGCTGACTTGATCTGGAAACGAACGTCACCCGAAGATCAGCGTAACAAAAGGAATTAACTCACCTTATTACTACTCAAATCGAGCAGTTCAAAGTCCTTATTCCCAAACAGACTTAGGGGTCGAACAGTCTTGATTTTATTGTTCGTCAGGATGAACCCGTGCACCCGGAAGCTTTCGTTGTCGTTGCGGACCACCTGGCAGACGTTCATCAGGATGCACGGATTGCCCAGGCTCACCACGATGTTGCGGAACTCCTGATGGGCCCCGAAGTTGTCCAGGTTGAGCAGTCCGTCAACTCCGTTCTGCCGCTCCAGTCGCGTCAACAGGTTGTCGACCACTTTTGCGATGAGGAACGTCGGCGATATCTGGTTCCTGGTGTACGCGGCCACGCCCAGCTGCACGCTGATGGGCATGGAGGCGCCCCTTTCCAGGCTTATGGTGAGCCGCAGCTTGAAGAGATTGTCAATGGCCTGCTTGCAGTTGCGAGCGAGGAAGGTGTCCGAACGAGAACCGCGCTGTGGGTCAGAAAAGTGCCAGTTAAGGACACCGGAAAAGGTATGTGTGATGTTAAACTCACCTGGTAGTAGACCGGAAAGAAGTCGGCTCCATCCACTGCCTCGTACAGGCCCTCCAGGATCATCTCATGCGGATTCTCCAAGTAAACCAGCTGACCACCGTGGTGCACGGTGAACTCGTTCCAGTTAAGCCCCAGCACTCGATCACCGTAGCTGTTGCATGCTTTGAAGACCCACGGATCCGGGTAGTCCAGGTGGATGGGCTCCGTGCCATCGCCAAAGTCCAGCACACGATTCCGGGCTGCCATCGCAAAAATAAAACACTTTGCTTCTTACACTGACATTTCAAATCTTACGCCTGTCATTCATGACCTGGGTTGAGTAGTGTTGGTAAACGCCGTGGTCTCAGCTAGGTTTCGAAAGTTTTTTTTCCTAATTTTACGCGCAAAATGCGACCTCTCGGCTGGACTGCTGGCAGGAAACTGATGTTTTCAAGTGGCCCACAAGTAAAACGAACTCAAGGCCCTTGAAAATTTCTGCCTAGCTCAGCACATTTTCAATTGACCAATTGAAATTCGATGCCTCCCCTCCCCTCGAAATAAAACAACAATGTCTCCTTAACATAACAATTTGTAATTCTTTCGCTCGCTTAATGTCTACAAGTCTTTAGGAAATGAGAGGTTACTTCTTGGGCGTCTTCTTCTTGGAGTTAGCCTCCTTCTTGCCCTGGTAGAGTCCCGTGTAGTAGCCGGACATGTACCAGGCCGTCAGCATGGCCACAAAGTCCTGCTCGCCGCCCTCGCCCTGGCCGGCGATCATTGGAGGCACCAGCGGCATGGGCGGCATGACAAGTCCACCGCCAGCAGGAATCCTGCCTTTTCCCGACGACTTCTTTGGGTTGGAAGGGGTAGCGGATGCCTTGGAGCGGCTTGGCTGTTCTCCATCCTCGTTCTTGGCGATGAGGAACTGCTCGCGACGGACCCGCTTGCCCCAGGAGGGCAGCAGGTCGATGAGACGAACCTCCTGCTCGTTCTCGTATCCCAGGTAGCGGATCACGCAGGTACCGCTCTTCTCGTCCACCGACACCACAGCTCCCTCGTAGTCCACCCCATCGGAGTAGGTGGCTCGAGCGTAATCGCCCACCTTGAAGATCAGGGGCTCGGGGCTGGTGGTGGCCCCTCCAGTAACCGAATCCTCACCAGCGGCATTGGCGGCAGCGTTCTCCTCCTCGTGCTTGTTGGTGGAGTCGGCCAAACGGCGGGCCAGTGCCTCTCGGGCCAATCCCACGGACTCGTCGTAGGACTTCACCAACAGGGAGTCGTCCCACACGGCGGTGTTGGCTTCCTCGGACATTTTTATTGTTCGTTTTTTGTGATAGAAAATCAAGCTTCGCTTTTGTCGAATTCGCAATGTGTTGGGAAACGCGGGCAAGGCACGTGCACTGCCCAGCACTGGATCAAGTGCAAATATCGCTTGGAGTTGGACCAAATACTTTTTTCAAGCTAAAATCAATTATTCAATTTCTTGTTCATACAAAAAATGTTTTCCGTTCAATTCCTAGTTAAATTGAGTTAAAAATCGAATATACTTAATACAATAATTCACATGGATCTTTTATAAATTAAAATCAACAACACTCAATTCAACAATAAATTTGAATAGCCTTAAAAGTCTTTCTGAAAATGTTTGTAAAAAATAAACAATTTAAATTCAAGAGACTTAGCAATTCAACAGTTGGGGAATAATCTAAAAATGAAAGTTTATTTTATTTTGAATTTTAAATAAAGCTAAAAAAACGAATGCCTTGCCAAGAAATCACAATCGATAGGTCCCTGTAAACATCGATTGCTTTTCGCCGATTAACAGAAACAAGGCAACTGCCGTCTCTAGTGCGTTGCAAAAAGCGAAACTCATCATCCAAAACCAAACTAAAAATCCATATTTAACTGGGAAATAAGCGAACATGGCCAACGTGGAATCGCTGTACAAAGAACTGACCGCCGAATGGACGAAGCGACCCCCAAACACCACCAGGTGTGGGCAGCTGCTGGACCAGCTTAAGGTGGCGCTGGTGAAGATGGCCTTCCTGCCCACGGATGGAAACGATGCTGCGAGCTCCAAGAAGCAGCTGCTGCTGGCCAGGAGCGTGCTCGAGGTGGCCGTGGAGCACAGCGTGCTCAGCAAGGACCTGCTCGCCTTCGAGCGCTACATGGCGCAGCTGAAGTGCTACTACTACGACTACGCCAAGATCATCGGCGAGTCGGAGAACAAGTACAAGCTGCTGGGCCTCAATCTTCTCTACTTGCTCTCTGGCAACCGTGTGTCTGACTTCCACACCGAGCTGGAGCTGCTCTCCGTGGACGTCATCCAGCACAACCAGTTCATCCGTCCTATTCTGGCTCTGGAGCAGTACATCATGGAGGGGCGCTACAACAAGATCTTCCAGGCCAAGTCGACAGTGCCCGCCGAGGTGTACAGCCACTTCATGGACCTGCTGGTGGAGACGGTGCGCGACGAGATCGGAGCCTGCATCGAGAAGTCCTACGACAAGATATCCGCCAAGGACGCGGCCAAGCGGCTGAATCTGCGCGTCCCCGACGAGATCAAGGCTTTCGGCGAGAAGCGCCAGTGGAAGCTGGAGCCCACCGGCGACTACAGCTTCACGGACCGCAGTGTCAAGCCTAAAGAGCTGCTGCCCTCCGAGGAGCTCGCAGAGCAGGTGCTCAGCTATGCCCGCGACCTCGAGATGATAGTCTAGGCCAGCTTGCAGTTTGTAATGCTTGATATATCCTACTGAGTAAAATAAATAAAGTAACTTTTAATATAGATATGCGATTGTTACATGCATTTTTGTGCTCCCAAAGCGGAGGAATTTGACAAAATTATTTAATTAGTCAAATTTGGAATATTAGTAGTAGTTTTCTTTGCTAAAAAAATCAAAACAAGTAAATTACAAAAAAATTGCGAATATATATTTTATGTATGTATATTATAAAACGACATTTAATTTTTGGTAATACCTTATAATTTTCCCCCATTACAATTTTGTTTTCCTTTTTACTCAAAACAAAAAAGTGAATACTTAAAACAAAGGTATTGGTATTGTCATTGTATTGTCTAAAAAAAACTTTAATTCTTAAATTGCTTCATATCTGTCATAGTAGGAAATCTTAAATATATAAAGTGGATTGGAACCCGGCTATAAATCGGTTTCCTGAATCCCCCTAGTAGAAATCGATAAGTCCACAACACACTTTTGTCTCCTCTTTAGTGAAGAAAGTAAGCAAACCATCAATCAGTAGTTGCATCTTTGTGTAAAGTAAATCAACCAACAACCGACCGTAGGTTCATTATTATTATTGTTGAGAGCGATCACCCAATTATCGAATTTCAGGCGATGGATTCCATTTGCCGCGTTTGTCTGCAGAATTGCAGAAACATGATCAACATTTTCGATGGGACTCACAATTCGGCCACTCTTATTGCAAATATGTTATCCCAGTGGTCCGGCTATCCAGTTGAGAAAGGGGACCAACTTCCCGAAAATATATGCTCTTCCTGTCTGCAGGATGCGCGAAATGAGTTTGAGGTAAAGGTGGAGAAGGATTCCCGGGAAAAGGAGGATTTGTACAAGATATCGCATGTTGGAGATGCCCATGCAAAGGAAGAAGGTGTCCTAGATGGGCAAGGGAAGAAGGAACCATATGGGAATAACTTACAACGCTCAGTGATGAACGATCCACTTGAAGAGGACGTAAATCTGAATAAACACCGCTATACAACAGATAGCGACATCGATCAACTAATGAGTAAAGGTGATCTAAGGTCACCAAATATTCGTCATGTTTCGAAGACAATTGCACCGATAGAGTGTAAACAATGTAATAGGATCTTCACATGTAAAACAAGATTTCAGACACACTTGCGAACACACGCAAAAGAGCGACCGTTCAAGTGTCCACTCTGCTTGGAGTCCTTCGCAATCAAGTCAGATTATCAGAGACACTGGCGAGCTCACTCAGCAAAAAAAACGTTTAAATGTTCCTACTGCTTAAAAGATTTTACTGCCGGATCAGTTCTTAGGAAACACTTGCGAATGCACACAGGAGAAAAACCGTTCAAATGTTCCCACTGTCCGATGGCTTTTTCACGGAAAGCCGTTCTTGAAGATCACGTGCGAACGCACACAGGAGAACGACCATTCAAGTGTAACTACTGTTCGAAGGCTTTTGCAAAGGCATCCGTTCTTCGGGTTCACTTGCAAACTCACTCTGATCAAAGACCGATAAAGTGTTCCTACTGCCTAAAAGTATTTATTTGTGGATCACATCTTTCGACACACTTGCTCACCCACATAGGAGACACACCGTTTAAGTGTACCCACTGCTCCAAGACTTTTGAAAAGGATTCAAGTCTTCGGGTTCACTTGCGAACTCATTCAAAAGAACGATCGATTAAGTGTTCCTACTGCCCAAAAGTATTTACTAGTGGTTCACGTCTTACGACACATTTGCGAACCCACACAGGAAACACACCATTGTAGTGGGTTCACTGTTCAAAACTATTTTCGCAAAACAGAGATCTTCATTCCATAACTGTCGTACAGTTACTGTACATACACTGGAGCACCTTTGCAGACAATTTAAAACTTCAGGAACACTTGCTGATTCACCCACGAGAAAAACCATTCCACTGTTCCCACTTTTTGAAGTATTTCGCACTGCGTACAATATTTAAGAGACACTTCCGAACGCACACAAAATAATAAATGTATAACAATTGTATAAATGCAATTAAAATTCTTTATAAATAAAAAATCGTAATAAGTACAGGAGTTGTTGGTAAACATACACACAAAAAGGGTTTTAGATTTCGTTTAGGATTTTTAAAAATTTAAATGTTTTAAAATGTTGTTCTCTTTTGGTTACCTAATAGCCTGCTGTGTCATATAAATTTAACTTACAGAATATTTAACAACTAAACAAAGGATTTATCAATGATAAAGCGTTTTATATTTAAAAAAAAAAGGAAACGGAAGAGGTTTTTGAAGTCCCTTTTATATGTTTAATATGTACTTTAAAACAAATACTTTTGATTTGAATTTGTTTATTGTCAAATAGTACAATTTATTTTTTTCAGTTAAGCTTTTAGGGAGTACCGCTATTCTATTTTAATATTATCACTATCGATATTCGTCAAACCATCGATAGTGCTGAAAGACACAGAACTTTCGATGTTGCTATCGGTGGCTTGTCATCGCTACAACCCAGCACGCAGAGGAAAACAAATAATCTTGTTTTGTTTAACAAATTATTAATAATATCAAAAAATGTCGCTGGCAGACGAGTTACTCGCAGACCTCGAGGAGGACAACGATCATGAGGAGGACGAGGAGGACACGGAGATGGCCAGTGCGGAGGACGAAAGCGTAAGTGAACAAAAACCAAGCCGCATTTTTTTGTATTTCTGCAACTCAGAGATTGCCTCCCCACAGTTGCTGGCGGAGAAGCTGGCTAAGCCGGTTCCCAACCTAATGGACGTGGATGTCACCGTGCAGTCGGTGCGGGAACTTTGCAAGCTGCGCGACTCGGAGCGACTGAGGAACACCCTGCAGCAGATCGAGCACTACGCCAGCCGGCAGAGGACCGCCGCCGAAATGCTGGGCTCCGTGGAGTCCGATCCTGAGTACTGCCTCATAGTGGATGCGAACGCCATTGCGGTGGACATCGACAACGAGATCTCCATCGTGCACAAGTTCACCAAGGAGAAGTACCAGAAGCGCTTCCCCGAGCTGGATTCACTGATTGTGGGCGAGATTGAGTATCTGCTGGCGGTCAAGGAGCTGGGCAACGATCTGGACCAGGTCAAGAGCAACGAGAAGCTGCAGGCCATCCTCACGCAGGCCACAATTATGATTGTGTCCGTCACCGCCTCTACCACTCAAGGGTGAGTTAGATTCCCTTCTAATCCCATCCAAAAACGTAACCTCTATTCCCCTGACAGCTCCATGTTAACTCCGGCGGAGAAGGCCAAGATTGACGAGGCCTGCGAGATGGCCATCGAGCTGAACAATTTCAAGTCCAAGATCTACGAATATGTGGAGAGCCGCATGACCTTCATAGCACCCAATCTCTCGATGATTGTCGGTGCTTCCACAGCTGCCAAGCTCCTGGGCATCGCTGGCGGTCTCTCCAAGCTATCCAAAATGCCCGCCTGCAATGTGCAGGTGCTGGGCTCACAGAAGAAAACCCTGTCGGGCTTCTCGCAGACCCAAGTGTTGCCGCACACCGGCTACGTTTACTACTCACAGATTGTCCAGGATACGGCTCCGGATCTGCGACGCAAAGCAGCTCGATTAGTGGCAGCCAAATCAGTGCTGGCTGCTCGCGTAGATGCCTGCCATGAGAGCGTCCACGGGGAGATTGGCCTGCGGTTCAAGGAGGATGTGGAGAAGAAGCTGGACAAGCTGCAGGAGCCGCCGCCGGTGAAGTTCATCAAGCCGCTGCCCAAGCCCATCGAGGGCAGCAAAAAGAAGCGCGGAGGCAAGCGCGTTCGCAAGATGAAGGAGCGTTATGCGCTCACAGAGTTCCGCAAGCACGCGAACCGCATGAATTTTGGAGATGTAAGTGGCGGTATCACATATTATATGATCCACTAACTAATTCAAACCTTTTTAAGATCGAAGAGGATGCCTACCAAGGAGACTTGGGCTACTCGCGTGGAACCATCGGCAAGACTGGCACCGGACGCATTCGTCTGCCCCAGGTGGATGAGAAGACCAAGGTGCGCATCAGCAAGACGCTGCACAAGAATCTGCAGAAACAGCAAGTCTATGGCGGAAACACCACAGTCAAGCGTCAGATATCCGGAACGGCATCCAGCGTGGCCTTCACCCCACTGCAGGGCCTGGAGATTGTGAATCCCCAGGCTGCAGAACGTACCGTGACCGAAGCCAATGCCAAATACTTTTCCAACACCTCCGGATTCCTCTCCGTGGGACGCGGGACCACTTAAATGCGAACCACTCTTTTCATTTTCTATAAAATAAGCACTTTTAATTGGAGATTTGTCGAATGTATAATGAGATAGGCTTAGTAAAGCTGCATCGAAGCTGCGAGAGAGATTCCTTTTGTTGTTAGCTGAGCTTGCCCACCTCCAGCTTGCGCTGAAGGGCCTCCCACGAATTGTTCAGCAGCACGGCCAGAATTCCAGCCACCGTGAAGACGCCACCAACGATGGAACAGCAATTCGTGGCAAAGTGACCAAAGGAGCTGGAATGTGGAAAGTGCATTCAATAAATGTTATTCATAATATCTTTACTGATTTACTAACCTGTGCTTTTCCGCATATTTCACCATCAACGGCGACAGTTCATAGCTGAAGAATATGCCCGGCATTCCTCGCTCCCGATCCGAGAGGTCCTTGCGGTATCGCGTCACTGAGAACTGATTCGTGTATATGGGCTGGCCGCCGCTTCCCCCCCGCATATATAACGTAGGCACGATTTTTAGATAGTAATTGAACATTTCACTTTTAGTCTCTGCAAGGAATAATTAATAGGACAAATGTTACTTTTAGATCCTTCTTAAAATACATATTTTATTTGAATTATTTTGTAAAAGAAATTGATTATTTCACTCTTTTAATGTGCAAATCATAAGCTATAATGTAATTTTAGGATCCGGTATAGAATGTAAATGAACTTCACGAATAACAATTAACTTTATAACAGGTACATATAATAAAAATCTTTATTAAAATTAATTAGATTAAACATTTGATCGATATTATTGAAATTTATTATTGTTTGCCAAAGTATTACGTAAAGAAAAAAACACTATAGTTCAAATTGCATAAGTAAAGGAATAAAGTAATAAATAAAGCAAACATTTAATTAATTTAATAGTGTATAACTTAAATAATACAATTTCAAACCGCCCGCACTTTGGTTGGGTCTCAAAAAACAACGTGGCAACCCTTGCCCGAATTTGACAGCTCACGCACGCTGATCCCACTCACACAGTCACAAACTGGACGAGCTGTCGACGAGTCGGTCGAAATAAATAGAAATAATCCAAGAATAAACGGAATTTCGGCTTTTAGCACTATATTCAGACGCGAATCGGAGCAGCGAGGCTTGCTACTTGGCCCGAGGAACTGAGACAGCGGAGGAGGACAGCGGAAACGGAGGACTTGGAGCCATGCCACTGCCCACGAGCTCATTTTCCCAGCAGGGACCCACATGCTTCGACAAGATGAAGACGGGCTTCATCATCGGATTCTGTGTGGGAATGGCCAGCGGAGCCGTCTTCGGGGGATTCTCCGCGCTAAGGTGGGCTATTGGACTTTGCACCAAGCGATACTCCATTAGAGTGACGCAAGGCGGGAGAGTGGATTATGTAATGATACCGGCAAACTGAACTAATGAACCGAATCTCCCTCCACAGATACGGATTGCGCGGCAGGGAGCTGATCAACAATGTGGGCAAGACCATGGTCCAGGGTGGCGGCACCTTCGGCACCTTCATGGCCATCGGCACTGGGATACGCTGCTGATCCTGCTTGCATTTGACTAGTTACTAAACCCTAACCCTTACTCCAATCTTGTTTAAACTACGCTAAGTTATTGCAATAGAGACGTTAAACGAATACTCACCCTCCACGTCCACTCTTAATCCATCCAGGGGATGCGTCTTGGCGAACTCGATCTTCTCGCCAAAGGACAAATGGTTGATTGTGTGCGATAGCTTCACGTTGCTGAACTGGAAGTCGTGGATGTGAAACTGCCGGATGGAGAAGCTCTTGCCGGGCGCAAAGTGAAAGCTGCCGGCCATGCGGTTCACCTCCAGGTGGCCCTGGATGCGACAGCCCTCCTTGAAGGCGTCCTCGTCGCTGCGCTTGTACTTGCCCTTGCACTGCTCGATCTTGTCCACCTGCACGTTCCACTTGCGCAGCCGGTACGCGTCCAACACCTCCTCGCAGGTGTTGCAGCAGCTGAAGGGGATGGTTATGTTAAATAGGGATTTAGTTAGGGGATAATAGTTACAGATAGAAGAAGCTCCGACAAGTAATAGAGAAATGCTAGTTGTGAGAAGGTCTAAGCTCGCGTTGTGGACAAAAATAAGTGGGAAATCCTTCCAGTTAACAAAAGTTCGACTAGAAAACTCGGAAAGGTAGGTCTTCTGGTATTATATTAAATATCTACCAAGCTATGTATGTGTAATTAGTTCTAGCTGAACATAGTTCTTTCTTATAGAATTGGAATGATTGAAGTAGCTTAAACTTTGTTACAGGTCAACTGAGTTGTAAATGTTGTTTGAAACTTAGTTCCTCACACCCCCCAATCAGCCAAGATTAAGCTATCAAATCTCGTCTAAGGTTAAGGGTGTTGTACTAAACTCCCAGCTTACTGAGTGGCATTGGTTTCCGCTCCGTAGCAACTGCCACAAGTGGCGTTCTTATTTGGCGGCGAGACTGCTACAATCTCCTTGATGGGCGTCTCCTTCAGAGGTTCACCCTTGAGGTCCAGCCGGTGCTTAAAAACGTCATGATCCACCCGTAAGTGGGTGTCGCCGGAGGAGTCCATGGCATCCAAGGAGATGTAGTTGCAGGCCAGGTTGTGCAAAGTCACATCCAAGTTGATGCGCAGCTTGTGGCCCCGCGTGGTGTCCACAAAGAGCTCCTCGTTCATAGTGGGCTGCATGTAGCTGAGGAACTCGAGGAAGATCAGCAAACTGATGATGCTGGTGCTGATTATCGTAACTGAAAATTGTGGAAAAGCCGGTTGTTTGGGTGTCTTATCTCCATAATCATTTCTTGTATTTCCACCCACCTGCAGCACCGCCCACTGTGCGCACACTGAAGTCGTCCAGGGTCCGAGGATATGCGTCCAGGCGACGCAGCACGTCGGCGAACTTCATTTTGAACACAAATAACCCACAAAAACAGCAAGTTGAAACGTAAACAATAAAAATTACATCGTTTTCCCAGCTGCACGGCAGGTGACGTGTTGCAGTGCCGTTGCCAGATCGTCGAAACGGTTTGACTCTAACAGCTGTTCGCTGCGGTTTGCCAAGGCTTGCCAGATTGATGAAATTTAATTGCTTTACCCGTTACAATTGGGGTTTGAAGTTGGATATTTTTTTTTGACCAATAAGAAACTCACTTATTTTAGAAAAGGATATATTTTATTGAGGATGTGTACTTTGTTGTCATTGAACTAAGTTCGAGCTCCTTAATACATAGGTATGTGCATATACTTGATTCTTGATTTGATTTGAACAGGTATAAAAAACGTTGTTATAGAACAAAACCATTGGTAACTTCGAGTTCAACAAACAAGTAAACTTAAATTCACTTTACAGGACTCTAAAACCACAAACATTATTTTTATTCGCACTTCAACTTACGTGGGTTATTTAAAAAAAATCATATTACGTATACGCCCATATTATTTAAGTTAAAAAAATGTTTATTTAAAAAGGTTTACTTTTAAGAGTACAAAGGTAATAGTAGGTTTGTTATATTTAGGTTGTCAAAAAATAGTCATTGAAATTTTATTGTAAGTATTTCACTTATAACCCCTCAACATTTTGAAAGCTATGATGTTTCCAAGTCAAAGTCTGTCTCCAACTCGAATTTAAAGTAAACTTTTGAGCTTAGACATTTTTTTTGGTTTTACCCTTCATTAGCTCTCGCGTTTCTCCATTGATTACGCATACGTCGCGTTGGCCCGGCGATAATTAAGGGGCCCGCGTCTGGCCGCCCTTTCCAATGGCCACGAATAATGTTTAATAGTGTTGTCATGTCTTGGGGCTGTGGTTGTGCATACATTAGGCAAAGTTAACCCACCACTCCCACTATCGCCAGCCACCCCCTTAACCCACTGCTGCCGCTGTGGTCCAGGCGACCGCGTCTAATTTTATAATACATGTTAAACAGATGAAAGGTTAATTGAAATCAACCACAAGTTTCGACAGCCAATGCTTAGCTTTTAGGGGTTGCAGCCCCCAAACTCCCACCTCTCTATGCAAAAACCAAGAATAATAGGAGACCGTGGGTTATCCCAGGGGTTAAGTTAGAGTTAAAAGTTTTCGCTTAAATATAAATCACCAAATGGCTTGCCGCTCGACTGATTGAAGCCAGAAACCCAAAAGGATCGGAGGTCCATGAACCCAAAATCCATGCACGGTCACAAATAATTGTATGTAGGTGTGGAACATACCGCGACTTTGTGTAATTACCAATTAAGCTCAAGTCCCAGCAGCTTTCTCGTTTTCTTGGGCACTCTTAGTTTCCTTTGTTCCTCTTCTGCTGGTTTGACCTTTTTTTTAGCAATTACCTGAACGAGAAATCTGTAAAATCAGGAAGGGCAGCAGATGACAAAGATTAGCCAGCGGTAATTTCACTCCTTTTTTTTCATTCTAAATTGAAGTAAATGGATTGGTAAGGGTATACCAGAAAGCATATGACTCGGGGATATAGGTATGACGTAAAAAATCGGCAGTCAGAATGTAAATAATAATAATAATGTAACTTTTTTAGTCCCTGATATAAGGTAGATATTAAAGTTGTATTTTGGATGTCTACAAGATCTGAAATCCCTTGAGGTTATGTTTTAGCATTGTTTGAAAGAAAAAGAATTTTATTTCTAATACAACCTACGAAGATTTAAATAAAGATTTTGTTTTAATTGTTAAGGTACGATTATTATGATTACGGACTATTTTTTCAAATGGTTTTCAAAACCTTATATACACCTTGTATACAAGTTATTTTATTTTAAAATTATTTTAATAACTTTTTAATATTTGGTGGGTCCTGTAAAGATTTGTTTTTAGCTTGTCTCAAAAATCTTATTCCGCTGGCTTGCGAGTCTGACAAGTTCATAGCCCTTTTCCTCGGTCACCCGCTTTAATATTGGACCAACTTATGGCCATAGGGCATTCGCGTTTTTGCCATGGCCATTTCCCTCGACCCCCAACATCCCCCTCTTATCTCTCGCTAATTTGCATTTCTAACCATTTCGCTCTAGCCAATTCGCGTCATTTCTTATTTGAAACAATGAGCCCAACAGCAGCACGAACAAATAGCGGAGAAGGAGTCATTGTGCCCCGGCTTTTCAGGCAATAAAAGACTCCGGAGACAAAAGATCCGGGCCAAGAGAGGGAGATAGAGGGAGATGGAGAGTGTGTCAAGAAACTTGGACCCGGACGGAGAAGGAGAAAGAGAATGAGAAGGAGCATGAAAGCCAGAAAAGAAGTTGGCGTAAAGCAGCTTAAACAATCAGGACTGCCTAATGGATATTGACACTTTAATGCCCTGGCCACCAACTCAGGCTCTGATTCGGATTTCGTATCCGCACTGAGAAAAAAAAACAATGCAAATAGCTCATTAAAAAGCAAGCTTTGTGCAAAAAATATACCTGCATTGACACATTAACCCACATTCACATCCGCATTAGAAGAGTCCACATTGACGCAATATTCTTCTTTTTGTTAAAATTTTGGTAGGTTTTTTTTTTGTAAAAATGTTAGTGGGACTCGTTTTTGAGTTAATGAGTGAATAGTTAAGTAACATATTTTCTGATTTAAATTTTAACATGCTTTTTAATACTTTAGCATTCTATTAACTTCTATTCTAATTCTATTGACATAAAAAAATTTTCATTTTATGATCTCCTTGAACACACAATAAATTACCAAAACCAGAAACTATTTGTAATGTTTATTTTGATAACTTTATAATACAAAATATAAATATAAAAGCTTCCCTGTTTATTTTTCTTTGGACAAGCACAATAAATGTCTAAGTATTAACAAACTAAAATGGAATTTTTGACCTTAATGGTAACCTTAATAGTAATCGTTATCAACTAATAATATTAAAATATGTAGTAAAATAAAATAGTTTAAACAATAAATGACAAAGCTTTTCTTACACTTAAACTCCCTACCATTAAAGAAGTCGTAATCATAATATTTCAAAATAAACTAAATAATTTGTATCAATACAAAAAATATAATCATGCCATAAACACCCAGTTCAAATGATATTTTGTTCTCTGTGGGAGTTTCGAATTGGCAATGGAGTGGGCGAGTCCCCGCGAGGTTGGCAGGATCCATCCGTGCAGATATCCTGCTCTAATTCGGTTCGGTTTTCAGCTTCTCGTGGCACATACATAAGTATATATACATATATTTTTTTTGCCTGGGCCGCATTCTTTGCTTTAAACAAAATTGCAGTGCCGAAATTAATTATAGAGCCGCCGCACCCGGGCCATATTTAATTAAACGTGGACATTTTAAACTGGGAGTTGAACCGCCCAAGAACGTGGAGCCAAAAGGCGTAATTAATTAGTGGAGACGTGCCAAATAATTGCGGCAGAAGTAACTTTTTCCTTTTTTTTTCAGGGCGACTCCTTTATTATTTCGGTGGTCAAGGAATGTTTCAATTACGTGTATTGCTGATGGGGTGATGGGTTCTCCTTGGGGGTGGTTTTTGCAGCAGGACCATAACCAAAAACTTTTTGCCATCGGGCAGGTGGAAATTAATTAAATTAGCAGGCGTCATTTTGGAAAAGTGTCGCGCAGAGGACTTGAAATATATGTAATTTGTGCCTTGTGCCGACTTCCTGTCACTCAGCCCGAAATATTCGTCCAAAATGTGCCGCGAAAATTCGCATACATAACCTCAACGGAAGCTAAAACCAAAAACGTCATTTCCGACAAATTAGTCCAGTCAACTGCGAATTTCTATGTGAGTTTCGGTGAACGATTCGAAATCGCTGGACACGTTTAAAGCATATTTCCTGGTTTAGGCTGCCAAAATCCCCCTTTAGTCTGCTCCATTGGCCGACAAAAGTTTCGAAAGAGTTTTCCCCCTTTATTACCCTTGTTGCATTATCATTTATGAACATCCATTATGATTTCTTCTGCTCGTTACTTTTAATTGTCGCGCCTATTAATTGCATTTGCAATGTGTTATAATTAGTGGCGCATTACGAACAATATTCGACCCCCCCACCCCCAAATCGATAGTCTTAAATGGAGATGGAAGAGTGGGAACAAATTTAAAATGTAAATGTCAAATGATGGAGAAGGTTTCAATTCTATACAATTATAAGTACCTAATGAAAAAAATAGGTAAGCGCCTTTAAAGGTTTATGGTTTATTTATGTGACACACAGGCAATGTAAAAGTACGCGACATTTAAATTGTGCCAGTTTTTCAAATAGTGAATTTTAAACAAATTAAATTATAGATAGAGTTTTACCTTTTTTTTTTTTGTAAAACAATTAAAATTTTTTAGAACTGGGAATACTTGGAATAAAATAATACGTTACTTAATTTTAAGTGCGTTGATGGAAATAAAACGTTTAAGAAAAATAGATAAACTACAAATATTAAAAAAATAGAAATACTTAATAATGTATTTTAACAAACAAAAGGTCCTCTTTAAACAAATTAAATTATAGGTGAATCAATTTCCTTTGTTTTTATGTAATTTTTTAAAACATGAATATTTTAAAACATACTATATTTGAAATGGAATAACACATTTCATAATTTTAAGTGCGGTAATGGAAATAAAATGTATAAGAAAAAATAAAAGTTACAATTATAATAAAAAAAAAACCTCAAATTTATATATATTTTAATAAACATGGTTTTCTCAAAGGAAAATAAAATAATGGAAAACAAGTAAAATTATACAAAAACATATTTTTTATGTGTTTAAAAAAATGTGCATTGTAAAATTTTTCACCGAACTGTGTCATATTGATTCTTAAAATTTATTTGTTTGGGATGCAACGATTTTTATGAATTAATTGGAATGCATTTATTGGTGTGAAAAAATGCGTAACTTTCGCATATTGGAAACACTTTTTAAACCCATCTGGGAAATCGGGTTTGGTTTGTTCAATCCATTCAATAGCACCCATCCTTTTTGCACTTAAACCATTTTGTGGGCTGGACCGCGACAAAAGGTCCTTTATGCAGGCTTTCCTGCGGGGTGAGAAATAGATGAATGGGCGCCAGCCTTTAACCCCTTTGTGTGTGCGTCCATTTTTCGCCTATTTTTGTTTATTTTCTGGGTGAAAATTTGTGTTTTTATTTTCATTTTATTTTTTTCGCGTATGGCCGGGTCACGTCAACAGAAGTGCATACTTTTGTTGTCGCTGGCTGCTGCTGCCGACCAGCAACATGAAAAATTATTTACATAAATATCCGCGCTGTCAATTGTGTGTTGTGGCATGTAAAGTGACAGTAGCAGCGCAAAATGGCTGCCTCTGCCTCAGTCGACGTCGTACGTGACTGCACACTTTTTTCGCACACTCGCCTCCCATAAATGTGGGCGGGGTCATCAAATGCAAATGCATTGTGCATGTCGCTCCACGCAGAAAAAAATTAAATCATCATTTCATCTAAATTTACTAGCAAAAAGGTTAAGAATCGATCAGAATTTTTAAGAACTTTTTAAGTATTCCATGATTATAAATAAAATTATTGTTAAATGTTAAATCTCAGTTTATTTAGATACTTTTAATGACTATTGATTATTTTTAAAAACCTTCAGATTGATGAGCTATGTTTTCTTTATTATCAAAAATGAAAAGTTGACTTTAATTTCACAATTTAGATACCACATCTTCTTTAATAGTTTTACAAAGATTTCAGGAACTTCTCCAATTAATCTTTATTACGTTATTAAAATAGGGTTTTCTATTACGCATTTCGATGACACTTTTTCTCCATGTGTGTTTGAATAATGGGCTCGCGGGATGCAGTGCGGTTCGAAAGGGGAATGCGGTGTGTCAGTGGCGGTCAGACGTCAACGTTATGGCTGCCAAAGTTTTCAATTTTCCACTTAATTGCTTTCAATTAAGCAAAGAGTCCTCTTTAGTCCCCCTCACGAACTCAACTCAACTCGACTCGACTCTCAACTCGACTTGGTTCAAGCCCGACCCCACTGCCTATATGTTTGTGTATGTCCGTGTGCGTCTCGTTATGTCCGTTCAATTAAATTACACACTAAAGCGCTGCGCTGCAGCAGAGTCCTGAAAGTCCTGCCCGTCCGTCAGCCCCATCAGTGCAGTCCATCCAGTTCGTGTCACAGCCTCTGGAAAGGACCTCGCCGCATTGTTATCTTTGTCAAGAAGCTGCAGCTACGACCTCTGCTCTGCTGCTGCTGAAAACCTTTTTCAGATCGGAATACAGTGGTTCTGAAGGCTGTCAAAATGTCGATGTCCTAATTATGTAAGCGTTTAAGGGCTCTCTTGGGTAGTGTACTATTAAAAGAACGAACACGATTTTTAAACTACGTTCAATGAGGTTTACGCCCTAATTGAAAATAACATCGTTCCTTTTCCCATTTTTATTAAGTATGCTTTTTTTAATTTAATTAAATATTTACTTTTTAAATAAATTAAATGGACCAAATAGTTTGGTCCTCCAAGAAAAATTTTTAGACTAGCAAAATTCTTAAGAATTGTGTATTTGTTATACTAGGGTACTATATAGAGATTTAAAATCACAAGAAAAGGCGACTAAAAGTATGCTACGATCTTTTATTTGGTATCTGCTTAGAACAAATTATAGAATAATATGTTTTGAAGACTTATAAGAGATCATTTTACACCCGATACTAAAACTTAGATTTTATACTTTATTTTGATTTCTTATCATTATTGTATGTTTTGTAAAACCATGTTACACATTATAAGAAGTTACCTATATAGCCCGAAAAGAATTCATAAGATACATTGAAAAACATTGTTAGTAATCTAACTGGGAGGTCTATTTGACCATTAGCAACTTTCAAAATCTCTCTCTAATTTGGTCGCCTTTTGATCGAGTTACCAATTGTAGAATAAACATGAAAGTAATGGGCAACCAAATCGTTTGTTGACCTGCCCAGTCCACTGTGCACCCGCACAGTTCAGCTCAGCTTCTGTGAGTTTGGTGTTTGCTGTTTGTTTGTTTGTTTGTTTGTTTGCTGGCTGTTGGCCGGGGATGCGTTGCTGCGTGTTTTTGACAGTAAGCGGGGCTTGTGGGCGCCTTGATTGTTGCACTTGCCCCCTCCAAAACGAGGGGCCAAAGGTCACCGGAGAGCAAGCGAGATGCGAGGGAAACAAGTGAACAAATAAACAAACAGAGCCACGTTAACCCGCTCCAAAAACGGACCTCTACCATGTCCCAGCTCCTTTGAGCCAGCCTTCTCCCATTGCACAATATTCAAAAGAGAGTGTAATGCCACTGTCTGCGTTCCCCAATTCCCCTTTTTTATTTTTCTCAAAGTGTACAAAGGAGTTTAAAATATTGGTTATATACGAAACTAAAAATATTTTCTTACTTCTGTAAAATTTTGTCGTCACATCCTTTAAAAAAAAATTCTTAAAATCCGTTTTTATATTATTATAGTTATTATAAACTAGTTACATTATTTTTTGGAAAATGGTTTAGGAGTTGGAGACATATTTTTAAGTAGTACCCAATACACTAAAAACGGATATTTATTGAACAGATTTGCAAGTCAATAGTTCCAAAAAAAGTCTGGAGAAATTTTAAATACTTTTTAAACGTCACAGTCCCTTTTTCAATTTCAATATCGGTTCTTTTACAAAATAAGAATTTTATGTATAATAAAAAAGAATATGAAAAACCCTTATAGACATTTATACTAACCGTGAGTTATTTAAGTAATTCTCTTCAACACGTTTTACTATTTACCTTTTTTTTTATAGTCCAACTATAATTTTGACCGCATCTGTCTGTGAGATGTACTTAACAACAAGTGCTGCATGCGGTTGGCTAATGCCGGTGAAAGTCTCACACTTTGCACCACCCCACCAACTGACCATGCTGCACCACCCGCCCAAAATCCCCAAAAACCACCCACCACCACCCACATTCACCCCCTCACAGTCAGAAACACAAACACACACACACAGGTGGAGATTTCGGCGCCTTTGCAAAAGGGCAAAGGGATATTTTAATTACATTTACGCAAAATTGCAAAATTGAATAAAGCCATGGTCAGGTGGGCGGGAGGTGTGTTTTCCGTGTGTGCGGATGTTGATGTTGATGGCGATTGTGGTGGAGAGTGAATGGAGGCCGAATCCTTTAAGCTGCAATGTAAACAAGTGAAAAGCATTACTAAGACAGCAGGAAATCTGTTTAAGGTTATTAAACAACCATGACAGCCCCTGGATGCATTTCACTTGGGCCCATCACCCCTCCTGTAAATGCACTCGGTATGAGATTTCCAGTAAATTGCTCATTTACTGCGGAGTGGATCAGAAATTGTAGGAGGACTTGGAATCTGGTCAAGTGTGGATAAGTTCCGAACAATGAAGGGGGCCCAAACTGAAATTGATTTGAGGGGAAGACTTGAGCAGTCATAAACTTAAGTATTTCATGGGAAAATAGATTGTTTGATATACTTAGACTGTTAAACTATTACTGGAAATTGGGACTGTAAGTCATAAATTTGGGTTTCGTCTGTGGGTTCAACAACATATGTATTTAAATCTTTTTTTATAATCTTTTATCAAGCTAATGGAAAATATATATTTATGGATTAAGTTGCTTAAAACAAAGTAACCGAAAATAATTTTCAATAAATATTTACTCAAGCTCGAAACCTTTTGCGGTTAACTAGTGAAACTATAAATCCGTTGGCAAATTTGATTTTAGTCCATTTCGTTTGCTCGCGTAGGTAGGACACATTTCAGCACTTACCGTTGGTCAGAGGGGGGTCTCTTTTACTTTTGGCCCAAACCCACTTCCCACTCCAGGGCCACCTACATTACATGCGGCACAGCAGTTGGCCAGGACCGCGGAATGGAAACCCAACCCATCGACACACAAACAGGAAAAAAACTGTAGGAAATAGAAAAATTTTAGAATTGGAAAAACAATCAAGAATCGCCTATGTTTTTTTGTTAAAGAGATGAAGTGTTAAACCTTCTTTAACCATATATAAACATTAAACATTAAACATTAAAATGTTTTTCTATAAATTTCTAAAAATAAAAATTAAATTTAGAGGGAAACCTTTATTAAAGAAAGTAACCAAACCAAATTTAATAAAAAAATGGGATTTATGGTGCGGAATCTTTTCTTGGTATAATAAAAAATTGTAACTTTTGAATTATAAGGTAACAGAATGTCGAAGTTAATTTTTAATTTACTGCATGAGACTATTTTGTAGATCAACAGATTAAAATGATTTAAAATATAATTACCAAAAACATAAGTTCGTTTTTTTCTCTTTTCAGTGATACATTTTTAACACTAAAGTTGGTTAAACAATGTTTTTCGCTGAGTGCAGGAGAATTAAACCGCACTGAGGCCGAAAGCCTAATCGAACACGTTTCATATGACTGCGGCGCTAAAGATTACATTTTAATCTCTCTGTGTTGCCGTCTCTTTCGCTCGCTGGCACCCCTCTCTTTCCACCGCTCCTTTCCCCGCTTTAGTGGGCAACTAATCAATGCCCCGTACTTGATTTTAACTTGCTTGTAATTGGGCAGCGATAGAGAGATTCCAATAGCGACGACAGCCAGGCGATAAATGTCCAAAAAAATTCTAGCCGCGTACAATATACCCCTCTCTTTCGTCCTTCCTGCCATCCTTGTCTCCCTCTGTGTGTGTGTGTTGTCCGGCGGTGTGAAATAACCGTTTAATGAAAAAAGCTCCAACAGTTTCCCCCGAACAAAAAAAAACACCACACACAAAAAGATACATCCACTACAATTTGTGACCAGGTGCGTAGTTGGAAAACTGCAACGGGTACCACATATTGCACTAAAAAAAAATATGGGTCCACTAAATAAAATAGGTTCAATCAAATGATCTTTATTTGTAAGCTTTGTAAGCTTCACTTGGAACTATCCTTGTAAGCAAACATTTTTACAATTTTTTTTTACATATAAGATGGATTTTTACTTCCTTGTAGTTAGTGATATTTGATATTATGATATTTGATTTGTATTTGTATAAAAAATTTTTTTAAATACATAAAATGTTTCTAAAGAGCTCTTTATTTTTATTTTATTACGTAAAAATATTTTAACATTTTTGATAAAATTATTATTTATTTTTTTTTTGTAAATTAAATTTTAACTAAGTTAAAGATCATGGTGATCATAATAAACGATTTAAGACTACAGGTAAAAAAAAGTAAAAGTTGTTAACTAATTTAAGCTAACTATTAAATATGTTTCATTATTTTTCGCTGTGTGATGTCCACAATCTCCGATTGGTGGATTTGCCGCCTGGACCGATAAAGTTATGCAACATTTTTGAGGGGGCCGGCGATTTCCCGACGCCCCTGGCCATGGATTTCGCTATAGTCCCAGTCCCAGTTGCAGTCCCAGTTGGAATCGGAATTAGAATCGCAGAGCGCGTAGGTAGTCAGATATTTTCTGCTGAAATACTAGAAATTGCCACCGCTGCAAACCCACAGACTCACACAAACCCAGCACGTGACAAGGTGAAATAAAATGAGGAGCCATCAGCGGATGCCCGAGGTTCAGTTCGTTGGTTCGGTTTGCAGTTACTACAGATACGGATGGCATTGCGGAAGATACATGACGATACAACATCTTATTAGTTTTTAGTGCGGGGCTTTTAGAACCCAACTGCAGTAGCAGTTGCGAAATTTGCATACCAGTCGGGTGAATTTTCAGCCGACCACCGTTGACATCTTATTGCATTCCTCAGTGTCACCGGCTTTATTGGTTTTTCTGGGTTCGGTTATTACAGATTTTCTGTAGCTAGCTGCTTAAGGTTTTTCTTTGAAGTGCACCAAACGTAATGGTAATTTTTAGAAAGCCTTGCTATTTATAATTCCTTTTGTCAAGATAATAAATCCAAAAATAATGTGTGTTTAAATTAATGTTGGAACTGCAATTTTTGATTTATTTCAATTGTTTTGTTTATAAGCAGGATAGTTCAATTGTACTTTAATTTTCTACATAAAGAAATCAAAGATCTGTGGAATATTTTACTAATAATAATATAATATTTTAACTAATGGTTTTGTAATTACTAATTTGTTTTTATCCTTATCAAGTCAAAATGTTTGTTTAATTATGCGCTTAAGATAATAAAAATAGTAATGATATTTCAAGGAGGCAAACTTATAAAAAGGTTTGTTAGTTAATAATAAAATGTTCTCTGAAAGTTAGATTGTTCAATAAAGCTGATCTGTTTTTTCTTTGACCCCTTTTAATAACGATACAAATTTATTTAACGTTTCTAATTAATCTATTGTCGTAATTCTTTGAAAAAAAAATATTCAAAAATAAGGTATTTTCTAATATAAAAAGGCCTTTAAAAATGCAGCCGCCGGAAGACTCCCGATCGTTTTCCAACCTTGATTACTCAGACTTGTTAACCGGCTACTGCCACGCTCAATGACAGTTAACCCATTGCAATTGCATTACCGACACCGCCAGCCAGAAAGAAAACCCTATTAACCTTTGCAACTCCCGATGTTAACTAGAAACGGCGGGGGGCACTGAAAACTGGACACTGGGCACTGGGCACTTCCTCATATCATCCTGCTGTTATTTGCCGCTTCCATCGGATTGGTGTTGCTTTTATTGCAGCTGCCTCCTTCGACTGAAACTCCGGTCGCACTTTGCACAATTTACGTGCACATAAATTACCATTAATTAAATATTTCTGCGCTAATGCCGTCCGAGCGGAGAGTCGCCTCCTTTCCCCGGTAATCACGGTGACTTTTGGTCATTCCAGGGGACTGGGAAGTGGACTTCTTTAAACCGACAAGTGACACAGACACCGAGATATGAGGGTGCACAGGGGAAAAAATATATTAACATGCTGGGAAAAAAATATTATGTAAAATACCTAAATTAATTTTTTTATAACATTTAAAACCATTTACAAAAAGGTTTATAAATAATTCTTTACCAAACTAACTTATGTTTTTAATAAGAAAGTTTTGAAGTTTATCTTTTACAACGTTGTTTATAAGATTATAACTACTTTTCGAAACCACGTTTCATTAAAAAAATTTAGTAAATTAAGTGATATAAATTAATTGTGAATCAATTGTCAATGATGATTAATCAAAATAGTAATCTCACCATAAATTTTTCACCAATATTTTAAATTTGTTTTTTAGTGGGTACAATTATTTGTTCAAACAAACTTAATTTTTATCTAAAAATATCTGTCTTAATGATAAAAACATGAATATTATAATTAAATATGAAGGAAATACAAACAACATAAAAATATATATTATTTTTCTCTCTCTGTAGAACCCATCACCAATACAGCTAAGGACGTTCATTAGGCTTAATGTAGCGGAGCAGTCGTATAAAGAGGGTTACCTCACTCCCCTCCCCTCCCTTCCCTTTTTGCATATGACAAACGCGCAGGCGCGTGGCCCCAACGAGATTTCAGGCTACCAGCTCCTTGGGGCTTTTAAATTTATGGAATTATGAATAATATTTTAAGAGGGCCCCGAGGGCGGCCACCGGGCACTGAAACTGCGACTGAAACTGAAACTCAAACCGCGGAGTCCGACTGAAGTTGAAGTTCGGTTAGTTCTGGGGGCTGATTGCCCGCGACGGTGACGAATCGATTGATGTCTCGCTTTGAGTTATCACGTCGCTTGTCTTCGGCAACTTTTAACAAGGCCTTATCCCTTGCGCACACTGAGCGAAAAGTATGGTTTGAATTTGAGAAGAAATTTATTGATTTATATTGGGTTCATTTCTAAAATAATATTAAATGTTCTTTTTAAGAATATTTTGTTTTGCATGCTTAGTTTCTTGTTTATAGTTTGAAGGAAATATTTCTTTATATTATATTTAAGTCGAAATTGATTAACAACCAAAAAGTTATTATTTTGTCATATACTTATTTTATTCATTATATAGAATTTAACTTTCTGTGATTTTTTTAGACGGATAACCTTCCTCTTACTATTAATATTTTTTTTGTTTTCATTATATGATCAACTTATGGTTTTTGAAATAAAAACGTAGCAATATTTAAGAAACATTATTATGTAATTATTTATTTTTTTGTGTTTAAGTTTTGGGAAGAAAAATTTTATACTGGATAATTTATATGATTTTTAAAATAAAAGCAAAGCATTATTGTGCTGAAATTCATTCATGCAGTCATCATTATTTCTTAAATCAGATTGATTCTTTAGATTTAAGAGAGATTTTTTTTTTTGTAAGTGTTGTTTTATAATTTTGGAAAAGGCTTCCTGATTTCGGAACATATGGAACATATATGTTCTCAGTGCATCCACATATAACTCCATAGATACCATATCTGTTCTTGTCGTGCGCTGCATTTTTGATGAAAATCACTTATAATCCCATCAACATTCCCCATCTCGCTCTCCAATTGAAAGTTAATGTCTTTTGTTCGATGGGAGCAGTGGGAGTGGGAGTTTTGGGGGCCCTGGGAAAGAGGGGGGAATTATCAGAGAGGGAGGCCCAAAACTTGGACTTGTGTTTGTGTTGGCTCGTCGTCTGTTGCTTTTTATTGATGATGTCTTTGTTTATTTGTTGTTCCCATGTTGTCGCATTGTTTGTTGTTGTTTCTGCTGCTGCTGCTGACTCTGTTGTTCTTGTTGGACGCGCTTCAGCAATTTGTTGTTATATATATCAAAAGGAGAAAAAAAAGCAAAGCCAAAGCAAACACATCAAACGCCAATGCCAAGGCAGCAGCGAGCACTAAATAATTACCGAACAACATCCGGTGCTCAGCCACGGAGGAGGACGAGGAGGACATCAAGGGGATTCCCCTCCCGTTTTTTTCCCCGCTCCTCGAGAGTTGACAAAGTGCTTCACTTAATATCGCATGACGCCTCCCGATGATGGCACCCAACGAAATAAAAGAACTCGGATGATTCTTCTTCGGGAATTATAAACACATTCGGTTATACGAGCTGAGAAGGGAGAAAGATCTTCTAGTTGAAGGGATTAGGTAAATGTTTAGTGGCAGCAGATGGACCCAAAGAAATTTTAAATAAACTCAAAATTTATACAAATTTAGTTATATGATCACTTTTATATGATCACCAAATTGTCAAGCTAAGTGATTGATAATAAAAGTTATATAAAGTGTTAAAACTTATTTTGCAGGTATTTTAAAAAAAGAGAAAATATGACATGAAGCATTTAATAAAAACACAAAGTGTGTTAGATTTTTAAATAAGCTGTCAAGTTAATTATGTAAATAAACACAATAATCAGAACCATTAAATGATTATGAAATAAAGAATAAAATAAAGTTTTTTTTGGTAAGACAGACAAAGAACATTTATATTTGGATTATGTTACCTAAAATTCTTTTATTGCTTAAAAACTATAAAACTTCAAAGGAACTACAGTTTTATTGCTTGATTGAAGATAAACTTTGAGACGTTAAAATAAGATATAAAAAGTGTAGTAAAATTATTATATATTCTATTTCATTTTAAATTACCGATGATGCATTTATCAATGAACTTGACTACACAGTTCCTAAAATGTTAACACCTAACTAATACTCCTACCACATCCCAAGTTGTATACATTTATCATCAACACAAATCAAAATGTCGTACATTTGTCATTATCTTCACATCATAAACCACTCATAACCCACTAAAAGGAGTACGTTTTGGTAATTGCCTTCGCTAATAAACGACTAATCGCCATATAATTCACGCGATTTGGCAGCTGCCACGCCCCCTCCAAAACAAAAAAATAGAAATCTCGAAATGCTAAGCGCGAATTCCGTTGACAAAATCCACGCCATATACGCCCGCTGTGTGTTTTTTCTCTGTTGTCGGTTACGGTATTTGTTTTTTGTTGACATTTTGCCATATGATTTCCATAAGCTGCCACAGCCACGGCTGTTATGGACAAGTATTGGACCCGCCGGCACATGTTGCTGCTTATTTTAAGATGCGATATACAGATATACAACATACTCGTATACGATTTATACAACAAATCCCCGACACCGCAACGCACTTAGTTAACGACTGCGACTGCGACAGAGGCAGCGACGTCAGCTTGCAGTGACAATTGTCAATGAAGTTTCCGTAATAAATTTTCGTCTTTGGGCTGTCTGTGCGACCCTCCTTTTCCCTCGATTTTCCCGCATTTTCCCCGCCTTTCCCCGCCAGCAACACTCCCCTTTTGGAGCGAGCGACTAACTTGACACGTTTGCCGGTTGCATTCGTATCTGTGGGTATCTGTGTGAGCTAGTGGTGCCAGAAATCTATTCCAAAATCAGGATATTTTTATTGAGAAGCAGCCAAAAATTATAGGACACCAAATATATCTAAAAAAAAAAAAATTTTGAGGCGGGACGAAAGTGAACCCTGGTTTCTTACACTCTCGATTGAGTTTTATGTTTCCCAGTTTTAAATTTGAGAACAGCTATTTTGAAAATTATTTTTAATTGAAAATCTATAGTGTTTTACACACCATTTCTAACAAAAACTGAAGTATTTTCAGCGGTTTTGGAACACCCTAAGATTTTTCGTTTCCCTAGTTATTTAATGTAATATACTATGTCTTTTAAAAATAATACGGTTACGGTGATATACAAAATACTTAAGCAATACTGTGGTCATGCCACATTATTTAGACAAGGTTATTACTGCATTGCTAATCAATTTACACTTTATAAAAATTGTTAAAAGAAGAAGTAAACAACCCATTTTGTCCACTCTTAGATAAGAATTTTAGTGATAACATCATGCAACTCCAAGTCACATTTTCGTGCCTAATGCTGCTTGTAGCTTTGTTCGGCTTCGCCAATGGAGAAAATGAGGAATGTAAGTTGTAAATTTTACCTGTAACAGTACGAAATTTCACAATTTTTGTATTTCAATATCAAGGTTATAGAAGAATAGCGTTTTGCACAAATAAAGTAAAGGGATGTGACACTCCAATCCCAAGAGAAAAACAATCAACCAAGTGTTCCAATGATGAAAATTGTTGTGTTCGTATTTATGTTTATTAAAAATATGAACTTGTAATTTGAAAATAATAAATAACTTTAACTTTAACTAGCTTTATTTTTTCGTATACGATTTAAAGATAATCACAATTCTTTAGGACTTAAAGAGGTGGATCTATCATACTTAAGAAGTAAAAAAAAATATATAACTGGGTATGGGTTCGTTCTTAACTAAGTACCTCAACATGAAATCCAGAGATCCCTTAAGAAATTGTTGAAAAATAAATAAAAAAGTTACATAGCTGGAAAATAGCCAATTCGGCTGCACTGGTGTGCATTTTTGGATCGCATGCAACGTAGACCGGCGAGAAGTGGAGTCCACGGCTCGTTTGCCACGCCACGAGGATTTGGATTTGGTGTCGCGGCTTTTTATGAGGATCAGCTGCAGTTGCGGCCATATAAAACAAACACACGATGGATGGAATCTACGGCCGATGTCCGACCGAACTCCATATACCCTCTATATAGGAAGGGGGATGGGATCCCCAGATGATGGCTGGTGCTTTGAGTCTGCTCTGAGTTGTTTACGATGCTGTAAATCATGTGATAGATATGTGCGAACTAGTTTCAGGTGTCGGGTTAAAAGCGTGCTTAAGTACTTTCGGATATATGCAGCCAATATGCATTAAAAACCCCTCTCTTCATGCAAAGTTAAATGAAATCAGTTCCTTTGCGGGATTATGAGCTGAGATCAATTTAATTTCTGGGCGATTCGCTTACGTATAATTTCCCTGATCGAAGGCATAAGTAGATGGAAATGGTATGTAAGTTTACCTTTACCTTTTCTTAACGAAATTATGAGCTATTAATTTAATTTCAGGGTGATTCAATAGCATATAATTTACTTAATCGTAATCATGGATGAAAACAGTCGATGAAGGTTAAATTTACAAAATCTCATTCAACTAAGTTCCACCAAAATGTTAACCTTCTTTTCTCTTTTAAAAAGACTTAAAAAAAAAACCTGAAAATTAAAATGTTTATGAAAATATCTTTAAACTTATTGATTTTATTACAACTAACTGACGTTAAAATCTCCAGAAATATTTAAAACAATTTTAGGATCCAAATATAAATTCTTATATTGGTTCTGATATTTTCTTTCCAGATATTAAAGCTCAAAAGATATTTACTTTTCATATAAATTACAAAATAATTACAAGATCTTTTCCGTTGTAATGGTACCTTCCATATAAAGGGTAAACTAAACATTCGCTGAATGATGGCAGAAGTTGGTCTTTTAATATGCAAAATTCACAGCATTAATTACACTTGCTGCGAGTCGTTCGCGATGTCTTTGAAGCAGCTAACAACATGGCTGCCTCCTGAAATTGTGAAAACCAGTAAGATCCAACACCAAATAAGGGGGAGAGTTGGAAAAGTCCAGGCAGTCGGCGTTTCCCACTCAATTACCTTGACGCTGCGCCTGGTGCGCTGGTGGCATAAATCATTTACCATAAAAATGTCGCCTTGTCTGCACTTTTCCTTTTCATATGCCAAAAATAAGCAAGCGCTTACGAAACACTTCTCGAACACTCGAACACTCGTTGGCTCCTCCGAGAGTGGGTAACCCATTCAATAATATCACCAGTCCCAATGTCCCCTCCTCGTAGCATGTTTTCAATGTCTATTTTTGGGCGTCGCACGTTTGTGTTTTACTCTTTTTTTGGGATAAATGTCCAAAGCGGAGACTCTTGCTGTGGCATTCATAAATATTCCCAGGCGAGCGTTGAAAAGTTGCCTCAACCAAAGTTGGCCACAAATTGTTTTCCATGACTGTCTGTCTCTCTGTAGTGTCTGTGTGTGTGCATGTCGCCCCCTGGCGGTGATTTTGCGCAACTCGGTGCACGCTCCATAATTCAATCAATTAATATCATTATTATTATTGACTGGCCCATTGTTTGGCCGGCCCTGACTCTTGGGTAATTAATTACAATAATTAGAATTTAACAAGCCATGTTTGGAGCTCCATCCCACCTCCCGAATTCCACCCACCTTTTTGAAACAGCTGTCAGCCATCTCATCGTTGGGAATTCCTATCGGATTTCGTTTCCCTTCCTTCACTTTTTAAGTGAACCATTCGCAGAGGTCACAAATTTGTTCAGTGAGGCAGGCAGCATTCAATTTGTTTATTTTTTGTATTATTTTTTTGGGGGGAAAAATGTTTCTCTGGGGGGAAATCAAGCGTTGAGTAGTTTCCTTGTGAATTTATGGTGGGAAACGTGTTGGACTAGTTGCTCTGTTTATATTTGTATATTTGAGACAAATCAAATGCTTAAGAGATCTAAAAAATGTGTTTATAATAAGGCAGCTAATGGGCAGAAAACCACGAAAAGGGGTCTGCGGATATCATTTACATGGGGGAATTTTTCGAGGGTCTTTTGTTTAAATAAGCCTCTTTGGTATTATAGCTCGTGGGAAATTAAGGGCCGAAAAAGCAATCGAAATTTGAGTCGAAAAATTAAAATGATTACTGTGCTTTCACAGATTAAAGTCTTCATAAAGTGCTTTAAAGAAGTTTTTAAAAATGCATTTTGTGAGTTTTCTGACACCTTATTTGGAGTTTTTTTTGAACGTTTTTTATTAACACGTATTATTAAATAAATTGTGTGTATAATTAATTTGATTTAAATGTTTTCTTTAAAAAATTAAATATATTGTCATTGTATAATTTTATAATGTGACACTTTAACGTGTTTATTAATGCGTTAAAAATCAATTTGTTTTAGGAGGCTTTTGAAACTGTTGAAAGTAGAAGTTTGCAGCTCATTTTGTTCAATCTTACTTCAGAATCTCAGTTATTTAACTATGCAATTCCAAGCGACAATTTCGTGATTAGTTCTGCTTTTAACTTTGTTTGTTTTTACAAGTGGAGAAAATGAGGATTGTAAGTAGCTAATCTTAGCGAAGCCATAAGTGCATAATTTATTATATTTTATTTTATCTAGGTCATAAAGGAATCGCTTTTTGCATGAATAAAATTAAAAACTGCAGATATCCTGTGCCAAAGGAGAGACGCATATCTAATCACAAGTGTACAGAAGAAGAAAATTGCTGTAATCTTGTTCTGTATAAATAGTTGTGTCAACTGATAATTTGAAATAAAGAAAAATATAATTTCTTTAAAAATAAACAATATGAGATCTTTAAATTAACGTTGTGACGTTCTGTTACTAAAATGGAAAACTGGTACCCAGTATACTTACAACTTTCTTTTTGGCACGCAGCTTGTAACCAAATCAAAGAAATCATTCCAGTGAACACCCAACTCTTTATTACGCTTAACATCTGCTTAAACCAATTAAAGCTTCGATGGAAAACTCCATAATCCTGCCGTAAAGGATCTCATTAAGATAAGGATCTTTCATCAAAAAACCATTAACGAAACCAACAGATTTTAAGTGGCCTAATCCCAAGATCGATACGATAGCATTGGGTTAGGTTAGGCCCGGTTAATGATATCCTCGGTGAGAGAAAGGTGGAGGGGGAAGTTGAATTTCACTCTTACCCAATCGATCCCCAGAAGCTATAAACTGTTTTGAGAAGGGACCAACTAGTGAGAGAACAGCTGGCAGAGCGGTCTTAATGACTTGGGATCACTTTGCGGAGCGAACCCGTTACGCCCTAGCCATATCCTCAATGGCCAATTGCCTGGGGCACATTAATTTATGTATAACTTATAAACTTGAGGGCCATTAACATGTCCCATTGCCGCTGGCGACTTCCGCACCAAAACCCAAACGTCAAACTCAAACGACACCTTCTAGATGAAAACTGGGCCCTGATGTTAGGATATACATTCCCCCCGATCTCTCCTTCTGCTCAGTGGTTATTCAAGCCATATGTTCGGGTGAAAACGACAAGCTTGCTCTCTCTCTCGTAAAAACTTAAAAAACAGGCCGCGCTAAAAGCAAAATTCGATTCTTTGCCATTTCCATTTCGGCTGAGTAACAAACAACCGTTGCAAGATGGAATTGGCAGTGGGAATGGAAGTGGAAGTGGGAATGGGAGTGAGAATGGGACCAGGGCCTGATCCAGAGACCCCGGCTTAAACACGGCAACAGAGCCGACGACCATGACCAAAGACCAAAGATCCAAATGGCCCCAGTCGTTGCATGTTTCTTACTTGATTTTCTGCTATAAATTAAAGGACTTTAATGACACTTTGGACGACGACGATCGCCAGGCGAATTGTTCGCTCTGAGGCTGCGTCTGAAACTGCGCCTGTATGCGATGCAAAGTCATTCTCCATGGGTGCGAAAATGCCACGCAATGTCCACTAACAACAAGTTTACACTGAGCGAAAAAAAAGGATATATATATATTGATATTTTATATTCATAAATGTCCAACAACACGATAAAGCAAATAGCTAGCTCAAACCTGGGCACGCGGTTAAGAATGCTCTCAGTCGCTCATATACACGATCCGAACAAAAATGAGAGAGAATCAGAGCAAAGAACACACACACACTAAGAAATGCGGTTGTCTTTGTGCCCAGGCCTGCTTTAGGTTGAAACATTCTACATTATCTGTTTAAATTCTTTTTTAATTTATTATTTATATCTGTTTTGTACGTAATGGAAAATTGTGCGGCAGAGGGTCTCACTGAACTTGTGTTTTGAACGTAATTTTTAAAGATTAGTCTTCTTAATTTTTTTTTGTCTGAATAAATATGTTTGACAGTAAAATTCTTGTGAATTTTGTTTATTTCTGACTTTCTGAATTTCTTTAAATCATTTTTTTTAAGTGCAGCAACACCAACAGCCCTCGACCATTGTATGACCAATAGAATGTGGATCTCAGACGCAGACTGTGACTGAAACTGAGGCTCTGGGCTCGGAACGCGGCCTTCCTCCGTTCGAGTGCAGGAAATTCATTAAGTGTATTTATTGCTTCGATTAAGATGGACACTTCTCACCTGCAAAAGAGGACCGGGGACCTGGAAATGGGCCTGGGCCTGGGCCCAGAGAATTCTGGTCCGGCTGGAGTTGGCTTTTTGAGTTGGCCTTCGATTCGATCCGTTTGGTTTGGGGTTTGGTTCGTTCTCCATTCGGCTGGGATTGTACATAAATTTCAGGTCTCTCACAATGTTTACACAATGTCGCCGTCGTTTTTGTTAAGATTGGCACTGCACCGCCGAGTCCCAGTCCCACTCCCTTGGGCTGCAAATATGCAGATGAAATCACCCAAAAACATTATGCGTTGATAATTAAGCCAAGGAATCTCAATTCTTAGTGTCAGGCTTGTCTTGTCGCCTTTTAAGTATTTGAGATGTGCGAGAGAGCCGGCACTAGGCATCAGGAAAGAGATGGCAGGCACACGCAGAGGAAGACACAGCATCCAATTCACTCATTTCAATTTTATTGTTATTCGCTTCTTTTATGGTCTGGCTACAGTGGGAATTGGTTAAGGTGGAGGAATTTATTACAGTTACTGTTTACAGGATTAGCCGGGGAATCGAAACGAATCGAATCGAATCTCTGGCCGATACAGTAGCCGGGGTGAGTGATCCAACTGGAAATGGGATAAGATAATGGCCAGAACGAGTAAGCCTTCGATTCAACTCGTTGCCACAATCTGAAAGATCTAGCAGGCAAGTGCAGTTGATTGAGGAACCTGATTATATTTTGTGGAAATGTAGCGATAAGATAAAAATCTTAATTTTACCATGATTTTCTTAAAGCCTATTTTTCGTCACAAATTGTATTTTACTTTTCCACTTTAAGAGTTGAATTTTATTTTAATTTTAATTCTTAAATAATTTTTACCCTATTGAAATAGTATAAAAAAAGTTGGAAAAGAATTAAAAAGAAATTTTAAAAATAAAAAAAATAAAATATTTACTGAATTGAAGAGAGACAAGTAGGAAAGAATTGCTATTACATTTTCAGACTTTCCTTAATTTTTTAGAACAATGAGCAGGTTTTGCACCCATCGGTAATGAAATTCACGTTATTACTAAAATCGAATCAATTGTCTTTCACCATTTCCACATCCTTAGATTGATAGCTACCGTATTATGCATACCACTGAGCGGAAACATTTTGCTTTGATGAGTGTAGAATGGAATATAGTTTACGAAACGAGGTTCTAGAGGAACCCTTTCCCCCAGTTGGACATCCACTGAGACCCTCCCACCTGGACCTGGCTTTATGTCCATGTTGTTGGTTTTATGAGTCAGCAGAGCCTGAGTAGCAGCGGCTGAGGCTGCAGTAAATTTAAACTTGCAATTGTTTTAATTGCCCGGGCCCGTCGTGTTCGCATATTTATGGCATAACGGAAATGAGTTAATAACAAAGTACGAGCCAAACAGGCAAACAACAGAACGGAATCACTGTCCGGACTCCGGACGCCAAGACAGGGAGACGGGTGGAGATTTAATACCTGACAGGGATAAACGTTTCGTTTCTGGCCAACTGCGATTCCATCGGGGGGATGGGATGGGATGGTGGATTTGGACAGAGGGGGTAGCGTCTTTGGCGTTGTCATTTAAATTGAAATTACTGTCAGATTTTACAGAAATAAAATTTTATGTACTCCTATCTTACTCCCCATTCTAAGATTCTCCGTTTGGCCAAAATAAAAACACAGAAAGTTCTGGTACTCCGACGGTCATTGCGCTCGTAAAATTTATGACCATGCACACTGGACAACATAATTCGGTGTGGATATTTCAAAGAGCTTGCTGGCGGATTAAGAACGCGTGTTGTGCGTGAAAGGGGATAAGGTGTCTTACGTACATACATTTATGATACGTGTGTTTTTACAGCAGCAGGTACTCCTTTTTGAAGTGCTGAAAAGAAGGAAGCGGTTATATTTATATGGACTTTCAATTGTTACTGGAAATATTAAATTTTTTATGTTTTTAATAGGAGCTGAGTAAATCGGGATATTAACAAGGTTGTAATAAATTTGGAGAATGGGAATTTGTAATTAATAAAAGTAATGAGATCTAAGATGATCCATAATTATAAAATTATGGTGTTCAAGCCATAAAAAATATAGGTACACTTAGAAAGCATTTCTTTGTTGAGTAAATTAAATTGAGTAAATTACATTTAATTAAGGAAGCACATTTCTAACATAGCTGCTTTTTGTATTAAAAAGTGCCAAACTGTTTAATTTTGTTTTTTAAATCTTTTTGGAACTGAAACTTGAAATCAGGCAGTCAGTATTCTGAATTTACACAACAAAAGTTAAAGCCTTTATTAAAATTTATTTACATTTATTGATTGAGTATAAAATATAATAATAAAAAGGTACAATGAATATATATCTAGCACCTACGATAAATACTTTAAGTTCCTTAATAGAAGTTCCTTAATAAAGAAATAGCTTTTTCGCTTTTACTCTGCAGATACTTTTTTTCTTAAGTCACAAAGCTAAGACAGTGTATTTTCTCAGATTTTCGCCCATGTCGAAGCCTTAGTGAATTTTCTATATAACCCATTTCGTGACATTCTGATCATCAAAGCGTTGGCCAGAAAGCCATTTAGTGCTCGTCAGGATTGCAGCTATTGAACTCCCCCGAAAGCAATCGATTCACGTGCCATATTGAGTTGTTCGGATAGCCTCTTTTTTCGATTCGACAGTGGACATTAAACAAATCCATTGACCTGTTCCGAACAGGAAAAAGGAACCAGAACGGAAACCGAAACAGAAACACACGCAAATCTTGATTGAATCAACTTAATTTAGATCAGAGCCCGGTGATTCGTGTGTGGTCGTAAAAAGCGCGACATATTGGGATTGGGATTGGGTTTGGGCATGGGTTTCGGCCCATCGGACTTATCACACGTCTGTGGACCATCCTTTGGCCATATTTCGATATTGGGATGTGTGCTTGTGTCTGTAAACTTTTATGACACGTGGTGGAGTTGCCGCAACAAATAACAGCAAACAACAAACAACAAACAACGGACAACAACCAGCAAGCAACATCGACAACGGGAACAACAAGAGTTGTTTAATAATAATAAAAACAAATGAAAAGAGCACGTATGTAGTTGGTGGCACCACCACCACCAGCACCACAACAAAGGTGGCTATTGCTATTGCTCCAGGGGTCAGGGGTCAGTGGGTGGCACGGAGTGGTTGTGGTGCAGAGTGGATTGCGGCTCCTATGTGATAGGAATGCCATTTTGCATGTGGCTCGGTGTGACAAAGCAGCAACCAATTACCAAATACGAAAAATGACAACTTGCAACAAAAGCGCAAAAAAAGAAAACAGAAACGAGCATCGAAATCTGCAACACTGAGCGAAAGAATTCGTTGAGAAATTTAAATATTCCTAAGTAAAACTTTGTGTATTCCAAAATGTTTCAAGAGTTTGTGATCATAAAAATTAGATTAAACATTAAATTAAAATATTAAAAATATTTATTTAATTTTAATATAACATGTTGAGATCTTAGAAGGGGTTTAGCAAAATCAAAAAGATGGGTTCATAGTTCAGATCGTTAAAAAATAGTGCATTTTGTTTGATCAATTGAATGATTATTTTAAATTGGTATTTATAAAAACAAAGCTTAATTTATATTTGCTTTAATTTTTAGTGTTTAATGCTATAGTCTGATGAATTCCTTACCTAACAACGATCAGTTATCTTAAACCCAAAAATAGCTGCAAAAACAAAATACAAGTCACAATTTCTTTCTTAATTTTTTAAGAATACATTTTGGAAACTATAAATTTTTTTTCTGTGTAAAGAATGGTAGAGAGGGTAAAATAGGAGTTAGTAGGTGTTGCTGGGACAGCTGCAACAGCCACCAGCAAAACTTCCACTAACCGCAGCTCAAAACATTATCCTGTGCCACCAATTTGACTTGATAGTTGGCACAGCCTTCCCCATCCTGACCACTAGCCCCTGCCCCTGCCCCATCCCCACTGCCCCCTCCGGCAATTGACACGTTAGCTTGGAAGCTTTTGGCAGCAGCCGGCACAACAACTGAATATCCACTTTGGCCAGAAGCAGCCCCACTGTCCCGCTCCGATTTAGTTGGCTTTTCGTTTGGTTTGGCTTGGTTTGTTTGTTTTACGACCATGTTGCACCTACGGACCGAACCTGGAACCTGGAATCTCAGCCTGATTGGATGTGGTTACGTGATCCGATCGTGAGGGTTTATGCAGGGAAAGGGCTGGTTTTGGGATTGGTTTTGGATGAAGTTTATGATTTAAAATTCACTTGTTTACTTAATCTTAAGCAGGAAATTTAAAAAAAAATATATATCCATATAGATGTTGATGAAAAAAACTTTTAAACCAGATATTTTAAATATAAGAATTTTTATATGTATTTTTTTAAGCATAGTGGGGTAATTTTGATAGCCCCTTTCGTATATCCTGCTTTATTTTACCATACAAATTTAAAAACTAGTTTTATATTAATATTTGTATTCAAAATAAAATTTATACACCCGCAAAATTTGTAAATGTGATATTACAAAATAAGAAAAATAACGCAAAAATATTTGCTGATTTTGAAAAATCATTCGCAGATTATTATTATTAGTCGTTAAAATTTAATAAGATTAATGAAAAAACAAAAATATTTACTCTGCTGGGAAACTTTAAATATATTTAAAGCACGCTATAAAAATATATGATTTAATAAATTTTTACACCCATAGAAACTATAAAATTTTTCCAAAAACTAGAAACGCAAAAATATTTCTTTGAAAATCATTATTAAGTATAAGCATTAAATATAATAAGTTCAATTAAAAATCAAAATATTTACTGTCTAAAATTTAAATATATTTTAAGCCCATTAAAATTTTTTAAAACTGTCTTTCATTGGTTTGACTTTTCCCATAGAAACTATAAATTTTCAATTACTAGAAACGTCCAAGATATTAGGTCAATTAAAAAGCCTCAAAAGGATAAATTGAATGTTTCGATCACCGCAAATTCCGTTCCTGTCACGCAGCCATCTCTCCTCCAATCCCACTCAAATTTGTTTGGCATAGCCGCAGCCGTTGGTACGTGATTCCATCAAACATAAAAAGAGAAAATTTACCAAAATAAACAAGAGACAAGAGCCAAACCAAACAAAAAAGAGTAAAAACTAAACCGAAACCGTCTCGAACCCGAAAAGAATTTTCAAATCGAATGCAAAAATTGTGCAAACTCGTGAATACAAAATGCTTTGTAGCCAGAAAAGAACCGAACTAAAGCTACAACTAAAAATTTTATTTTTGGGGCTTAGGGGATTTTTGGGGGACAGGGAGAAAGAAGCTGGCGTTATCTGTCGAAAGTCGAAATGAAATCACAGACAGAATCGAGAGGAAATATGTATGTTATGTAGGATAGGATGGGCAGTTGGGAGCTGTCTCGTCTCTGTTTCTGGTTTTTTGGTTTCTGTTGGTCTGACGACCAATTTCTGGTCGGTGGCAAACTGAATTATATTTGAGTGGTCGCCACTCCCCTGAAAAAGCCACCCCTTACCCAGGTATTCCCCTGTTTTTATGTGTTTTGATGTTGTCAAGCAATTAAAAATGTTGTGCCAATGCCTTTAGTAGACATTTTTGTTTCGCATTTCCTAGTTTTAATTTGCGACATTTATGCGAATTTTATTTGCAGTGAGGAGAGAGACAGAGACTGCGTGTGGCATTTATGGATTTTTGTTCCTGGATTTTTGTTCACCAGAGGGGATTCAAATTCAGATTCAGGCTGAACAGGAAGCCCAACATAAGTGATACACATTGGGAGTAAATAATTGAAAATGCTGCAGATTTCAATGAAACTCGAGGAGCAGTGAATGACAAAGGAATAAATTGCACACGAATTTGTCTGAAACTTCTTTAAACGAAGGGGTTACCTGAATGCCTTGCAAATTGCTCTAAGATAATAGGATAAATGCTGAGTTTTGTTTAAACTCTTGAGAGGAAAATAGAGAAATCAAATATGGGTTAGATTTCTGTTTGTCCTAACTTGACATTTATTGGAGCAATTCACCTGTCGAATGGCTAGCAAATTGGTCTTTAGCAAAATAATAAATTTATGGTTTTATTTACGACACTCAGTTAATCAAACGTGAGATAAGTATTTGTGGGTTAAGCTGATATTTGAATATAAATTGGTGTTGTTTATTTAAAACAAATATTGATTAATCAAATAATTATTTCAAAATTGTTTAAGTTAAGTAGAGGGATTTAATTTAACCTTAGATTTGATATTTGCACCTTAATAAAGACCACTTTAATAGGCACTGAAGAAGCTGTTCAACTGGTAATTGCAATTTATATAAATATCTAAAATTAAAGACACTTAACCCGTTTGGAATTCCCTTCAAATTAACCATTAAAGCCTCGATCAACAAGTGGCAATTAATGTGAGGGAACGGCAGTCGCGTTTATGTCTGCAAAACGCTTAAAATAGCCGCAGTAACATCAACAATAACCGTATAAACAAGAGCTCTCCCAAATAGATACGCACAATTTCGAGGCAATCCAATATTTAGCGATCACTGCCGGCTACCTACAAGATCATTTATGGATATACGGCCCCCCATGGACACGGGTTCCTCGGGCTCCTCGGATTCCTCGGGTGTTGATGCCGGCGATGCGAAACCCAACATTACGATGCCGCTGGCGAAGTCGTTACACTTTTTACGAGTCGCAGTTCTTGCCATGGAAAATCGCATTAGTTAATCCGACAGATACATATGCAAAAAAAAAGAGCGTAAGTAAAGGAAAGGAGAACTCCGAATGGAGTGGACGAAAAAGTAGTTCCTGCACGGAGAAAAAACTTAACTAATATAATTTTTTTTAATTTTTTCTTTAATTTAAAAAAGTTGATTAAAAAAATTTATCTATGTCAAATCAAATAGGTGAAGAGGACCTGCTAGTCAAAATGAAAAGTGTTTTAGTTTAATACCAAAAATATAAAAAACAAAAAACCATTAATTAAATACTTTTTAAAAAAGAAAAACAAGAAACGAAAAAATAAGTTTACGATTCTTAAACTATTAAAACCTACTTTAAATTAAAGGACATTTCAATTTAACAAAAGTTTGATCATATTCGTTTGGGTGAAGATGATGACCTTGTGTTAACCAAGCAAAAATCGTTGCATAAAAATTTAGAATACTGAAATATCCTTAAAAATTTACGAATAATAAGGAACAATAAGGAAATATAGACTTAAACAATATATAATTTCTAAGGGACATTTTCTTGTAAACTGAATAGCAAATAAAATATATTTTTTCTCCCTGTGCATGAGCTCTTCATATGCAAGTATGATAATTTCATTGGAGTTTTTCCTGGGCTGTTTGGCTCTGCTTATTTAACTATTACCACTTCCTTCGCCGGCAATGGTCGATGGTTTCAGCTGATTTATTGTTTGTCATACGCTTTGAAATTGCGCTTTAAATTTTGCACCGCTTCTTGCAGCTCGCGAGTTGCAAGTTGCGAGTTGCAACAATTACATGGCCATGGCCATGAGGCCATGCCATTGTTATCTTTTTTTGCATTTTGCATGGTTAGTGTGGATGGCAGTGGAAACCCCTTGAAAGCCCCGCGCTATTGACTATTTTTTTTTCGCGCTTAAGTTGTCGTCGTCGTTATATTCCTTCCTGTCTGTCAGTCGCTGAATTCCTGAGCCGGTCCCCAACTCCAAGCTCCAAACTCCCGAGCTCCGACTCCAAACTCCATCTCTTGTCGTTCGTCGTTCTGTGATTTATAAAAGCACGGACGACGACGACTGCTGGAATGATTCTTCGACGCTGGGCCTGGGCCCCGAAAGAATTTGCAGCTCCTCGGTGAAAAAGAAAGAGGGAAAGAGATGGAGGGTCCAGGAGTGAAAAAGACGGCAAGAAACATGAAGAAGCTTTTAACGAACTCTTTTCATTTGTACTTTGGTACGTAGTATGATGACAAGGTTTTTTTTTTTAACTCGCTCTCCACTTCTTTGAATGCTCTCCGAAGGGGTATAAAAACCAGGTAATGGAGCTTGGGAAAAGGAAAAGAACTAGAGATGCTGGGCTGGTTTTTATAGCATTTAAATAGGTTTTTATCATCAGTTTTGTTTTGAAGGATTTTGTCTAGGATCTTCATATTTTTTGATTGTTCTTTTGACACTTGTGTTACTTAATTTTTAAGCTTTATCTTATTTTTGTTCGTATCTTAAGCGGTTTATGCTGAAGACATATTTCTTATCAAATTTAGATGATTTTATGTTCTGTTTAAATCTATTTAACATCCCATAGGTTGACATAGTAATAAAACAAGGTTCTTTAAGTATTTAGTAGTTTTATTAATTTTTGTTTAAGCTCATAATGTAATGCAAGTAATTTGCTTATTTGTTGTACATTTAACTTGAACATAAATAATGTTTTTAATGTTTTTATTAAAATTATGCTAAAAATTTTACCATAAAGAGTATCCATATCTTCGTTTTAAGAACAACAATCACTTCCCTTATCGTTTCCTTTGCTTTTGGTTATGCATATGTATCGTCTCTTAGGATCGTTTGATTCGGTATTTCTTTTGCCGTTTCCCTTGATTTCTTCCAGGTTGGTTGTATTAAAATTTTGCTAAACAGAAATTCGTGTGTGTGATGGTTTGGGGTCTGGGTCTCTTGATGCCTACGACTACTCCTTGACGAGAGGTTCCTGGGCCCCCGAGTTCCCAGTTTTCAGTTCCCAGTTTCCCAGTTGTCGGATTGTCTGGCGGCATCGACAGCGACATATCGACATCGGACTGGGTGCATCGGCGAGTTGAAGAAGTGATGACAACAACGACGTATGAGCACCCGGGTTTGTGCCGCATTTAAATTTCAAATTGGTTCGTTAACATGAAGTTAACATATCTGCTAATTGCTGATTGCCAAAGTCGCTCGCTGCCACAGACCCGGAGCAAAAGCGAAAGAGGAGCCGAACCCCAAAGATTTCGGAGGCGGAGGGGAAGCTGGAGATGGAGCTGGAGCTGGAGGAGCTGGAGGAGCTGGAGCAGATGCCCAGATACTCGTATTCGGTTAGCAGCTACCAATGTAGTCCGGGCCAGTATCTTGATGCCTCTGTGCAGGCAACGGCAGCATCCACAACAGTAACAAGTTGGAGTACTAAAGTCTGTTATTCCGACTACAAGATACCTTCTACTGAATGTCAATAAAGTCTTCTAAGGAGTCTGTATAATAACGGTCATAATAGGATCTAAATAATAGTTAAAGTCCTAAAATAAAATTTCCCATTACCACACGGCGTTAAAATCCTAGTTAAAAGTTCAAAAAATTATTTAATTTCTTTTTATTAAAAAATTCAGGTATTTAATTAATAGCAAATTTATTTATCCATTAATGTTCCATAAAATAAAAAGAAATATTTTTAAAAATGTTGAGGTATTTATTTAAAGACTTGACAATTAACTGATAGTGTTAATGTTAATTATATGTACATGTGGTATTTATGTAAACAGAAAGTATTAAGAAACATCATTTACTTTTCAGTCATGAGAACACATAAAATATACACATAAAGAATAAATACTATACTAATAGACATCAAATTATATTTTGATAATTATCAAAACATAAAATATTTGTAATCGAAAACTGTTATCAAAATTAATTGAATAAATGTGGAAAAGAGCTTAATTATCGTTCGCTTACTTTTTCGCGGTATGAGCCTGAAAATACGTTCAAAGCTACCTGAACTAAACTTTACTTATTGCTGAAGGCCAATAAACTAAATGTAAACAAAGGTTAACTTAAACTTAAACTTAATAAAAAAATTTAAAATATGCTAACATTAACTAATATGCTCAATAGAACTCAACTGATAATGGGTATAGCAAAAACAGTAACAACCAGCAGCAGAAGCAGCAGCAGCAACAACAAGTGTGGCAGGTATATTGCAGTCGGCTGCATCGGCTGCATCAACGTCCTCCTTGCAATGAGGAGCGTATCTAATAGATACTTGCACACGCAGTGGAAACACCATCCCCAGAAGCTTTTCCTTTTCAGCCTTTCTTATGGAAATTTGATGTTGTTGGAAAGTTAAGTTCATTAAGTGTTAGTATTTGAACCTCTGGCAGACAGCCTTGCCATCGATACCAATCTCAGGTGCCTGTGCCGCCTCAGTGCCTCTTCTCCTTGCCTTCTCCTCCACCTTCTCCTTCTGATGATGAGCAAATTCAAGTGTTTTTGGCCAGCCAGTGGGCTTGGCCCGATCCGTTTTGTTGGCTAGTGGCTGATGGCCTCCACTTGCAGCTCCGGCATTTGGTATTTGGGCATTTGGGCATTTGGGAACACACGCACGCAGCGCAGACACCTTTGATAAGCAGCCAATTGATGCACACACGCCCATGGGTGGCTTTGCTGTTTTCCTGCCTTGCTCGGGCACATGGAAATTGTATTGGAAATTAACTGACACTACTCGGGGGTCTTCAAGTATCTCGAGTATCGCCGGGGAGTGAGCTCGAGACGGAAGCCTCCTTGTGGCACTTCTGCTCTGTCTGCCGAGTTTTGGGTAAATCCCCAAAAGTGCAAACAAAAATGCGTTCAATAATATTCAAAACAGCTACATACATATGATGAAGGCATGTTAATTTCGACGTAACTAACTATTATCTTTAGACTACTAAAAAGACAACTAATATAATAATAGACAAAAGAACCTACAATTTTTTCAATATATTTTCTTCCCCTTTTCTGTTAATAAATCTAAGATATACATTTTTAAAATATCATTAAAAAATATGTTATGTTATTAAACATTAAAATAAATTAAGTTCTTGTTTATTTGAAGCTTTTACATAAAAGGAATAAAACAAATATTTCCTTTTGTTGATGTTAATATTATTGTATTTTTCTTTTTTTTTAGTTCCAAATAATAAGTAAAAATTCTATATATAAAAATTGTAAATGTTGTTTGAATGATTAATTTTAAATGAAATATATTTTCATGTAGCTTTATTTTGATTTGTATTTTAAAAGCTATAAAACCATTAAGTTGAAAATAATCATTTGGTTTTTAATTTTACATAAATTAAACTCAGTCAAGACACAACTAAAAAAAATAAGAGCTTAAAATTCCCAAGAAACCAATTTAATAAAAATGCCTACGAAATAAATAACATTCAAATGTGAAGCCTTGAAATTTCATGGGAATGTGACTCTTGAATGTCAGCACATTGATCCGCTTCCTGATTTCATCAGAACCCACAGCGAAAAAAACTTCGTCGCAAAAACCATCTGTCAGATGCCGCACATCCTCCCCCGACATCCTCCTCCTCCTCCAAAATAAATTCACATTCCCAATCGCCCATCCGACACTTCCACTAAACCCAAGGCCAGCCAAATTTCGCAAAGCCTTACAATAACAAACGGCTAAAATAACAACAATAAACAAGCTGGGGACTGGGAAAAAATTATGAAATATGCAAAGCAATAAACAATTTAAAATCAAATAAAAAGACAACTTCATATGCAACCCGAATCCGAAAATCGAAATCGATTGCAGCTTAAACTTTGGCTGGGACGCAAAAACCAGAACAAAATAAATACAAAAAAGGCGAAAAAATATCAATATTTTATGCTTTAAGCATTTGTTTGCTTAGAACGACCCCCGAAAAGCCGAAATCCACCAGACGAAGTGGAACAGCGATCATCGGAGTCGGAGTTGGAGTCGAAGTTGGACCACATGGCACTCTTGGAGTTGGATTGGAGCTCCTCTGGCCCACTATGTGTGTGTGTCCCCCCAAGGTCCCTCCCCTTTTTGGAAGCCCCCCCACTATGGGGCCTACTACTGTTGCGGCTGCCGGTTCGTTGTTGTCTAAATTTATGATTATTGCCCTGCCAAGCATCTTACGAGCAACGGAAAAAAAAAAAATACATAACAGCGGCGGACTCAATTCGCCTTGGCTCAGCCGAAAAAAAAGAAACAGCCAAAAAGGAGGTCATCGAAGATTCAAATACCCTTTGGATTAAACTGTCCTGTCAGCAAAAAATTATTACTTGCAATCTAATCATTTATACTTGAATTTTGTTTACTCAATTACTCGTTTCGATTGCTCTCTATTTTATTGTTAGTAAATTCAGTCAAATTATCATAAATTCAGTTTGAAACTTAAGGACTTCCTAGTATATTTTGTTTAATTAGTTGGATAGTTATTACAAATTTTTCCTAATATGTAACTTTTGACTGAACTCCTAAAAATTTGTATGTACCTCACAGTTTATACCTATGCTATTTTTTTTATTAATTTGTAGTAAGTTTTTGACGTAATTGTTTTTAGAAATATAAAACCATATCGATTACTTTATTACACTATAATTTACAACTAATGGGAATGGGTAATGATTAAATTAATTTCCTGTTGAAAACTAACCAATTGCACCAAAATATCTGATAAAGATTAAGACCCACTGATAGGGTATTGAAAATGCAACGAATATGTGGGGAGGCGGGTGGACAACGGGTCCAAGTGAAGTGATTCTGCAGTTATAAAAATTGGATTTTGCGCGCAACTTAATCACATTTTCGCCTCCAACTCGAGAGACTCTCAAACTTGTGCTGTTTTTCCCCGATCCACCAGCTCCTCCTCAGTCCTCAATCCCCAATCCTCGACCATTTCAGCTATTTTATTGCCGTCGACTCATTGTGACGATTTTTTCGCCGAGTGTATGTGAGTGTGTGCGCTTGAGTGAGGTTCGCTTGGAGATTCCTCTTTTGCGGTGGCTCCTTGTGCGCTGGGCGAAAATTTACGATTATATCGAAATCTGATGGTTTATATGCCAGACTCCCAGTGGCCGAAAAAAAAAGAGGATGAAAAATCAGAGAGCACACCACACACAACACCCATAGAGCAACTACTTTGTATGGCCAACTAGCGGCTGGAAGATTTACGGAAAAAATTAATTTACGATTCCAGTGAAAATCAAATTACGTAGTCGCCAGCAACAAAGTTTTATTTAAATTAGAGTTCCGAAATTAATTTCCAAACACTGACGACTGGAAATCGAGCTGCTGAGAAACTGGGAAGAGCCAGTCGCAAGTTGATTGAGGCGCAAGAGATAAAACCCGTTTAATTTTGTTTAATGTCCCGCAATGATTAACCAATAATGATAATGGACAGTAGGGGAAAAGTTTCTAAATGCAATTGCATTTAATTCGTTGGCTGGGTAACTCACTTTTATGAGCTTCACAGGGAAATACCCAAAAAAATGGAGGAAGGGATTGCAATTGAAATTGTATTGATAAGCGACTCAAGGGTTAGATAATAAAAACCAAATGAAGATAGGTGGACCGTTTCTGTGAGAACAGCGTAATGAGTTTTTGAAGGCAGTCATAAAATAATGCGTAATCCCAAGATCAACTTGTATCTGTAACTTATATGTGTGTGGGAAGTTCCTTGGTCTGACGAAATGTCTTAGACATTTCTGAGTATTGTAAATTATCGTATATTTATGCAAGAACTCCCCTCGGAGTGACTCGGATTATACATATTCTTTCAGTCACTTATGAATAAAGTAGCTCAGGTTTTGAAACGGGGGTTAAACTGAATGAAGAAAGGTAGGCTTACCAACAAGTGACATAAAATGATAAGAGTCGTTCTTTTGATCGTTTACAAACCATAAAACCATACGTTTGTACAATGTACATGCAATAACAATATGCTAATGCTCAAAGATAAAGAAGCGATATAAACGTGCAATGCATATTAGCAATATTTTTACATTAAGGCTGCGAAAAAATATAATAACAGAAGAATTTTATTTACCTATCGCAAGGTTTACTTGTTGAACCTGAATTTTTACGTTTGGTGTTGCAATTTGTTAAAATAATATCACAAAATTATGTTATTCTTAAATCGTTGTTTCGAACAATTTAATATTTGTACAAACTTAGGAAACCTTAAAATCTAAATCTTAACGTTTCATGTTATCTTTATCTTTATCCATTAAAATTGTAATTAAAAATATCACTTTCAGAATAGTGGTAAAATCTTTTTTAATTCACTTTCCTTAATAAGTGCTTAATTTTCAGTTCTGATTTACAAACATTAATTTGAAAAATAAAAATAAATAAAATAGCCCGCTTTTCCCAAACGAGTGGCTTATACCCCATTAAGCGATTCAAAACATTTGACCCAAGGGATTAAGGGAATTTGCCACAAAGAACTATTATCTAGACCGTTCCGCCCGCACAATTCACAACAAACGATAAAAATGTCCTAAACCAATAAAATAAAATATTAACACTATCTCAATAATGTAAATGTCCAAGCAACCACTTCGGACAAACAAAAACGGAGTTATATGAACGTATACGTAAATCATCTCTGACAAGCCATACCCAAACCCAGAAAAAATATGGACTCATAGACCAAAAATACCTGAAAAAAAAAAAATATTTTTTGGCTTGGAATCATGGACTTATTTTAAGCCATGACATTTAAGGCTATAATATCCTTAAATCTAGCCAAATATAGCCTTAAAAAAAAAATATTTATTTTGACTTTTCTCATATGTTTGGAATTGACTCGTTGAATGGATTATAAGCAGAAGAATATTAATTTTAAACATTTGATATTATTTATAAAGCTTAGCGTTCCATTTGACTCCACTAGGATTCGAACCTCTGACCTTGATCTGTACGCTCGGCCAACATTGCACAATACACCTCTTAATAAACGATAAACATTTTTAAGTGTTGCGTAACAAATAAAGTTTCTTAGCGGTCCTTAAGTTAAAAACTAAGTTAAATAGTTTTTTACAATCAATAAAGTGCTACGGCAAATAAATAAATAAAAAGTTTTAGTAAAAAAAAAAATGTGCTTCAAGACCTAGAAGTGGCCATTTCCCCATCGCGGGCACCCAAAACAAGCCACTTTTAAGTAAGACTACTTTTCGGATAGTGACGTTATAAATGAATTTACGTCAAAAATCCAAACAGTTTATTTTTAAGCCATGTCCCTAATCAAAATCAATTGTAGTACAATCCCAAAATTGCCATATCTTTCTGAGTGTATAGAATACTACCGACCAATGAAGAGCTTAGCTTTCAATGTTCGCCGCTCTGTTCTGCTCGATTCCACAATAAAACGACTTCGAGGCACTTGAAGGTTTTAAACGGATAGTTACGGCTGCCATATATATTTAGATGGTTGGATGGCTATGCTGCAATCGTGAGAATTGGCCAGATGAGTGTTCTAACGGGTTATGCAAAGCATGGTCACACCACACAGAGACCCCCCCCCTCTACCATTTGAAAAAGAGCCAATTAGCATGCACTAAAAGTGCAAAATGCATTCGCAAGCCAGGGCATTACATTTCATTACATGCATTCGTCGAACGACGGGGCACGCATTGTAAAACATGAGCTAGGAGGGGCAGGGGAAATAAATAGAAATAAAATAAGGGAACATGGGTTCTCAAACTTAAGAGTCTGACTGACCATTTAAATGAAGCTACGATTTCGGGGCCATGTAATTGAAATGTGCGACTGGGCCCAAAGAGAGTGCAACTATAAAATTAGTTTTCATGGCGTTAAGAACAGCGTTTCCAAGTAACGTAGAACGAAGGGCCCAGCCAAGCCAAGCCAAGAATTCAATTTAATGCATTCAAGTCCCTCTCTTCTCGGGGTTCTTTAATTTAATGGTCGCCAGGCAAGCGCATAAAAAGGTTATCGGCATTTAAAAGGGCAACTATAAAAAAAGCCAGCCCGAGCTATTAAATAGCATTATTTACACTCCGTGTTTGTCCATTGCCTGGGAGATTCCCGAAAGTGCGTGCAGTGTCCGGGTAATTGGAACAGCTCCGCTTCTTGAACAATGATAAGCATTACTTGGACCGGAGTCCAGTTCAGTCAAAAGTCAAGTGCACCGCCGCCGCCGCCCCAAACTCTATTGACAGAAATTCTCAGCTGGGACCTGGCCAAGATTGCGTGCCAACGGAAGCCTCACGGGCACGATCACAAATATAATAAAAATATAAGCACACTCATATTTTCATAATTGGCCAAACTGCTCCGCTGGGCAATTATCATAATTGCATAATTTTCGTTCTAAACAAGCCCGAAAAGAGCAGACATCAAATAAACAACACACACATGACAGCCAATGGCTGAGTTGTGTGCACTGTGAGAAGTCGAAAATCAAAGATTTATTGGTTTGATTTGGGTGGGAAACTATGGAAATATTAATAAAAAATATTACAGAAATGAAGAAAAATGATCAGAAATATTTTAAATTATTGTTATAGTATAATAATTCATGCATACGTTTAGTTAGAATGATAATATTGGGATTAAAAAACTTACAAATTTAAAAAATAAAATCTCAAAAACTACCAAGTACCTAATCAATCCAATATTTTAAATTTATTTATCCTAAACCCATATTTAAATCATTCAGTGGAATTATTTTACATTTATTTAATAAGGTTAATTTTTTATACATTTATTTAGAGTTAAATTTGTGCCTAAATGCGTGTCTATCCAACAACTGAATACCTACATAGCTTTTATGGATATTTTATTACAAAATAAAATACTTTAAGGAACATTTACGAAATGTGTTTGTGAATTTTTTTGACTTTATTGTTCAACCAAACAATGCAAAATAAACCTTTTTACTTACCTAAAACACAAAAAATGTCTATATGTATTATATAATATATATATTTTAAATATCAATTATTTAATTAACTATTCCCTATTTTCTCTCTCTGCAGGAAAACTTAGCTAAATTTATATGTTTACTGTTGGATTTATGTCTCTCAGACGCCGGCGCAGCAGCCGCGAGCTCAGGTTCAAAAACAGATTGAGATTCAGGTTCGGGTGAGGGTTTTCAGCTTGTGTTTTAGGTTTGGGATTGGGGATTGGGACTGGGTCTGGGCCTGAGGTTCAGGTTACCGCCTGTCCAGGAAACAATTATCCACATGCTTGTTTGGCCGATAGGGGGAGCGTTCTCTACGGAAGCGATGTTTCCAGGGGCGTAGAATTGGGGGAAGCTATTTTTGTGTTAGCCCGAGGGATCCCTGGGCCAAGTTCCACTCGGGGATCTCTGCAGTTAAGTAAAGTCCGGTTCGTTCGCTGCGCATGCGCGTTTAATTTGCTGCGGCCGCCCGTTTTCGGCTTCATTTTTTCGGGACAGCGAAAATGAGCGAGAGGCGGTTGATTCAAATTAGCCACGTCTCCTCCGAGGAGGAGAAATATCAGGCACCACCGGCAGTGGAAGTGGCAGCAAGACAATGGAATGAGCAGGCGGTGCCTGGAGGCGTGTACCAGGCCGAAAAGACTCGGGGTTCGGAGTTGGCCAACCAGACCAGACCGTTCAGGCCAACTAAACCAGCCAACCAACGAGCCACGACTCCAGCTACGAATGCAGCTCCTCCTGTCCGGCTGCCTTTATGTGCATATGCGTTTCACTCGCTGATTATAGGGTCGAAATTGCCGGGTTCAACAAGATTATTAATGTGCGCCAGCTTGTTTATACAGATACACATATGCAGATACCCATACAGCGGGGGTCAAAATAATACTAGTTAAAACTACAAACCTATATTTTATATTGGCATTTAAAAAATCACATTTTTCATTTTCCAATTATGAAGTGTATAATTATGTTGTCGTAATGGGTAACAGTTTTCAAAAAAATTTTCAAAACGACTTTTAAACAATTAGATTAAACTAATATTCGTATGAAGGTACTATTTATATATGTTTATACAATTTATACAGATTTTTTGCTGTTGAAATTTGAAAAATTTTTATTAAACGATTTGCAACAAATATATATATACTATGCAAAAGCAAGAAATAAGCCGAAATACAATTTTACTTTTCAATTAAATTTTTGAATGAATTTTAAAATAAATTTTTTTAATAAAATTATTTGTTTTTGCTATTAAATAATCATTAAAACTTAAAATGTTTAAAAATGATAAGACTATTAGTATTTTTTTTTTTGGAGTATGTATGTATATCTAAATAAAGTTAATTTAAAATGTAAATCATTAAATTAACAACGACCTGCCATTTTTTAATTTGTTATAAAAAAAGTGAACATAATTTTAAAAGGCATTTAAATTTAATTTCTTGCTTCAAATTAAGTTCCAAAAATTTCAAAAAAAAATTTTATATTATCAACCTGACCTTAACTGTACATGCGTGTGTGAGTTTGTGTCTTTTTGTTCTTGTTTCGTATTCGGAAATAAATTGGGGAATGGCTGCAGCCCTAAAATAATTTACCTCTTAACTGTTGTTTGTTTAACCCAAAAAGCAAATTAAATGCGAATGACAAACAGAGGAACTGGATTGGACCGGAGTGGAGTGGAGTGGATTGGACATGGAAGTGGAGATGGAGACACCAACAAATCAACGACACCCACACCGAGGAGTGCGAAAATAATGTTATAAATACTTGTGATCCCCAGATGTGGCTCCCAGATCTGTGGAAGAAAGACTCTTTTGCGTAGGCCGGTCACTCAGTCCCGGTTCGGACTTAAGGCCCAAACAAAAAGAAAACCCGGGCCGAAAAAATGTTGGTTCTGTTTCTGTTTCGGTTTTTTTTGTTTTTGTTTTTGTCGAGATACATATGTTCATATGCTGACATATCCGCAATGTGGCAGCATAATATAAATTGACATTGACAGTTGACATTTGTGGTACATAAATGTTAGCCCAGGCCCGTTCATATATCATGATGACCATCAGCTCTCAGCTCTCAGCTCCCCAGCATCAGAAACAGAAACAGAAACAACAGCAGGCGGCGTCTTACTTATAGACACACGGTGACCAGGTTTTTTTTTAGCTTTCTTTCTCTTGACTTTTTTCTTTCCGTATTTTTGAGACACATTTTTTTTGTTTTGTAAGTTTTCAAGTTAATTTGTTGTTGATAGGTTGACATTTTCAATTGGGGCAAACAAGGCGTTCGCTGCATGTGGTGGAAGAATTTTCTGTTCACCCGAGATGAAATGCGATGAGGCGGAATGGAATGGATAGGTGACCGCAATTCCAATTTGAGTGAAGGAATTGTGGCCAAAATAATTATACACTAATGAGGCATGGTCTCGTATCGAAAACTGAAATTGATTATATTGTAAGCTTCTTTTTTTTCCATTGTTTTCACAAGTTATAATTGAATGAGTTGTGTGTTTTTTTATTGATAGAGTGGAGTGTTTGAGACACTCAAGTGACGTTAAGCCGGTCTACTGGTGGGTAGATGTTGGTCAATTTTTGACAGCCTTGAAAACATCTTTTGGAAGTGAAGGTACAAATATTTTGTAATTGGTTGAAAGAGATGGGGTTAATAGATAATGGTAACAAACTAAGGTTACAAAAACAGTGAAGAAAGATTATAAAGAAACATATATTAACTATGTTATATATTAGAGCAAAAGATTTCCAAGGCTTTTACTTTATCATTAAAAGTACAAACATCATTATTGGTTTATTTTCTAAAGAACAGGGAATCCATCACAATTTCTCAGGCATTTTGCACTTAAGATTTCCAAACATAATACCCGAACTGCCTGTTACTTTGAAAGACCGATTTTTTTGAGCACGTCAGGCCATAAAGAATTCAACTTTAGTGCTTCCTCCCAATTGAATCGAACCGAGTGAGAACGATCCCAATCAAAAATCAAATCAGTGCTTACCCCTTCTTTCTTTGATCCAATCTAATTAGTATGCCCGCTCATGCCTGCATATATGAAGCGATGGAGGTGCGTCTGGAATCCCATAGCCAGGATGGATGATGATGACGATGATGGCACAGGAAAACGAAAGAACCTCCAGAGTCAAGCAGTCTGCTCCTGGGGAGACACTCTGTCTAAGCCAGGGAATATGTTAATTGCCCTTCGGGATTAATGCTTCTCTGGTTTTTGAATTTGGGATCCCTTACCGCCGCATGTTGCCCATTATTTAAACTCCGTCGCCTTGATCCTTTGACCCGCAGTCTGTACCCTTTCATCCACCGCCCAATACATGTTACAAAAAAAAAAAAAAAAAAAATAGGGTAAAGCAAAGGAAACCCAATTTGATAACATTTTAGATAAGAATCAATGGCTTCAGCGATGGTACCAAATGAAAAGTAAATAAGTGTACACATGCAAGTGCACTGGGAGAAAAACAAAGCTATTGTAGATTCAACATATAAAAGGGTAATCTTCGTTGTAGTGTCTTTAGGATTTATCTGTAATAACATTAAAACTAATTAAAAATGTTTAGGAAAAAATATATTTTTTTATAGGGTCAAAATCTTTCAAAGTCTTCGATTTCCATAATATGTATCTTTAGTAGTAGGTTATAATTCTTTCTGAAAATATTAATAATGTAATTTAAATATATTTGAAGTTTCTTTGGTCTGAGAGCTACAATAATAATAAATTAAAAAAGTGAATTTGAATGTTGTTGTTATTTAATCGTTGAAGATGTGATGTCCAGAAAATATATTTTATATAATGACATACCAAAGTTATCTCCTTTCCATCTATTATCCCTCTAAAAGAGCTACAAATATTGAATTGATTGTTATTTTTTCCAGTGCATTTAATGCAATGCAGTGTACAAAAACTCAAAATTTATTCAAATTGGGCTGGGGTTAAGGTTATGGTAGAGTAGTTTACAGTGCGCGACACCTTGCGGCATCAACAACAACAACGCGAACAACACGCACGTTGCACTCAACGCAACAACGCACACCGCGGCAGCAACAACAACAACAAGTGCACACCACGGAGAACAACAATGGAACATACTAATGCTATAATATAACCCATCCCATATCTGACCCATCTGGTCAAAGAGTTGCAGAGGTGTTCCGAAAACCCCCCGTGTCCCGCCTTCAAATTGGAATTGTGTCCCCGGTTATTGTTATTTGGGTGCTTCTTCTTTTGTTACTGTGTCGCTGTTTTTGTTACTCTCTGTTGTTATTTTTTGAACTTGTTTCGTATCGTAAATTCAATAATTTTGACATTTTATTGCATTTTTATTACGTTTTGTGACATCATTAAACGTTTTTATGAGTTTTCTTTGTCGCTATTTGCTGCCCTCGGAACTTTTTCAGTTCTCCTTCTTTTTATTTTGGATTGTTCATTTCGATTGTGTTTTAGATGCTCTTCAAGCGAAAGAGTTGAGTCGAGTTGAGTGGGTTCAGTTTCAGTGGGTCTGGATCTGATGGATGCATTTGTTTCCGATGGGATTTGATGGAGATTAGAAGTCACATATTTATGGCAGCACTCTCAAGCCAAGTAATTAACGATCTGAGTGATTGATTTGTCAATGAAGCTGTTGAAGTTAATCTCCGACGAGATGCTGATTACGGCTGAGTTTTAACGGCGGAAATGCAAATTAAGTCAAGAGGATTTGTTTTTACTGTCAATTAGACACAAATAAACATTAATCTTGAGTTGGCACCTTATAATTATAGTATTTTACTTGAGTTTGGTTGAATATAAATGAACAAAATTTAACATAAGTGCCAACAGCCTACCAAAAAGCTCATAAACATATTTCTTCATTTTATTCATTTATTTAATTTAAAGTATGTATTTATTAAAATTATGTAATTTTAGAAATTCGACTTTGGTTTTAAATGAATTTTTATGAATGAAAAACAAATTTGCTTTGTTTTTGTGTATTATTTTCTAAGATAAGTGTGAGCTTAAGTTAATATTTATAAAAAAAATTGTCTAATGTAGTTTAAAATATCATACGTGAATTTGGCTAAAAAAAACAACATTTTATAAATAAAAATAAAAATAGTAAAAACAAGAAAAACTAATAAATTAAAAATATTTGATTTTTTCATATAAAGAAAATAAATAAAAGTCATAATGTTTTCAGGGTAGATGTATGTAAATGCTGTTGGTGTAAACTATAGTTAGGGTATTACAACTTCCATGTCTTTTTTTTAGCCCTTTTTGGGGATCGCATTTCGTTCTCGGGTCATCATTCTTGCACTGGTCGTTTGTTGTCAATAATAAAAGTCGTTGTTCCTAAGGAAAAGCAGACATTCAGGGGGAAGATTCAGGGGGAACGTGCATATTAAATGCCTGTCTTCCGCGACCTTTTCGGACCTGGCCCTTTCAACTAACAACAGCCAACGGCTAACAGCCATGAAATTAGACGCACACACATGTGACCGGCGAAAGGGTTCAAATGGCTGGGGGAGGAGGTCAAACCTGATGGCCCATTGAAAAGTAAAATTCGAAACTTAATTACCTGGGGCAGGTTCAACTTGAACTTCCCTAACAAACAGCTGACAGTTGGGAAACACCCGCGCAGTTAGGCCAGAAATGAGTTGGATGAGTTGGATAAGTTGGAGGAGGGTTTCCGAGTTAATGGCTAATGGTCGGCAATGCTCTTCGATTTTCTCATGTGTAAAATTGTTGTAAGCTGGCTGGTTGTGTTGTGTTTTGTTAATTTGTTTAATTGTCTTGCATTTTCGGGACTGGGACTGTCGAGTCATGTGAACGAACATCTTGTGCGGTTCGATGAGGTGAACGCAATGAACCCTAAAAACGCTTGCACATCCGTCTCACTGAAGCAAACCCATTGTTGCGTTTTGTTTCGTTTCATTTCCAGTTATTCAAAATAGCCTCCTGTGGGTTCCATTGTCCAAGAAAACCAAAAAAAAAAAACTGTAGAAGAGACAGAAAAAAAGAAAGACACATCAGGTGTACCCAAAAACCCTAATGAAACTCCACCTCGGGAAAACGAAAACTTTTCTTTTTTTGGGAAATATTTCAACGATTCCAAATTCGATCGTGAGCATTCTCCGCTGGAGACGAAGATCCATCTATTGTGCGGAGCTGTGAAAATAACAAACAACAAGCGGCTTAAATGGCGCTCTTTTGGGGGCCCCCCGAATCATAGTAATAATAATCACAAAGGCGGGGGCACAAAGGGTTCCCTAAAAATAGAAACTACACACAAAGCCATGAATAAGTAACATGTGTATACACTTGTACAATGCTCGCGGGATTCCGATATGGTAATTCATGGCTTTCATACGTTTTCGGTGATTCAAAGTCTTGAATGGCCGCTTGATTGAAGGAGTGAATATTTTTGATTTTTATTAAACTATTGGTGTCTAAATTTGGGCAGCGATCGTAGGCTCTGATTTAATTGCATTGGATTTGTGCGGCTTCACATATTTTTCGAAGTTTTTGTTGAAAAAATAACCACTTAAATTATTGACAAATAAATGTTTTGTAATAAGCTCTAATGCTATAAATATAAATGGTCACTAATGGTGTTTTTGTAAGTTTAGTTTTTAAGAACAAGAATTTAAGCAAATAATATGCAAATAAGTATTTTATTAATACTTAAACACTATATGGGGTTTAATATTTGTTATAGGAAAATATAAAAAAGTAACAAATGACGTTTAATGTTTTTTTTATTTATATTTAAGTAGGTAAATATAATATACTTAATAAAACATTGCCCAAAAATAAACACATTCGTTGTAAGTGCGGTTTGGTCATGATTAAGTGTGACATGCAATAGCAAACCACGATATAAAAATGATGTTAACCCTGTACAGGGACCTCATAAATTTCAGTCTAGTGCTGGACCACCTACCCCTTACTCAACACCCCTACATCAGCACCATGCGACCCCCCTGGTCCTGTATTCTAATTAATACGACACCTTTTATTCCAGCAAATATTCTCATTAATTGTCGAGCTTTTTATCATTTGTCAGTGAAATTGGACAAATTAATAAATTTCCATGAGCAAATGTGGACAGTTGAGTGAAAAATTAGACAGTTAAACGGAGCCACCCCTAGACAAACACGATGTACCCCTATAACTATGCTAATTATGTGAGATATGGAAGTGGACTAGATGCAAGGGCATACTTTAATAAAAACGTTATAATAATTCACTTTCCGGAGGAATTTATTGACCTGCCCCCGAGAGAGGAGAGATAGAGATAGAGTCGGTTAACCTGAAAGGCTGCACATGCTCAATGGGCGACATGTGACGATCTTTTACCATATCCTATAATGGGTTGGGGTTACTTTCGCATATTTTCGACCACAGGCAACACACGCAACCAGATGGAACTGACAGGGGTCAAGGGGGTGCGAAAGAGAGCCACATACTCTGACAGCGAAAGAGACGGGAACAGTATAAATTTAATTTAGTCGGCTGGTCGGTCGGCTGTTTGCGCCTAACAATTAAAAGGCAAACTTCAACTAGAAACAATTTTCAAGATGAATACAAGTAGATAAGACACGAGGGGCACTGGAGGGTTAACACAGAGGGGGGCTAAGGGGGAGGGGGGTAGACCCGAGACGAGGGTCGCCGCTTTTGGCATTTACGCATGGCATGCAGTTGACGCCCAGCACTCTTTGGCTTTAACTTTGGACTGCGTTTCGTATGCGCCGGCGTCTTTCCCTTGGAACTCCCCCTGCACTATTCCACGATCGCCCCTCTCTGCTGAGGTGCTATAAACTATCCAAAAAAAAACGGCTAGACCAAACTAGGAAAACAGCTAGAAAAAGCTAAAACTTGAGGTTAATTTCAATATTAAAGCAAAGACAGTAGAGAGCCTTCTGTATTTTGTACATCCTTTTTTATAACCCAGAAACTATAAAGATTTTTGACAAATTTTAATGTTTTTTTTTTAATTTTTATGCTTCTTGTAAAACTGTGGTTTGCAAAGCAGACCTGCCCTACTCAAGCGCTAAGTTGCGTAAAGACTTTATTTTCCAATGGGTCTTTAGCAAACGTTTTTTGAAACATAAAAAAATAAAAAGAGCATTTTAATAAATTCTGTAACACATGGTTATTTGGTAAAACTCTCTTCTGGAGATATATTTATATTTTCATAATTTTAAAGAAGTCTAAACCGATCTCGAGTTTCTTAATATTTCTTCTTACACATCAAAGATTTCAGTCATTCTGATTTATTAAATGTTCTTTTATGATTTTGAATACATTTAATTTAAAGATTAAAATTTAAAATTATTTTGATTCACTTGAAAACTATTTACATTTACTCTTCTGTAAGAAAACAAACTAAGCTGGCAGCACTGACACGCTCGACTGCAGTGACACAGCAAATGCGTGTCCCTACTCGAATACCTGACGCAAAAAATGTTAATAAAAATCATTTAGACAAAAGAAACCGAACGAACGAAAATAACTGGCGAGGGTTGAGGGTTGTGGAGGTGAAGGTGGAGGTGGAGGAGGGGAATTGAATGAGCAGTGTTGCAGTTCAAATTGTGTGTGAGACCATTTCTCAGCTCGTTTCTTAAGCGTTTCAAATTTACGGAAAAAAGTCAAGAAGAATGTTGAAGCCATGGAATATTAATTTGGGGCAGGTAGAGATATGCAAATGAATTCGTTTGAACGTTAATGAGTTGAAAAACGCCTCCTGTCTTTGTTTTTTTTTTTTTTTAATTTTTTTTCTTCTTCCAGTTTTCTGCTGTCGGTTCGCTACTGAACTTCAGTTTGGTTTGGTTCACTTCAATATTAATTAAAGAAAAAGATTTTCGTTCTCCTCGCTCTTGTTGTTGTGTTGTTTTTTCTGCTACTCATTCTCGTCGTCAGCATTTTATTTCCTTTAATTAATCATATGCAATTTGGAGTCTGAGTCCGAGTCTGAGAGATCTCTCAAGTTGCTCCGCTCGGTCCGGCCGTTGATCCACTTAATTATTTAGCAATTTATTCTCACAATTGTTAACAATTTTTTTGTTGCTGCCCGCCTGCACGTTTTGCGTAGTTTGGTAGCCACCGTTGGTGTTTTCGTTGCTTTGTTGGTTTTTCCACAGTTTTGTGCCATTAAACTAATGAAATTAGGAGTGCTGGCGAGCGAAACTCTATGCTGATAAGGCGAAACTATTAAGGTTTTTTCCCATGCGTTTTATATCGTTTTTTTAGTTATTTTATTCGGCGGGTAATTAAAGCGTAATTAATGGTCGGGCTTCCGATTCGATATGGGGAGCCTGCCCACCGCCTCCTTGGGTGGTGTTTGGGTTTCTGTTTTTTTTTTTTTCCCATCTGTGTGTGGTGTGCGATTAATCAAGATCAATTAAAAAGAGTTCAAACTATTGAACTATCCGCGTATAACAAGGGAAGGCGTTCCATGGGAAGCAGAATAATTCAAGAGTTAAAGACTTTCCGATCCATCATGATTGTCTTGGGAGGGCGTTTGATTGGAAATTTGGGGGGTTACGTTAAGTTAAATATTTCATGCCTCGTTGGGTGTGCAATAAAAAATGGAAAGCTTAATTTATTTCATATTTAAAGTGTAATTAAAAATAAGTGTGACATTTTCCGGATTTAAGCTTTTCTTTTAAGTGGTTTTGAATTCAATATGTTGTGCTTCTACAATGCATTACTTTTTACTATTACTTATACAAAAAAAACCTTAAAATTTTTTAAATCTAATCCCTTAAAAGCTAAAGATTTAATAAACAAAAGCCAACTCAGTTCCAAATGACTCAAAAGCAGCACATTTTTAAAAGTGTCAATAATTGCAATTAGGCAGTTTACTACCCTAAAATTAAAAATATTGAATTTTAAAGTATCGTTAAAATTAATTTCATGACTTTAGCTAAAACTAAAACCACTTTAGCTGGCATACTAGCACTCTTGTAACTTTAAACGGTTTGTTTTTAAAACCAGTTTTTTTGACGGTGGTCTTGTTAAATCATTCAACCTATTGCCATAAAAATTAAAACTAATTGCTTAGATATGTATTTTCTGCACATGCAATTTTATCCACTTGATAAATTGTTTTGAATTTTTCTAATCATTTAAATTTGTTAAAAAGTGAGTTTTTAATAAAAATATAAACATGAAAATATAAGTACCGGAAATGAATTTGCATGAAATAATTTTTTTGTGGAGGTGAACTTAAAAAATTTTAAAGCAAATACAATCGCATGTTTTTTTTTTGCGTCAAAAAAATACTCCAGGTGCAAAAGAACAAAAAGACAAATCTCACGTTTTCAGCTCAGATATTCCATTTAAATATGCTCATTTGTATTTCTCTTGACTTTGGCATTTTTTGTACCTACATATGCTATCTTTTGCTAGATATCTTTGTGAAACAAAAAACTTATCGCATTTTACGTTTTAAATACAATTTCAAGCACAAAACAACACCTCCCCTGCAGTGTGAATAATTGCCATATCACCATTCTATTTAATTTACTTAAATTCGGTTATCTATAAACTCGGAATCGTGTCATGAAAATGTCAAACCATAAAGAGAGCAATAAATTAAGCTGAATAAGCATTCAATTTACTTATTGGAGATAACAAACTGGCCGTTGACCGATTTTCGTAAATATTCGCATTAATTATCTTACAAAAAGCTAACGATAAAAACATATAAAACCGAAAATCAATCAATTTGTGTATTTTATTGTGCCATCATGTTTTTGGGTCTGTCTGGCATTTTCAATTGCCATTTAATTAATTAATCGACTTTAAAATTGTCGTTTCCAATGTTTATCACTTATTAAAAATCTATGCGCAAACACACAGAAAATGCTGAACACAAAAGGCGAGAGCGACAGGCGCATAAATTTCCCATGGGCCGAATCAAATAAATTTCTATAGATATTTGCCAAATAAATTCAGTTAAACACTGGCAGATCAACTTAGAGCCAAGTCGGCTTGGCTTGGCCCAAACGAGGTCCAGTTCCAGTTTAGATCGCTTGACAGTGATAAGCTGGGGGCGCTGCTGATGGCGTTGGCCACACGCATTAATTTCGCTTTTGGCTTTCATTAACAAAACTACGGCGAAACATGAAGACAGCCCGGACCGCTAAGAAATACACCAACAAAATAATACAAACCTTAAGAAAGAAAAATGTTTTTTGTGATTGCGTTGGCCGCTGGCCGGGGGTTTGGTTTTTGGTTTTCGTTGATTTTTTTCCATGGGACTGGGAGGCAACTCGCTAAAAACTCGGACACGCCACATTCGCATTCAAGCAGGAGTTGGAGATGGTACAAAGAATTATGTTGCAGATCGTGACACGAGAGATTTAGAGGCTTTATAAAATATTTATTTTAATTCATTAAGAAAAAACGTTCAAAAATGTAAACAGTTTCTTGAGAGTGTTTTTATGAAATTCAAAATGTATATCACTAATAAAGAGAACTTTACATCCATATTACTATGTATTTTAAAAAAAATAACGTTTTATTTTTATTTTAAAATGCCTAATTTTGCAATCTGTGGATAAGGCAAATATTGTGTGGGGTTGTATAATTTAAAATCGTTTTGTTCTTTAAAATTAACATTTTATTTTATTTGTAACGGTTATAATGATTTAAAAGTGTTTTCTTTAATGAAAATAAATACAGTTCGTAAAAAATTTCATTATGCATGAGAAAATCCAACAAACTCCTTTAATCTCATTAAATTTTCAGCGTGTTACAATTTTACAGATTTAGGAACTTTGGTTTTAAAATATATTAATAGCAACATTGATAGAAGAAACGTTTAACTGCAAAACATTTTTTAAATATCACTTGTGTATATTTTGTTTTACCATTGCTAATTTGAATTTAAATATCATCACTCACTGGAGATATAAAGTCCCTTCTGTAATCTCTCTAAAATTCACCGTTAACTTGCTTCCAATTCGCATCCCTCACGTTTCCGTCTCCAGATTTGAAACCTGGTTGGAGCTTGTTGGCCCGCTGTTACTGTTGGTTTGTCTTATGAGTTGTCTGACGCACGATGACGTTTAAATTTCAAATGATTGATTCCCCGCTGGCAAAAACTTTGATTAAAGCCGCGCAACGGCAGCCGCAGCTCCATACTATCCGTTCTTCGGTGGACACGCCCAGTTGAGTTTTCCCGCAGATCCCCGGACGAGTACGAGTACGAGTATTATGGATATATAGGGGCAGACGGGATGACTTGGCCATAGACAGATGGAGAGACAGGCCTATTTGCGTGCTTAAATATTTTAATTAAAGAAAAGACCAAGACATGTTGGCTGGCCGAGTCAAAATATTTTGGATAGCCCCCCGCTCCTCGGCCCCTTAGCTTGTTTTAATTGCAGTTTACATGTCTATTAACAGGCTTCCATCCATGTTGACTGGCAACTATTTTCCCCGCATTTTCGTGTTCTCCGCTCTTAATTGCAACTGTCATCAGGTGGCCAGCGGTAATTGACGTGCTGCTAAATCGCCTCCAAATATTTCACCATAAAAACATATGCTAAAAAAGCAGTGGGAAAATATATACAAAAAAAAAAAAAAAGGGGGCCAGACCGCACTGAATGAGCTGTCAAGAAACCCGACCTTTATGACTGTGGCGCTCACATAAAAAATGCGACGCCTTCAATCGATCAAAGCCAATAAACCGCATAAAATGCTCGAATTTCCCTCCCGGCTGTTGTTTGTCGGTGTCATATGCGAAAATTAACACAACAATCATTTCACACGCCCATCCAGCGGCAGGTGGATGTCGTTCGATGGGTCCACATAATTGAATTGGATTCGGTTTAATCGATTGCGATTCGGTTTATTCGCTTTATGTTGCCAAAAGGACGCTCTAATTGGGGCTGATCGTGTTACGATTGTCGGTTAGATATGAGTTCGAAATTCGAGTGTAAAATGAATCAAAATTAAATCAAATTGCAAGAGAATGAATGGCTGTTGAAATATGATTAAAGGGGAAAATGCGGAAATTATTGCTTACACATTTGATCATACATATACTAAACCAAATTTTATTAAAAATGTATTGGTTATCAATACTATGAAAAAGAGTTAATGAAAAAGTTTATCCTTAAAAGTTAATTTAAATTGTTTACGTTTGTAAACTGTGGACTTCCAAAACATGTTCCAGTTCCGGAATTTCCAAACCCACTTTATGTAATTTTATTATATTAATGAAGTTTTTATATGAAGTAACCTTGGCTTGTGAAGTAACCTTGGCTTGCAGCCAATAAATGAAAATTCATCCAATAAAGAAATCAGAATTGAAGTGAATTCGTAGTAAGCTAGTCTGACTTACTCAGTCGTTGATCATTCATTCTTATTCAAATCAAAACCCAGAACAGAATTAAATTTCCTCAACTCAAAAAACCAACTAAAGAACAATATAAAAACCACCAAAATGCGGATGCTAAACATTAACCAATTAGCTCCTGACTTTTCTACCAATGCTGTGGTATCCGGAGGCTTCCGGAGTTTATCCCTATCGGACTTGCGTGGAAGATACGTCCTCCTGGTGTTTTATCCGGCTGACTTTTCGTATGTCTGCCCCACGGAGTTGCAGTCATTCAGCGACAGGGCCCCGGAGTTCCGGAACGTGGGCTGTGAGGTCCTGGCCTGCTCCACGGATAGCCACTTTGTGCACTGCGCCTGGATGAGTACTCCGAGGGTTAAGGGAGGTCTGGGGGAGTTGGACATTCCCCTGCTGGCGGACAAGTCCATGAAGATTGCCCGGGACTATGGAGTGCTGGATGAGGCTACTGGATTGGCCCTACGCGCCCTGTTCATCATCGATCGCGAGGGTCGCGTTCGTCAGATCACCGTAAACGACGCGGGAGTGGGTCGCAGTGTGGATGAGGCACTGCGTCTCGTTCAGGCCTTCATGTTCAGCGATGAGTTCGGAGAGGTCTGTCCGGCCAACTGGCGTCCTGGGGGCAAGACCATGAAGGCGGATGCCGAAGGTGTCAAGGAATACTTCAAACACGCATCTTAAGACACTCTCAAACTACTTCATACGCGAGTGCAAGCAGCTTAATAAATCTTACTTTAAACTGTGCGAATCTATGCGTTTCATTTATTTTTTACATTTTAAAATAGAGAAATACTTTAATTTGTATTGTAAATTGAAATTTAATCTGTGCTCTACTAGTAGAACATAGGTACTTTTATGTGTAGATTTAGCTTGTGTGAATAATTGGTTGGTAAAGAACATTACAAATCAATTTGTTTACTTGTTTTTATTTGCGATACTCGAAGAGTAAGCAAATACTGTAAACGATCAAATGTCTGTCTGTCCGTCTGTCCGTCCGTCCGTCTGTCCGTCCGTCCGTACAAACGTCGAGATCTCGGGAACTATAAGAGCTAGAACCACCAAATTTTGGGCACAGACTTCTAGAAACAAAGCGCAGATCAAGTTTGTTTCAAAACTTGACCACGCCCCTTTACCGCCCACAAACCGCGAAAATCTGTGGCGCCCTCATTTTTTATGCAATCGTTACGTTTTAAAAAGAAATATAATGATATGTCACTGTCTTACTACACTCCGAACCATTTTGTGCTCTAATAAATAATAAAGAAGTTATAGAACATTTTGCTATGCCTTATACATATGTAGTTAATGTAGCCCCATAGGTGGCGACTCTATCGTTTTTTCGTTTTGTTTTTTAGCCCCATAGGTGGCGACTCTATCGTTTTTTTCGTTTTGTTTTTTAAAAAGGGAAAATGAGTATCGCAAATCTTATAGTCGGGAACCCCGACTATAGCGTTCTTCTTGTTTTGTATTGACTATGAGGAACTAAAATAAAAAGTTAAAAAAAAAATATGTTAGCGACTGGAAACACTTTTAAGTTTAAAGGAATCTATATATTTTTTCTTTGAAACATTATCTTATACATATCTTAAACACCTTTGGCCATATCTGAAAACATTTCGTAGGGAAAAAACAAATAATCAATTTCATGTTGCATTTTCAACAGATACCACCTCTACAGCCATTAATTTAATATAAACATTCCACCCAAAATATAATCGGCAATCAGCAAAGGGCAACTTCAATTTTTATTATAGGTATGGACATGCCAAAAATAACCGAAACCGATGCCAAAAGGAAGGAGCGACAAAAATTATATCTGAAATGAATACTTATTATTATCGCACGAAAGACTTGCCGCCGTTTGTCATCAAGGTCTTGCTTAATGGATGTGGTTAAATTTTTTTCAACTTGTATAAAATATTTTCGCAGCAGTGGCTGTTTTTTTTTTTTTTTTGTTGCTTCCGCAGACTCTGCTGTGAGCATTCGACGAGGTGCGATCGAGATCGCTTCTCTTGCTCTTCGCCACTGTTTATTGAACACTTAAAAAAAAGAAAAGGACCTTACAACTTTGAATTTAGTAAAAATTATGTGTTAAGTTATTTATAAAAAGTAATAAATTAAAGAAACTTCAATAACGTTGATAAAAATATGAGAAACAAAGTTTATTAATATACCTAAACAACTATTTTTAATTTTTATTTATGCAAACAAATTATATTTATTTAAATTACATTTATTTTTCAACAAATTTCTGTATGTTAAGTAATATATTGTTTTAATTATTGTACTGTTAACAGAGCATAAGTTCTTACTGGCTTATGTTTTATAGAATCCAAGAGACCCTTTTGTTTTTTAAAGCAGTTCTGGACAAAAAGAGAGTTTTTGTTTTAAGCTCTTTCGTTCTTTCTATTTTAAACTGATGAATTCAAAAGATTTTGCTAAGTTATTTCTACGAGTTATAAAGTTAATGTCCAATTTATGTAATATTTTTTATCAGTGTGATATTTTCTTTGAGGTTTTTTCCCCCAACTTGCCAGCTTGTTGTCGCCTTAGTCATTGGCGGCTGCTGTGGTCGCCGGACAACCGACAACCGACAACCTCAATTGGGGCCACCGACTGCGCCCTCCTCGCAGCAGCCACTTCACAACTTTGCGCGCTTATCTTAATTGTTGCTCGCATATTAATTTCGTACCTGCTGTGCTGACAACAACCTGACTGCCCTCCCTTCGCCTCGGAGTCTCCACTCTCTGGAGTCACTGTGGTCAGCACCAGCTGCCCATCCTGGTGCCTCCGACTCCTTCTCCGACTCCAAGTCCAAGTCCAGGTCCAATCAATGCTCTCATTCGGGGACGATGTCGCCTGTCGCTTGTCTTACTTTATTGTTGACAAATTAATAGATTGTGCTGTCCATATTAACACGTTTACGTGTTGCGCTTCCTTCCGGCCACAAAATGGGGCATTAAAAATGCATGAGCATTACGAATCGCAGTCCGTCGTCCGGCTATCACTCTGATTAGTAGTGAAATGTGTTCCAATTCGAATGCATATTAATGGCCATCGGCACTTAACATCACTTCATTTGGATTCATTTCACTTTACAGTCGAGCTTCCCAAGCTCGAACTTGTCAGGGTGTTTGGAAATTTAAATTAAATCTTAAAAAATATCTTAAAAAAATGATTTTGGTATATAGTTTGATTTTGTAAAATATAACACATATTTGTACAGAATAGTCTTGAAAAGTTTGTACTAGATACGGAATATATGTAGCGTGCGTTAAATGGTTTGCTTAAAATAAATATTTGTAACTATTTTTTTTAAGCTAGTTTATAAAGCATAAAGTTATAATTCTCAATATAATTTCTGTGTACGACTTATTTAAAAATTTTAAGCATAATAAAACAGTGAATTTATGATGTTCATACTTTAGAAGATTGACTGTGTGTTGAAGGTGATTTTAATGATTTTAATTAGGCCCGTGATAAGAGCCTGAAGCAGAGTCCGCCGGAAGCGATTTACGTGCCAGAAGAGAGTCCCAACTACGGATCAGATAAGCTGTATATCTCACAATGATTGATTACGATGGCGACTCTGGGCCCGATAAACGAGTTGATTAGCAACTGCGACCAGATCTCGATCTCCATCTCCATCTCGATCGCGATCTCCATCACCGATCTTGCGATCTTGAGATCTTGAGGCCTAGAGCCGGAGACGTGACGCTCTCCTCGGAACCTCAACCACCGTAATTGCGGCAGATGCGGTTCTTTCATCGCTTTTCGCTGGCGCCTCAGAACGGAGCGACGTGCTCTTTCTCACCTGGCTTCTTCACCTGGCCCAAACCCCCCTTCTCCTGCCCCCCCTTCTCCCCAGAACTGAATTGGCAACGCGATATTGCCGACCCGAAGGGGAGACATGCCTCTGGGTTAATCAACTCCACTCAGTGGAATAGCGGTCCTCGACAATGTGCGTACTAGTACAAGGAAGTTGCACTGATAATGGAGACTGCGGCACAATGTTGCTTGATTGCATAGTGATTTTAGAATGACCCTACTTGGTGAAGTCTACTTAAAAATAATAAAAACGCTTAGAGCGCCATCTTTAAAATATAATCAATTTAACTTAAACAGTCCAGAAGTCAACCATTTAACTTGACTAACAAGTTGCACTTAAAAATGTTGTAATTTAGGAAACGTTTTCTGAATGTTTGTATATAAAATTAGTTAAAGAATAAAATAAATTGTAATTTGTAAAAAATATTAATCAAACTTGTTATATCTAAATAAGTTGAATGTAAATGATTTTTTATAAAAATATGCTTACTCAGATTGTTTCTTTTTTTGTGATTAATGTTTAGCTCAAAGAATTAGAAAATTAGACATACACAAAACATTTGCAGAAAGCCCAGAAGACATGGGAAAAAATAGGACTGTTTACGTCATAAAATAAATTAGAAAACATCAGGTTTAATAGCTTTAGAAACGGCTTAATAAACGTTATTTCGTGCAATTCAAGATTACAAAACCCAGTCATAACAGGTGTGAATTTTATAGTGAGCTCCATAAGAAATAATAAAATAAATAACCCAGTTCCGCTGCTCATAATGTTCATCACACAGATGGCCTATAGAAAATAATAGAGAAAGCCTCGACTAATAAAATCGGGAACCAGGAAACGAGTGCCATCACCAAAATCATTCAACTGACCATCATCTTGTGGCATTTTAACATTTTAACTCCCAGGAACTGTCTGAGGCATCAGCATAATCATCGGGAAATGGAATATACCGATCCCCCGCACATTGCAACACATCTTGAATCATCCGGCGATGATATGTGGATAATGGGTTTCTGGGCACCATCAACAACAGTTTATCTTGCCCTAACCTTCAACCTTTTGTGGCGGCAATCAAGTTGGATTCGAGCCCCTTTACCCTTCACTCAGCTGTTCAACACCTTGGCCAAATGCAGCCGTAGTTGGGCTGAAACTGAGTCTTGAAGCTTTTGGCCAACTAGAGACGGGCCGCCAAGAGTGTAGACAACTTAAATCAAAGTGCTAATTTTAAAATAACAACCCTGTAGACAGCCTAAACACACAGGCCAACAGCCAACAGGCCGATCTCCCCCTTTCCGCTTCTCGTCCCCCCAAACTCATATTGGAAAAACGTTTACGCGAAACTGCTTAACTAGCTGCCAACAACAACAACAACAATAACAGCAACAACAGCAACAACAGCAAAGGCAACAAAGAGACGGGCCCAACAATTGGAGAGACAAGATGAACGGCACGAAACAGGATGTTGGAACGTGGGGCTGAAATTTGCAAAAGAAGCCCAGGAATGGGTTAAGACGGGGGGCAGGGGGATGCCAGCACTTGGGAAAAAATATTCTTTAAATTAAATAAGCTGACTTTTTGTGGGAAATCGACCTTGGATCTCGAAACATTATAAATGAGGTGCCAGGGAAATATAATCCATTCTTTTATTGGGTTTAAACCAAACTCAAAATCTACCAAAAAAAGATAAAAAATACGATATAATTTGTTCACATATTTTAAACTAACTGAAAATATTTTGAAAAAATACTGTTATTTTCCCGATTTTTTATATCAGTAATTTGATCAAAATTAATTTGAATATTGTTTTTCACATTCTACGAATGATATTTAGCTACCTCAAACTATACAGACATTGTTGATTAATTTTGTTTATTGTTCTTCTAAAATAATTAAATGTTTATTTTAAAAAAAATAACTTTAAAGTTGGTAAACGAAAATCAATAAACAAACAAATTTTTTACTTGAATAATATTTTAGTATACAGTAAATAATAGTTTACAAAAAACTGACAAAATATAAGAATCCAGCTATAAAGGAACTCAGGATTAAATTTCCTTTAAGATATAACATTTTAAATGTTAGATTTAAAAATATGTAAAAGCTATGATTTCCGAAACTTCAAATACACTTAAAGGTTTTTACTTGGCTTATTTAACCTCTTGCATTATTCCTGTATATTTGCAGCCCGAAGTAATGTGTTTGCCGCCTTTTTTATTTTATTGATAAGACAAATAAAATATTGTTCTTAGTGTACTTCCCATCTCCATGGCCCCGGCATGATGTTGATGTTGAGTTATCGCGGGTATATTAATTTTAGCTGCCGTTGATGGTTCCAGGGCTTCCCGAAAAGAAAGAAGCCCAAGCCGGGCCAAGAATATACTTGTACAAAAGAAATCTTCGCACATTCACAGCTTCCTTTAAGGAGCAGCTCATTCTAATTGACGAAAATCAGAGAGAAAAAAATACAAACAGACAGACGGATGGATGGGCTGCGATCCAGAACCAGAAGGGAAGATCTCTTCTGGTTACCGTTCCCGATCTCGTTCTCGTTCTCTGAAGCACGTAATTGTTTGCACATATTTCTGAAACACCAAGTTGGAGCCAATCTCGAATCGTTTGGCTCCTCGGTATGCGCTTCGTCTTTCTTAGAAAATTGCCGTCTTCCAGTTGGGACAGCGAATTGAAATGAAATGATGATCATGGGCCGCATAACCTGGGGAGCCTGCTCACGTTTTTTCCCTTTTTCCCCGCGCTTTTTCGGTGATTTTCACATTGAAATATTTCTCATTGGGTTTGGTGCGAAAAATGCCAAAAGGACCAACACAAAGGGGGAAAAACGGAAGGGAAAGGTCTGCTTTTTGCAGCCTGTTTCTTTTTTTTTATACATATATAAACAATAAAAGGAATATTTGTTTGTCTTGCTGGGGGACGACTGGCGGACTTGATTTATTATTGGGTAACAATTCATATGCCTTTATTGATATTTTTCAATTCCTGAACGTCCCAGCGCGTGTGAGACACAATAAATTTTGAAATAAATTGGATTTCTCAGTTTTAATCAGCCCAAACAGCAAAAAATAAATATCAACCGAAGGGCAGGCCCACTGATGATTCGCCTCGACTTTAGTCCAGTTCCTCCAGTCTTGGGTCCGAGTTCTCCTCTTCGGGATCCTCAGACGCCACAAGTGGAGCGCTGACAGTCGGCGATCGGATCGGAGATGGAGATCGTGTTGGAACCGAAGGGTAAAAGGAACAAGGGGATCCAGATGCCTAGGTATGCTGGGGGCCACATAAACGATGTGCAAAAATAACCCACGGCAGTGGGGGTTGATTCTACTGGGAAACGAACATGGGAATACTCATTATCAGGCATGATTAATTTGAGGTGGACAGGTACTTAACAATATATTTTAATTTATGTAAGTATTGCCTTGAATGATTTCTATATAACTTATTTTAGATTTTAATTAGCCGTTTTATTGTTTTGAATTTGAAGACGTTATAACTCTGTTAGGTATTTTAAGTTTATATTGTTTAAGTATTTTAAGACAATTTTACAACACCCCTGGTATTGTAGTTTATTATAGTTGAATAAATTTAGATTTAGGTAAAGTTAAATTCTATGACTATGATAATTATTTAATGGGACAAGATTACCCAATAAATGAACAAATGCTGTATGGGGATACATATATAACAATTTAACTAATAAAGTACTTGTCTATAAGGTGTTCTACATTTATGACCCGTATTATTTAAATTGTTTAATTGCGAGTGTATGATCTGGTTGAATGCTTCAGTTTTCCCGAGGCTGTCTTGTTACCACTTTTAAATGGTGCCATAGAAAATGACTATAAAGATCATTGTGCATTATTTTTCTCCGCAAATCTTTTTCAAACCCTCCGGCGGGAAATTGTTACCAACTCGCTGTCTGTCTAATTATACCCCATTTAACCCATTTGCCATTGCTTATTAAAAGTGCGTTGCTTTGCGTTCCTCTTCGTCTTCGTCATCGTAGCCTTGGTCTTTATACATCCCATCCATATCCATCCCATCCTGTACTATATACCATACTATCCTTGACTCGACTTGACTTGACCATGGACCGTGGGCTTTTTGGGTGCACAGCCGAAGGAGAAGTGTAAAAATATGCTGCCAATGTTGCAATTTATTTATTTATTTTTCTTTGGTTTTTTGTTGTTGCTGCTGCTGTTGTCTCGTCGAGCACAAAAATGTACATACAAGCCAACACATGGATGTAGGGCTTTGAAGAGGGGTGGTGCGGGTTTGAGTGGCAGGGGCGGAGGGGGAGATGGTAGGGGCAGGAGGGGGGCAGCGTGTGCACATTGTTTATTTCACACACTTATTGGGCCGCGGGCGCTACTGTGCAGTCCTCCTGATCCCCATCACCCTCCCCCTTTGGAGTTAGCTCCAGTTCTCCAGTTAGCATTCCCAGCTCAGTTTGGTTCGCTTCAGTGCGCTCCCAGCTCCTCAGCTTATGCACTCAAAAAAATTTAGAGTACTAGAGGAAGTATTAAAATAAATTAAAAGAATGGTCGAAAGGGCCAAAATCGTAAGTATTTTAGTATAACAATTAGTTGGTGTGATAAAAAACAGCTATAGAAAAACTAATTTAACTTAACTAAAGATTCAAAGAACTACATAGATTAGTTCCCAATTTTCAAATTATCTGAATAACAAACATAGATTGTATCAATAATTATCAAAATATTTCTTTAATGAAACTAACCGATATTTGAAAAGAAAAACTTATCGACATTGTTAACTATTTCCATTTCTTTTTTTCTTACTTAAATATAAGTTGTAGGTTAATAATTAGTTGGCAGTTATAACACATAATTATTTGGTTTGTTTTAATTTAAAACCAGAATTGTCTTGCTGCAGGACATTTTTAGCTACAAATTAAATTAAAAAAATATTTTAAATAAATTCAAAATTTTCCTGTGTGTCTCTCCTAAGCCACCATCCCAAACCCCAATCCCCGATCCCCATTCCCGATCCGAGAGCCGAGCCGAGAGTGGAGAGTGGCCAAAAGCCAGGGTTGGGGTCCAGCAATTGGCTTGTCTTGTCTTGTCGTACGTTTTCCAGCTAAGATTGGCGACGCCATGTAGTTAACGCGTTCGCACTTTTTTTTCTGCTTCCTCAGCTCTTTGTTGTAGTTGTTGGTGTGGCAAGTTGGCCAAGTTGGCCCATGGAGAGGAGTCCTCGGACTCGTGTCCAGTCCATTGAGTTTTCATGCCACGCAACTGCAGCGAAATTGGCTAAAAATGACACTCGTTTTCAGAGGATGAGGATGGGGCAGGGGTTTAGTATGGGGATGGGGGTATGGAAAAGTAAAAAAGGCAAAGAGGTTTATGCATATATATAGTAGAGATACTATAGCGGCAGAGGTGGGCATGGGCATGATTTCTGATTGGCCATAAACACACAAAAGTATTGAGTTTTATCAGGCTGCGGGCTATGTGATGGTGGAATGGTGAAATGGTGGTGGCTCATCGCATCCCCAGATCCGAGACATAAACTTGTACCTCATATATGCGAGTGCATATGGGGAGGGGGATAGTGACCAGTCACCAGTTACCAGTTAACAACAGCAACATCAGCAATTGGCAATTACTTTGATAACCGGGCCCTGGCTTTTGTGCTGATTTGCTTTTTCTCCTTCGACCATCGAAGGCTTGTGGCTCGAAGACTTCAGGGTTTGACAAAGCAATTGATGAGACTGTGGCAGGTACGCAAAGTTATCCCCCGATATCTGCTGGGATCGGGGGGCTATAGCCCCAGTTGGTAACTGAAAATATGAGTAGGCTAAAGGTTTATCAGCGCCATAAATAATCAAGGCCCGATAATGCAAATGTAATCTTGGCTAATCCCAGCGATCTTAATTGGTACAAGGTGATTGGATTGGATTGTGGTCCAAGGCGAGAATAGGTCTTCATAACTCCAGGCACTAAAATAAATAAACGTTTATGAAACTGAAAATGAACTCTTCGGGATAAGAACGAGCTGTATTTGTGGCTAAATATCGGCTGCTGTTCATTACCATTGCTATTTTTATATAAGTTATATAATAAATGCTTTAGTCTTCAAGTTTGATTAAGAAAATTAATGTGATAAAGGCCTTACATTCTAAGTAAAGCTTTAATACGTACGTTTTTCAAAATTTTCTCACAAACTGTTTGTTGTGTGTTTCTTTGTTACCCATTTAAGTGACACATTTTTATTTTAAATCTCAAAAATAAATTAATAGTTATAAACCTAAGTTTGGTAAATCTTGTGTTGGGAAATGTACTTTCAAAATTTATCAATTTATCACAGCTCTCATTTAAATATTTTGTAGTTTTTAAAATGATTAAATGTAGGTACATGTAACTTATTTATTTTTAATAATTACTTAATATTCAAAAAAATAGTGTTGACTAATTGGAATCTTTATTAAAAAGGTGACCGGTGTTTTTATTTTTAAATATAGTTCCAGATTTTAAATTGGAAATAACAAAAAAATACCTCTTATTTAAACAAACAAAGTACGCTTTACCTAAAACGCTTCCCTCCTCCATTTAATTACCAACTGATTCCTAATCTGAACCCTAACAAATTCGAGAAGTCAAGAACAATTAACTTCCTCATTACCCTCTCATTGTGCCCGCATGTCTTTTGTACCCCGGGATGTATCAATCCGGCAGACGCTCCCACTTATAATTACTCCGCTTGATGCACCTATCTGATCGTATTTCACTCAGGGCTGCCGTCGTCCCACCCTCAGCATTCGCATTCGCATTCCGCCTTGACGAACGCGAAAAACATGACAGTTTTTCCCAGTGGCCAAAAGGGAGTCGCATATCATGGCAACACCATCGATTTATGATGGTCACCCAACCCCTTTCCTTTCCAAAGGTAGTTAGCCTTTTTGGTAGGGATTAAGATTAAGACCTGGTGCTACATCAAATGGGTGTGAAAAACGCAAATTACAAAGAATTTCCTTAGGGTTTTCGGGTGGATAAGGGGGAGTTACCGAGTTACCCGGCAGCCAACAACAGGAAACTGGCCACATAGCTGCCGTCGCGTTTTGGATGGACAGACAGACAGTCCACAGTATAGTCTACACTCAACAGTCGACGACTAACTAACTAAGGGCGTGTCAGGTAAAGTCCTCACCCTTTCCTCGACCCTTCCCCATTGCCTGGTCGTGTAACTTTGAAATATGTTGAGCGTGGTGCGATAACTGGCCAAGTAACTAACTTGGCCAACTTGGCTAACTGGTAACTGGTAACTGGCCGCTGCATATGCATATTTTATGCCATTTAAGCGGCATTTATGCAGCTTCGCGTGTTGACAAAAGTTGTTGGCTGCTCGTAACTCAATCTCAATATTTCAGAGGCCCCAGCCAAGCAGCCAGCGTTACATTAAAACGTGACTTTGACAGTAGCAGTTGAGGCCTCTGACAACGGCAGCAGCAGAAGCAGCAGCACCAGCAGCACCACCAGCAACTTGCAGCACCAGCAAATGCCCAACAGCCACATCCAACAGCAACATCGACGCTGTACGTGCCCCAAACACCAGGAAGAGTCATCGTCATCGGTGCTGTGTGACATTCGTTAAGCAAAATATGTGTCATCCTCCAGCTAGAAGCCAAAAACGGGAATGGGCACTCCGATTGGCCATGGATGGGACTTAAGTCGATTTTCCCAAGGGTATCAGGGGTATATAATGGGCTCAGGAAAAGGGATCTAATGACAATAGCAAGTGTTTCCCAGGATCAACAGCTGAGTCTAATAAAAACACTTGTACGTGGGTTTCGATTTCCTCAGAGCTGAAAACCATAAAATATGGAATTAAGAACGGTAAACTGGCGCCCAAAATTGGAAAGGTTCAATAAAAGATAACCAAAAAAATTAACTCTCCTTAATATGAAAAAGACATGAACACATATTGTTGGTATGAAAATAATGTGGGATGAATCTGAATTCATGTTTATAACGCAATATAAAAAGTGTAGTTTGAAACCTAAAAATAAAAATAGAGAAAAAAACTAAACGAGCACTAGTTACTTGCTTGTTTTTGGATATAAATATAAACTTCTAAAAGTAACTGCATCACCCTCTTTTTTTTTACAGTATTTAATACGAAGCGTATAAACAAAATTGCATAAACAAAGACATAAATTCTTATTACTGAATAAAAGTTTATTTTCAGCAAACGCAGTAAACCTCATTGACAGGTTCGCCGTTACCTTTAAATGAAAGGTTTAAAACTGAACATTTAAAGCGTTAATTTTTATTACCATTCTTAAAGTCTTTTTTTTTTATGACGATCTAAATTATCGGAAATAAATGAAGTGGGGTTTTATAAGGATTTTAGAAAGTAAACACCTCTTAATTTCAACCCAAGAGGCAATTGTAATGGGTAACTTTTAGTCTCAAGCTCCTTCATAGAATTCTTTCACATTTTTTAGGGAGGAACGGGAACAACCAGAGACTCCTGATCTATTGGTTTTTGCGTGGCAAACGTTTACAAGCTGAACATATTTTCGTGGTCGACGTCGTCGACTGCCTGCCATGGCTGATTGCATGCATATTAGCCAAGAACCAAGAGACCAAGAACTAGAGGACTTAGATGGGGGGAGACTATGTCTAGTGGAAGACTCAAAAAAGTTGATCTGCGTTCTGAGGCATCAGAGTGCTAGAGTCTCTGCCCCCAAAATCCCCGCACCCTCACGTGCTGTGCTGCATATTTTTGCTACCCTTTTGTTTTGTGGCAAAAGCGAAGCAGCCAACAAGACACGATTTTTAAAACGAAATCCATGTTCTTGAGCCGCACTACGAGCAGATCGCACTTTATTCTTTTTCCAGCTCCTCTCCTCTATGAGCAGTTGAGGACTTTGAGGAGTTTGAGGGTCTGGGAAGCGTTATTTATAAAACATGTTCGAAATGCAAAGCATGCGACACGACGAAGCTTTCATGCCCTATACACAAGTGCCGCATACTTCACATCGCTCACAGATTATTCAGATTTTTTTTTCCTGTTGTCGCCGATGATGTTCTTCAGCTCCATGGGGGCAAATCATATTACCCAGAGATTGATCATTCAGACGAGAGCACAAGAAATATAACCTGGTTAAATCTTTGTGTAAAAACATAACTTTATAATAAATCATAAAAAGAATTTCCTTTTGTTTTCCAAATCAAACAATTTAGTTACCTTAAATATATAAATATAGAGCCAAAAAAAATGTATAAAAACTTCTAGACTATGTAAATTTTCTGGTTCTTTTTGTGCACTTAATTGATCGATCATCTCTCAATCATTTACAATGTCACACTTGCTTATTGTCACTTTGTCGCACTCGATCATGGCCAGTGATCTTTGTTTGTAAACACTTCAGTTGTGATCGAGTCAAGATCATTTCATTTAAAGATCTCTCTGTGCTGATCTCTATTCTTTTTAGGAGATCGCTTATCTTCCCATTTGTTTTCGAGTGATCTACAATTGCTTTTGATCCACCATTTAGCCACGCGACTGGTCACATCTTGTTCCTGATCTTCGAGCAACGATATGTTCAACTTGTTGATGGTTAAATCATTAATCTCTAACAATGCTTTATAGATCAGTTCAGGGTGAATGAAAATGATTTGAAAATATTTGTTTAATTTCAAATATAAATTATGGCAGTCCTGCTAAATCTCAAAAAATATATTGAACCTGCTAAAATATTTACAAAAATTATTTAATATTTAAATGGTTTACAAAAAGTATTTGGACACAGTTTCTTTATTATAATGTCACATTTTATTAACTAAAAAGCTATTTTAAATTGTAAGAGTAAGGTAGTATTTTAATTATTAGAAAAATCATCACGATTTAATGTTCATTTTGGGAGATTCAATCTATATTCAAGTTGAATAAATCGTGATTGATGAGCCCTGACTCTGATTTTAGACAGATCTAAGATTTTAGAATGTTGTTTGTCCCCAAAAAAAATAGCTGAGATGCTCACAGCATGTTCGGGCGTTCCAATCCTTTTCAGGCAGTCCAAACTTGGCGATCGACCCAATCGAATCCAGCCAAAAGGGCAATTCTGACTAAGCAGCGAGTGAACTAGCCCATTGAGCTCACCATTTTTGCATTCGGTGGCATTTTCAATGGTCTCATAACCCAGGGCCAGACAATGAAACCCCAGTCCCCATCCTCATCCTCAACCCTTCACTTCAGTTCACTTCACTTCACCCCCTGGAATCTGCTGTCAATGTGCGTAACAATTAAATCGTGTGGCTTCCTCTTCTGTCTGCAGACAATTTGCAAATGATCGGTCGCCGTGGGTTCGGTAACTTGGCTCTTGGATTGGCCCACAGGATGCCAGTGTTCAGTGGTTCAGTGCTCGATGGGATTGGGATTGCGTGGCCCATGCACCTAACTTCATCACGATCCGCGACACGAAAATAGTTGCACTCCTCCCAAAGACGGCGGCGCTCGTTGCGAAGGAGCCTTCTTTTCTTGGAGTGGGAAGCGTCACATCACGAAGTCGACGCCAACGCCACTGCCACTAGAAATGCACTCAGAAAAAAAGCTATACCTTTAGTACAAGCTATATTTTTTTTATAACTTTTATTGTAACCACTCAGAATATAATAATATTAACTTTATTTTCGAATTTTAGAGCTTGTTGTTAACAATTTAAGCTTCAAGGCAACCAAACATTTTCCCATCTTTGCCTTATAATTAAAAAAGAAATTAAGTTAAATCATTTAAAATTACAGATTTGTAATACTTTCAAAAAACTCAAAAAGAAAATTTAAAGAGTTTACATTGATAATAAAATTGGTCAACATTGAAACATAAAAGTATTAAAAAAGTATAAAAGAATATAATTTTCAGATAAAATTAATTGATTAAGATTGTTTCAATATTTTTGAATGCATATCAAAATGTTATATTAGATTTCAGTATCCAAGTATAAATTAATATTAATTTTTAAATAAGAAGAACAGTTCATAATTTATTTAGATACCAATAATGAAGAGTTCAGATATTTATTTCTGTAAGTGATTAAGAAATTTAATTTTTCTATTTAGCTGGGACCCTGGATAATATATTTTCGAGTGTATTAATAGCAACTGGCAACAGCGAATCGACTCCCAACTGCCACCAGGTTGGCTGCCCCGGCGAGTTCTTGTGCTTTGCATATTTAGCAAACACATTGCCTTGGCTCGTAACGAAAACGGTTTCATTGTTGCCGCCAACAACCGCCAACGACATGAAAGCCTGCGCTCCTTTTGGTGGCCAGAACCAACACAGATGCAGGTACAGGTACAGGTCTACTATATATGTAGGTATAAATCGAGGTCCGTCCGCCCGCAGCCACTCACACACAGATACCGATAATAACAATCGACACAGAGCGGCCCCAAGAACAGAGACCAAAAACTAAAAAACCAGAGACTGTGGACTGCAAACTGGGGACCAGAAGAACCGGGGATCTGGGGACCACGGACCAACGGACCAACCGACAAGAAAATAAGTTGAATAAAATTATTGTGAACACGTCTCGTTGATTTATTGTGAAATCGCGCATGAGTAATGATCGCATATTTGGGTATGCTTGTTGTTTTATCCGAAGAGAAGGTCGCTCTCCGTACCTCAATCCCACTTTACTTGGCTCCTCGATTGGGCCACAGTATAATTTCTGCTGTCTCGGGTTTTTTGTTACTCTGTTTTTGGCCTTTTTTCCAGCCTGGTTATTGCTCATTTTCGTATCGATACGTAAGCCGGTGTTTCTGTTTACATTTTACCGGGCTTGTGCTCTCTATTGTTGCTCTAAATGGCATCGAATGAGTTGAACATTTTGGTGTATTTTCTCGTTTGTCGTTTGGGGACCTCCAAAAACAGTGCCACATTCGAGACTCGGATGCTGGGATCGGGGACCTGGGATCTTGGAGTCACTGGCAAACAATAAAACATGATGATGGGCAATGCGATGGTAGGAGGTTCCTTTCTGGTTATCTAATCGGCCTTTATAATTGGTGGGTAACCGGCCAGAGACCCACAGAGATATTTCAGCCCGATCATTGTGTAACAATTAAGGTAAGGAATCAACACTGATCAACAATCTCTGGCATGGGGAGATCGTAATTGTTCTTTAACTTTTACCAATCTTTTGTTCTGCCCTGATCTATGGCTGCATGCATTCTGGGGTATTCTGGATTAGACAAAATATCGAAGGAATTAAGGCATGAAATCTAATTTGAAATCAAGGTAATGTGTTTGTTTTAATTGCAAGAGTTCTTGGAAGTCTATGAGTTTATTGACCTGAAAATTACTAATGGAATATATAGTAAAAAAAAAGTTGTTTGATTTACTTTGAAAACTAGTCCGATTTAAGTGCTTAGTTTTTATTTTTGTTGACCAAAATCAAACTACTAGACAATATAAATTATATTTATTTATTCTATTTTTAAAAACTCCTCTTGTTGACTTTAAGTTTTATTTATTTCTGCTGTACAATTTTAATTATTTAAAATCAAAAACATTTTTTCAGAACTTAAATAATTTTGATATTTTTTAAAGGAAGCGCAGATAAGGCTCGTTCTATTTTCATATCACGCAATAAATCGCCTTTCTTTTTTTAAATTTAAATTTCATTTCAATGCCTTTTCCTTTCTATTAATCGGATAATCTTTTTAAGCCCACATGAGTAAAGCAAATTGAAACTTGCTTTCGAGGTCGAGAATTCTTCTGGACTTTCTCTTCATTTTTCACATATCAATATCCATTATCTATCACATGTTTACCCAACAACAATTTTTTTCTCGCCAGACTGCAGTTAACCAAAAGCAAGAAGAAGGCCAAGAGATGCAGAGACAGACAGGGAAAATGTATCTTAAAGTACGCATGAGGCAGTTACGGACCAAAAATTGATGATCGCGTGCCAAATGTGCATGTTTATAAACATATTTTATAGCCCCCTGAACTGGACCCGGCCCCGGCCCCTTTGGTAAGACCCCCGAACCCAATAACTTCGGCTGTTGGCTGTCCCATTTGGATGATCTTGCATTTGATCAGTCGCTTTGTTGATTGCTTGAAACTTGTGTCCATGCAATAAAACACTCAAAATGCCAACTTTATTTTGTTTCCCAGTTTCTGGGATGCGATAAACTTTTGCCTTGTTTCAGTAATCCCCCCTCAGTCTCAGTAATCTCCCCCGAAAGTCCCCATACTTTTGAGCATTAAAATTGTCTGCGGGCGAACGAATTTTGCGTGCGTTTGACCTTTTTCACAAAATGAAATATGAAATTCACACAAAAATAAAGAGCAAAGGGGAGATCAGAAACCTGTAGAAAATGGGTTATGAAATGGTATATATATATGTGTATAAAAATTCCAATTCCAAATACCCAAACCGATCCGAATCGACTACCAACTGTGCATTTGGCGGAACTTTGCGCCGCATGCGTCGCATATCTTTGACACAATCCGTGGCGCCCACCCGTTGGGATTTCGAGGGCAACCTTTTCACTTCTTCCCCCAGCCGATCTCGAATTAAATTAATTCATAATGAACAGAATTATTAGAGCCTAACCGCCAGAAAAGAATGCCATTGGTAGGTACCCACCTGCATCATTTATTTGGGCCCTAAACAGTGATGGCAAAGGCATGTTTAAAATTAAGAACATGTTAATAAAATAGGGGAAGAGATACAAAAGTTATTAACGCTCATTTGTTCTTTTATCTATTCATTTAATTTGTTTTACTGCGCTTACTTGTATTCATTTTTTTTTTTTTTTTACAATAAAAGTTTAAGCAATTAAAATGTTCGTTTTACATAAGTTTTATCAAATATATTTTATCAATAACGGTTATGTTTAAGTGTAAATATATTTTCTACAGTTTATTCTAATTAGTATTGCTTACATTTCAAACAAAATATAAACAAATAAATATTTTTATTAAATCGCATTTCATGTAGATATATTGTTATAACTTGTTTGGTTGAAATTTGTAAACATTTCAATTTTATTTCAGATTTTTCCGATTAAAGTAAGAGAAAAGCTGTTTTGAAAAGGGCCAAACTTACATCACTGGTACCCAAAAACAAAACAAAAAGAACACTTTACAAGGGCGTTGTCAAGCAGTTAAGAAAAGAATCAGAACCAGAAACAAACTGGAACCCAGAGCTCGCTGGGATTAATGGTTGCGCTGACAGAGAAAATCCTGCGGTTGTAATTTTTACGACCCTTCCACTCTATTAGGGTTCTGGTCTTCCTCCTTCTCCTTCCGAAGCAATTAGAGTTGTGTGAGAGGAGGTTGCCTCCTTCCCACTTGGGTGCTGATCGTAAAAGATCTTCCAGGTTCCAAGGTTCCATGGAATTCGCTGTCGTTACCCAAGAACCTGAGCCTAGCGTGGGCTGTGAATCACAGGATCACCTTCGGGATCATGGGATTATTCCCTGGACCTTAACGCTGGCCCAATTATGCCCGCAGACAATGTGCAATGATCGGGGTGCCTTTTCACGGAAGTGATCTATGCAAAACAGACCCCTTGGTCGGCGGTGGGTTAAAGTCAACAAACAGTTAAAGCAAGGTCGGCAAGGGTTTACCTGCAGGGGTGTGTAAAATTCCCAGACCAAGGTGATCAGTACAGGATCAGTATGGATTTTGGTTGGATTGCTTTATGTGTGTCATAAAGGTAGAGAAAACATTTTTGGTATTTAGTAGGTGGTTATGATCGGAAAAGGTAAAATATAAATCTGTCTGAAAAGAATCTGTCCTTTGTACTTAACAGATTTGAGACTGTAATCCTGAATTGAGGAAATGTTTTGTAAATATATTTTTTTTTGACAGGTTATACATAAGAAAGTGGTTTTTATGAATCAAAACTTTACTTTTAAACGTTTTTAACAGCTTTTGGGGTTTAAAAAAATTATTTTAATAATTTAGCTTTTATTAAAATGGTATAAAGTTTTAATTGATTCAATAATCATATCAAGAATTGCAGTTTGATATTAAAAATTTAACTGAGTAAAATTAATGCAAAAAAAAATGTATTGTTTTTTATAATTTAATAGTCATTATTAAACTGTACTTTCTTTACAAAATTTTAGTAAAGTTATCAACTTGACTTGCTATAAAATATATTTGAAAATTAGTTGGACTAATTTAAAATGTTTATATTTTATAGTATTACATCTTTACAGTAACGGATATTGACTTAGAGAAAAAATCAACTAAGGGGATCTTCCCCTGTTTAATCTGTTTATTTTCCGTTAGTCTTAATTTCCTCAATATCAACAACAATTAAGCTGTGCTCACTCAAATCGATCAAGATCTTTCTCTAGTTAGAAGTGACTAATTAATCAACCGAAGATCCACTGATCTTTCAATATTCAATCCCCAAGCTCCCCCAGAGGTGTTCGAGAAACACGATTCTCCACTTCCTCGCAGCACCCAAAGATTGCTCTAATGATCAGCTCACACAAACGAACATACACATATCTTTCCCGGAACAGCCCACAAGAATTCAGGCACACATATTTCTGGCTCAGAATCAAATATGATTAATTTTTCCTTTAGGGCTCTGACAGCACAAATCTCTCTCTCCCGAACAGTCATGCCCATTGCAATTGGCCCGGAACACGTGTTTGTTTTTGGTCGGTGGTTGGATTGGATATTTCCACCATTTTCCTCCGCTTTCCACTCCATTCCCCCCCTTGAATCGCAGCTTTCACTCATGCGTGGAGGGTTCTCGGGAGAGAAGCCCAGGAGAATTGGAGAATCGTAGAACCTAGTTGGGAAATGCGCATGCGCAAACGCAAATGTTGCATGGAAACCGAGAACCGAGAGTCGAGAGGCAGACGAGAACAACTATGTACATGACATAGTGCCTGTCGTCTCATTAGGATTAGACCCACGTTATTTAATTGCATGTTAGGGATTCCTGCCTTATAATGAGTTAGTCAAACACACTCACACACACACACACAAGTTGAGGGAGCGACAGTAAGCAAATGATTAATGACCAGGGAACCTCCTCTGTTTATCTCACTCTTAGGCGGGTCCGTAACCTAACCTCTGTTGGTTTTCCACATGAATTTATTTACAAATAAAATTATAGTCTCAAAGTCAAGGCAGCAGCAACAAGAGCAAGAGCAGCAAGAGCAAGAGCAAAAGCAACAACAGCAGGGCCATTTAAACACCCCATAAACAATTTGCCATAATTTTGTTGAACGACGACGACGACGAAGACGAGGAGTTGGCGGTTGGCGGTTGGCGGCGCTCCCTCATTACAAAATGACGGCAAATTGCAATTTTCAGTGCCCGCATGCCGATCCGATCCGATCCATCCAATTCGGTAGCCCCGGTATCCAACAATCCAACAGCGATGCAACGATGGCGATGGCGATGGAACGATGTGACAATCAAGGCGACGTCCACGGCCTGATGTGATGTGATCTGATGTGATGAGTGCGTCTATCATATCGTCAACGTGCGTCGTCTGCGTTTCAGTCGCAGTCTCAGTCTCAGTCATCCTCCTCATCGTCATCGTCATCGTCACTGTCAACCGACAACATCATCATGCTGCAGCAGCAACACCAACAACAGCAACTACACCAGCACCAATCACACAATAAAAAAATTATCAGTTTAATTTTTAAAGTTAAAATTAAACACTAAATAATTTAATTTATTTTTAATTAATAAAATAAATAAATTACTTTAAAACCTCATAAATTGTATTTTATAAAAGAACATCTTTGAAATATTTATGTTTAAAACATGTTAAAAAAATTTTATAGGCTTTAAACCTAATTTAGCTACCATTTTTTTGGGGTGTGGGCACCCTGGAAAAATTTACTCGCAAATGAAAAATATAAAAAACCGCAACCAATATCAACATAACGAAATTTATTTATTTAAAAGACACAGGAGTTACCATGTGGAAACACAAATTTTGACATGTGTAATGACTGCCCGCATGTCCACACATTTCAGACAAAATATATCAAAATTACAAATTTTGGTGATAACCCTCTCAGTCCTTTAAGACCTAAGATTTCTACAAGAATGTTCTAGAGGGTTCCAAACAAATTTTGAAAACAATTTTAAGAAATTGTAGGTTATAAACAAATTTCCAAAAAAACTCCCACAACCCCCCAATTTGGTCCCACAACACAAACAAAAAGTTAAATTAAAAAAGTTTTTAATTTTTTGGTATCAAATCGATATTGTTCCATTTAGTATAATACTTTGACTAAATAAAATCACACACTACCTTCTAATCGATCACTTTAATAATACACTATGAAAATTTTAAAAAACTACCACTTTCAACACAAAACAATGTCATTTCAAAAAACGTTTGTTACTATATTCAAAATCAACAAAGGTAATCTAATACATCACCAAAAACAATCCATTTAAAAAACGGGTGCCAAACCCCCCATGCCCACAGCCCCACTCCCCACTTTCCTTTATTGACTTTATGATTTACTGAAAAAGTATTTTAAACTCATTAATTCTTAACGTTTTTTGTTTTTAATTTATTCAAGTTAGTGTTAAATTAAGAGTGTGTTTTTTATGACCTCTTTAGTTGCGAATTTAACTGCTTTGCAGACTTTCTAACTGATCTTACGTTATGGCTTTTAAGGAAAGAGGTGGATTTGCGAATTAGAAGCGTTTCATGGCCATTTTTATAGATCTTTAAATGTCAGACAGTGATTTTTTTTGGCAGTGCAGCTAAGTTAACCCAAACCCAAGGTTGGACGCCTGGCTACAGCTCCTTGATCTTGATCGGGCCAAGAGCTGGTGGCTCTTTCTCGGCTCAACTCAACTCAACTCATCGTCGTCGTCATCGAAATTGTCATGTCACGAAAGTTAGCTCCCAGCTGCTATATAGTGGCTACTGCGATGTGGTTGCAGTAGTCCACTGCTGGCGGCTCAGCTTTATTGTGGTCCTCAGTCTTTGTTTTTAGTGTTTACTTGGCCCTTGCCCCACTGGGCACGGCCACTTTATAATTGGGTTTGGCTCCGGATGAGTTTCCCTCGCTCTTCAATTAGCATAACGGAAAGCTGGCAATATAGTTTATGGGTTTATAATATGCTGTAAATATATTAGACAGTTTTTAGATCTCATTTAATAGTATAGGAAAAGTTTTTAATGGTCGGGTAAATGAAAGGGTGGTCGTTCGTATAGGATATAAAATTTATTATGATTTTTTAAATGTTAAGTGGATGTTCATTAATTAGGTATCCTTCTTCTTGTTTAAAACTTTTTACAATATAATTATTTTACTTAATAAAATGAAGTTATATTTTTCTTTTAATATTTTTAGTAACGAAGAAGCTAAAATTATTTGTGAATTAATTAAACATCCATTTTACGTAGTACCTACTTATTTTTTTTGAGACCTTGTTTTCTTTTCTAACGTATGATAAATATATAATATAATATTGAGTAAATTTTTGTAGTTAAAAAAAGGATTAACTACATTATAGTAACCTTTATTTTTATAGAGTATTTTAAGATTCCCAGTATTCATCGCAGCCCTAAATGATCTCCCCTACTTGCAGTAATTGTTGCTGGTGGAGCTGCTGCTACTGTTGCTGCTGCTGCTGCTGCAGTTGCTGCTTGAGATTTTGTGGCTTAAATGCCTTTTAAATGCAGCTCCCCACGGGAATATGCCGTCGCCAGTCTGACTGTCTGCCTGTTGTTGCTGTTGCTGCTTGTGTTGCTGCGTGTTGTTGCTGTTGCTGTTGCTGCTGCCTGTTGTTGCTGTTGTTGCTGTTGCTGCTACTGCTGCTGTTGACATTGTGATCAACGATAGCGGCCTGACAACTGATGGCAATCACTTGTCGCGCTTCAGATCATCCGCCCGGCAGCAGCAGCAGCAGCAACAGCAGCAACTACAGCAGCAACATCAAGCTGAATGTTGCATGTTGCCCCATGCCTTGACACAGATTTGTTGGCCAAAGTTGGCGACAACGTCGTCGCCTTTTTTGGCCCAGGCGTCTAAGCCGGGACTTGTAAAAGGATCCTCATCCTTTGCCTTTGCCCATGTTGGCCTGGCCAATTGACAATTGACGCAAACATCAAAACTGTCTAATTAAAAACATCGCCACAGTGCGTAACAGAAATCAATGGGAACGATGCCGACAAAAGCGTTTTGACTTTATGACATCTGAAGACGTGGATGTGGAATTGGTAGAAGAACTTGCTATTTATTTTGTAATTTTTCTTAAGGCCTCGTTTTTTTTTTGTTGTTTTCGTTTGTTTTTCTTGTTCTCTTGGCTCTTCTGGCTAAATTATGGACTCTCGTGGCGGACTATAAAACAACAATGATTCGTATAAATTGGAAACATTAAAAAAGCAATCAAAAATGTTCGGGCCAAGGCAACAGTTTGCGGTCTCCTCGGGTCAGTTTAACCTGGCGTGTTAACCTGTTGCCTCTCCAAATAAAATACAAAAAACCAAACCAAAATCCAGCCGATGCAGCTGAACATCGGCTTCACACGAAACGCGAAGAGATCTCTTGGCTGATGATGATGACGGCGATCGAACGGCGATCGAGATATACGACCGGGTCTACGGGGCAACCTCACTCAACATTTTGGCCTTAACGCCTTGACTGACTGATAGGAGCAACAACACAATACCCGTCGATTGTTAATCAGTTAGATATAAAACAAAATAAGGGAAAAGAATCTTCTTCTCCTACTACAACACCCAAAAAAAAAAAAAAAAACAGAAAGAAAGAACATCGAAATCTCATCGCGTATCTACGACATGTTAATGATGTTTCCACTCCTCACAAAAAACAAGAAAAACGTTTGCTTTGTGGGCCCAGAGAATCGAATTCCTAGAAGAAGTTCGTTGGAGTCGCCTGCGCTCTCGATTGATGTTATTTATGTGAAATGTCTGTGAAATTATTACCCTTTTTCCCATTCCAGCCCATGGGGGAATTTATTTTATTTCGTTTGAGTTTTACTCGCTTTTAATTAGCAACCCACCAGCAACCAACAAGAAGAGAAACTTCAGATCTCGACGAAACATGGTAATTTAATCTCGGATATCCAAGGCTGATCCCAATCTCGCTTCACTTTGACCACTCATCAAGTAGTCTTCGGGATCGACTTTAAAATGTGATTCCAGTTGATTGTTTCGGTGGGGATCCCTATCTCCCACAATAGATTTGACGCTCTTTTGTCTTTGGGGCCTTTTAATTGCATTTAGTTGCAAATAGATGACATATTAGTGAAGATATAGGACTGCATCTGGGTTGGACATTAATAAAACTGGCTTCAAAGTGGCGTTTGTGGTTCTTGTCTTATCAAAAAAAAGTGGTGGGAGATAACCTGGTTAATGGGATTAGATAGAGCAGCTTGGAATTCCACTGGATCTCTTTTAAATTGATAATGAGAAATTTCTGTTCAAATTTGTATTTAAATGTTGTTGGATTAGGCTTATTTATCTTGAATTCTGTGATATTGAGTGTCATTAAAAACGATAAATTAAAAGATACTTTTGTATTTCATTTGAACTTTTGGTAGATTGGTAAATGGTAATTATTTTGTTAGGTTAAAAAATATATGTTTAAACCTGTTTAAATATATATTTAAATCCTGTTTAAATATATATTTAAATCCTGTTTAAATATATATTTAAGCGTTTAAATATATGGCCAAAATTTATTCATATTCGGTGTAACTTATTTATTTATAATATCATGAATGCATCTATACTAAAAACTATGATGTAATATTTACAATTTATCTGAATTAAATATAACAAACAGAACAAAAGCATAATATTATTACTTCACAAGGTCCATGAGCAAAGTTTTGAATGGAGATTATGTCCAAAACGTATTATGTTTGTAACCAATCCATTGAATTTGTCTAACTATATAAGATCTTTGTAAACTTTAGTACGACATCCATTCCACCTAATTGAATAAAATGATCTTTATTTATGGCCACCGGAGACTAATTCCAGTCCATCGTCCCACAGAAGTCCATTGTTCTCCCCGCCCTACGTTTCCACTTCCTTTTCTTTTTCTTTTAAGTTTATTTTTTTTTTTTTGAGCACGAGTCGCGAATGGCGAAAACTTATGAATGGCCAGCAGAAATATTGCTGCGGAACTCGCAGACGGCTGTCATTTGCCAGTCACCATTAAAATCAGTTGAGTTATAATTTGACTAATTCCAATGGATTGCATGAATCAACTTTGGCCTGCTTATGCTAATTCGAATCGGTCTGCGGGCCAAACCAGCCAGATCGAGTCAATTGTAGGCCCATTTGGATGGACTTAAGTAGTTTCTTTTTATTATTATTATGAACTGGGTTGGCCAAAGGCAGGGCGAGTCTTTAAGGCTAGTTTGCATTCATACACTTTGAGAAATAGTTTTACAGTCGCCATAGAACTTACAAGATTTCTTTGATATGGATATGGAATTTAGTATGCATAGTAGAAGCCAAAACGATCATAAATTGACTTAAATGTTAATTGAAAAAGAAGTGACCAATGGTGTTTACCTAATTTTTAGCTCTGCGCTGTTGTAACACATAAATCTAAATTGTAAATGATTAAGTAACAAAACAATATATTGTTTTGTTAGAAAATAACCCTTATTTATTTTCTAAGTTGTGAAAATATTTAAAAAAGTACCTTGTGCCAAAACAAAATATTTTCCAAATTTTTAACAACCTCATCTCTTATTTAAAAAAGTAAAGAGCACTCATTTTATGATTCAAACGTTTTTTAAAATACCTGAATTAATCAAAATAGAAGCCTCCTGCTTTCTACAAAAGCACAACTTTTTTACATGTTCCGAAGAATTCTTAAAATTCTTTTTCCAGTGCACATATGTAGATGATTAGTTGGGGAGTTGAGTTCGGGGCATGTCTCGGTCCAAGGTTGTCTGCCTGTCCCTTGTTTGTTCATCAAATTATATAGAGCTCGTCCGCTCGACTACCGTCGACTGCCAACCATCCATTCCATCCTCTTTGCATTGCGTAGAAGTAGTATATCCTTTCAATTCGTCGGGCCCCGGGCACAATACAATTGGTTCTCACTGTGGTTGTTGCTGCCGCTTCTGCTGCTGTTGTTGCTGCTGCTGTGGATGTTGCTGTTGCGTGTGTGTTTGCTGTTGTTGTTTGTCCATGTCCATGTCTGACGTCGTCTATGGTCTTTTTGATGTGCGTCCAGTCGGAACGCAAAAGTCGATCCCCCATACCCACTCCCCGTGTCCCATAATATCCCACAACTCTTGAGCCTGTCGTGCTGCCAAGTTTTTGGAGAGCGTTGTAGGTAAACACTCGCGCCTAAAAATATCTATAAGCTCCTCGGTCTCTCTATAAATTGGTGTGTCTGTGTGTGTGTGTGTGTGTATCTGTGTGTCGTGCAACAACTTGGGCAACCACTTTGACTGCGAAAACTCGAACGAGGCAGCTGCAACGCGTTTCGATTAGTTGCCACAACGCGGCGGCTGTCTGTCAGTCAGTTCGGCTCACTCAAGACCACGACCCAACCCCTTCTTCTCCCAGCTATCAGCTCTCAGCTCTCAGCTTTAGTTCCAGACCCAGATCCAGACCCAGGTTCAGTCGGAAAACAACAGTAGGTAATAAAACTGACCAGTTTTGCGACCAAAAGATACTTATTAACAAGCTTTTATTGTATTTTTTAAGGGTTTAAAGGGTAAAAGAGTTGAAGGATGAGGACAATGAATGCCTAATGAGTACAGAAATTTATGTCTTACCTTAACACAGTACTTTAAATGCTAATAACTTCCATTATTTGCACATTTAAATATTTTTTAACACCTCTTTTAGTGTTATGTTTGTTATATTAAAGTATATGGATAATTGCCCCTGACAGATAGTAATAATATTTGAAGTAAGTATTTGCAACATGTTTATTTCTTACTATTCAATATTAAATTTTTTTAAAATTAAACGTTTTTTTAAATAAATTTAAGTTATATAGAAATAAAATATTTAAATGGTCAGAGGTAGAATTTTAAATGGGTTAAAAAAGAGTACATGTCAAATGCATCTCAAATAAATGTTAGTTGTATTCTTATGATTATATTATCTTGTACAAAAGATTTAATTTTCTCATTATCAATGTCAAAATAATCATGTATTAATTATACCCTTTCCCCATTTTCCATTCCAGGGTATCAAAAACGAAACGCTGACGTCGCCGTCGCTGCTGACGCTGTCTTGTTAATTTTTTGAGCTATTTATTTTGATGTTTTCGCTTTTACGCTCTCGTTAAGTCGCCCAGACGCAATGCCAAAGTTCTTTAGTGGCTGCAAAAAAGTAAAGAGACCGAATGGAATGGTATGGTAAAAACACTGCTGACCGTCGCGAATGCTTTCGAGGGTTAAGGGGGCCATTTCAGACCCCCGTCCAGCGAGGGGGTTAAGAGGGGACTTCTCCGACTTTAACTTCAACTTCGTTTGTGTGTGCAGCGTTGCATCACGAGATAGTTGGCTGAGATATGCATACGAAATTGGAAATGCTAATTAATATGTTTTGCACAGCAGATACGAGGCGATATCCACACATCCTCGGTGGCTCTGTTTACATAAGCGTTAACTGCTCACCCGCACTATCTCCCAGTCCACTGTCCGCTGTCTTCTGTCTGCTGTCTTCTGTCCGCTGTCTTCTGTCCCATTCCCACACAGTGGGAGATTATTAAATTAATTTTTATTAGGCGTCAAGCCGTAAAGAACAGCTGAGATGGATCGCTGGACGTGAAGCAGTGAAGCCGAGTGAATTGAGTGCGGGACTGGATGAATGAATGGCAAGCTCACATGACAACGCGTTATAATTAAGAACAATGGCAACTTATTCAACATATGTACATTCAGCTCACTCGGCGTGGAGTGGAGTTGATTTGTAAGCGGCACTCTTTTCACCGCCACCGACACTTGACGGATTCCATTGCCGATTGCCGTGACATGTCATCGCCCGGGAATTTAATTGCAACGCCCTGAGAGCGAGCGGTATGACGTCCATTAAAAACGGCGGGAACAAGAGCTATTTGGGGTTTTTGAGAGTCGAGTTATGTCGAATTTTGTACAGAAAATATTGGATTCGTTGGAGAAATATGTTACCTTAGGGAATACCATTTAAGCCATGGACATCAACTAAATATCTTTAGAAAATTTTGGGTAACAAGTTTAAATATATTTAAATATTTATAACATTCTTAAGTTTATGGTAGATTTTAAAGTGAAACTGTACTTTAAAACATAAACAGTTAAAAGAAACTAAGAAAATTGATTGTAACATGAAAAACTATTATTATTATTATATATTTAAATGTACCTTAGTTTTATAGACCGTAAATCATAAGAACAGGTAATCAAGGGAATTAAGGTTTGTATGGGAAAAATAAAACTTACAGAAAATTTGTTGCATGACGAAGTCGACAATATGCAAAGGTATTAAAAAAAAACATATAAAAGCACTATAATTAAACAAATTCCATACACTTCTTTAATTGCTTATAATATAGTTTATAAGATATCTAGTGAAAATTTAAATATTTTTATACAGAAATCTAATTAGGTGTGGGTAAAATTTTATGTTTTCTTTTATTTTTCATTTAAATACATGTAGACGTCACCTATCAAGATATGGTACCTAAAATTTTCAAAATAAATTTTAAACACATTTTGTTGCTGATTTCGGAAACATGTTTCTATTGTCTACTATAACTAATTGATTTAGACATATGTATACTTTGTGTTTGGTAAAATACAAAACATAAGAGTGTAAGATTCGTTCATATATTTAGACCGAAGGTCATAAACAGCTAAAACCGACTAACAAATAACCCCTATCTAACATTGCTGAGCTAAGTTGACCCAAAAATTGGCAATGTTAAGCAAGGTCAGCCACCTGTTCTTCAACTCAGGCAATCCCTTCACAAAGATCCGCAAACAACAACCCCGGTAATGTAAGCAAAACAGGAAGTTCCTTCAGCACGATCTTCCCAAGCGATTTCAACAGATGAATTCAATATCCTAATTCTTATCTATTCCATTTGGAAGCTACTCTGAAGGGTTTCCTTTCTTCTCCTCCATTTGCCGGGGGCGTTCCTCAAAGCGGTCATTGTCTTCGGACAAATAAAAAAAGCAATTCCAATTACAAGACAACAAAACAAACGAAATTTTCGCAAGCGGCAGCTGGCGGAAAATATAAAAAAAAAAAGTACGGGTATCTACAAAAGAATCGGTGCCCGTGACTCATGTGACTGTGACCCAATGAGCAATACCCATGAGCGCCCAGCACCCACAAGATACAGATACTCGGGCATGAACACTATATACACGTCTTTGGCAACTGGCAACCCAAGACAAGCGAAACGATTACAATGAAAAATAATTTGCGCAAATGGAAGTGAAAGAGAATCGAGAACGATCAGTCATCGTAGGGAAATGTTGCCCCCAACTCCGCTGCCAAACACTCGACAAATCTAATCAAATCAAATCAATGCTGCCAGGACCGCCCCTAAATATATAAGGTTACAAATCTTCAAACTACACCAAACAGATCACTACACATGAAACAAATTTTAGGAACTCATGAAAATCCAACAGCAATACCGAATAACAAATAAAACAATGTGCATTTATTGTATGTAAGACATTCTTTGAAAGTTTCAAAAGTTCCATTTTTGTATTAAGTTTTTTTTAAATGAAGAAACTGTTTTCTATTAACACTTCTTTAAAGAATCAAAAAAATATCTGATTAATAAGAAATTTTGTTGTAACGTTTAAGAACAAATGTATTTGATTTATTTGTGGTAATTCAAATTACCTAACAATATTTTTTTTTAATAGAAACAATTTTTTTTAGTTAATAAAGACGCTGATACACCTTCTTTTTAATACATTTAAAAAATACATAATTAAAATGTATGTATGTGTTGTCACCTAAATTAGCCTTTACTTTTTAAAGTTAAAATAAATGTTCTTCAATAAAAAATAAATATATTAATTATTGAAAACCTAAGCTAAACATTTTACAAACATTACACCCAATTTTTCTCAAGTGTTCCTCAGCAATCCTGCAACATATTGTGCAATCCCTGGGTCTAAGCCAATTCATTCTACTCCCCAGCACTTCCTGGCTTACACCAACTGGCCTGATCGATCGATCGGGCGATAAAGAAAATCATAAAACGGCTGAAAAAAAAAAAGAAAGAAAGAAAGGTACAAGGCAGGAACAAACAATTGAGCGAGGATTGTAACAGAATCCTAGCCAAAGATATATCTACAGCAGCACCAATCTGTTTACCTGAGGAATCAGGATGAGGATGCCGATCTGGAGGCGAGAGAGAGGTGAGTGAGGGTAAACGAAAGACGATGTTTGCACGGTCAACTTTCAACACAATTTGTAGGCTACCTGCAGTTTGCTCAGACGGAGGCTGGCTTGGGTGTGGGTTTTCCTGAGAACGGAGCAGCTCCGGGATAGGGAGAGATCCATCTCAGACCGAACCGAAGACCATACCAAACCAAACCATCCAGTACAAACCCATCCCGTCCAAACAAGCCGCTTGGCTAACTGGCTGACTGATACGCATCGCTTGGGATGTGTTTGGTTAATCAGCACCTGTCGACTCAACGGGCGTCGACAGGTAACTACAACTACAGTTGCGATCGAAATAATAGCAGTGCAAATCAAGGGTTTAGTTACTTCTGGAGGGGTTTTATTTGTCAGTTTGAGTGGTTATTTTTAAGATAATTATATGGCAGACACGGTGAGCCCAGCGTTAAGTTGCAGCTTTACTTGATGTGCCTCAAAATAAATTGTATCTGAAATAACACACACCTTTAGATATAATTTGTTCGACTTTTATTTAGAAAAAATCTTAAAAAGAACTTTCGGAATACTTATAATGGTTTGATATCAAAAATAATTAAGGACTGGAAATGTTTAAAATTATAAATAAACTAATTATGTCTTTAAGTGTTTTCTTTGGTAAGATTAAATATAAAAAATTGAAGCATAATGAAATTTGTGTTCTGACCAAATTTTAGTAAAATAACTAATTAAGAGTATTTAAAACTCAGCTTAATGCGTCGAATAAGATTTTCTTGGGCTTATAATTTAATCCCCAGCTGTTTGTGTGCACTACTCAGTCCAGTAGCAATCTGTTTAGCTCGTTTCTGTGTTTTTTGGGAAAGTTTGAAAGTGCATATGGGCAGCCAGATCATGCGAAAAAAAATATCAGATTCGGACTTGGACTCGGACCCCGCTCATACTCATTCTCAGTCTCCAACTCCGACTCCAACTCGGACTCATAATGAGTAAGCCCGAGATCCGAGATTCGAGATCTCCCCGACAAATCTCGATTGCCCAGCCGGTCCAAAAAACACCAACAAAACAGCCAACAATCCCAATCCCACCAACTGCTGCCGCTGCTCTCATAAATCAAGAAAAATCAGTCAATTTTTTGTCGGCTCTCGCGTGTGTGAGTGTGCGCCTGTATCAAACTGACATTGGCTGAATTAACAATTGATTTCAATAATTTTTTATGATTATTCTCCGCTGCCTTTTTTTTCGTCTCGTTTTCGGTTTTTGTGGCCAAGCAAAGAAAAGCCGAAGATCAGCCACTTGCACTCGACTCTCTCGATATTCAGCAAACATGGGCTCTCTCTGCGGATGAGTGATATTGCCGCTGAATACGGAAAACCACTCAACTCTCATCTGGGCTGTTTGAGAGAAAAACTCGTCTAACCGGTGTGACGAGTGTCAACGTCTCATTGGAATCGAGGTTTTTTTTACTCGGCTTTGACGCTCAGCGGAACCGACAGCCGGGAATGGCTGGAAGGGTGGGAGGGATGGTAGGGGGAGGGACGGAGTGGGAAGAGAGGCCCATGGTGCCGCACAGTGGGCAAAAGCAATACCAAACGCAGCAAGGTGCCAACTGTGGGTGTGGATCTACTGGGGAGTTTTTGTTTGAAGATCAAGGTTGCGGGCGTGACAAATATTTGAGGTGCAGGCTAATTCGATTTGTATTCAAAAATTTACCACCGGAAGTCGTAAAAGGTGTATGGAGAGAACTATGTTTTGCTTCTTTGTCTAAGCTAAATTTTTAAGGGTTACTATAAACATGTTTAAAATCAATTACCTTTATAAACTAATGTATGAATTTATAGGTAGACAAAAAACCTAAAAAAAAAACTTGCGTTTTAAATTTGAATGAAACGTTTCTCCTTTTAAAATGCTTTTTTTTAATTGGAGCAAGTATAAATTTAAAATTTGTATGAAAGAAATGTTTTTAAAATGTTTTTAATTTCGTATAATTCGCATAATTTCATATGTGTTTTCTCTGTGTAGGATAAAAATGCTGTTTCACAATTTAATTTATTTAATCAAACTTTTGCTCACTTTAATTTATTAAGATCAAAATTTATATAAGTATCATAATGCGTTACAAATTTTTTATAAAGAGATTTTTTTATTTTAGTATTTTGGAATATTACTTTAAATTGTATTTAAATAAAAGTTCATTATTTTTTCCTATAACATATTCGCCATATTAAAAAGCCACATTCTCAGCAATAATTGGCTTTAGTTTTGAGTTTGTAAATTCGTTTTAAAATATTTGTTAACAGATAAATATATTTTTTTAAATGGTCAGCTAGATGATTTCTATAGAAAAGGTGCAAGTATTGAAATAAATCATTGAATAAAATAGGTAAAACGAATAACTTTAATATTTTGGCATATAACATAATAATTTTAGTGTTTTATAAAAACAGAATTTTCAATCCATAAGAAAATGTATATCCTGCAGTACCTACTTTTTTCATTGCGGCACTTGTTACATATGTTCTATTTATACAAAAGTGTCCCATCCACCTTCGTACTTCCCCAGGGAACTCTTTTTATCAGAACAACTGATCTTTAAACTGATGTAACATATCGATTTACTTCATTGTTCCGCCCGCATCCTTGACCCTTGTGTAATGCAGATCCCGAATGGCCTCCTTTTTGGTAATTCCACATGTTTCTGTAGGCCAAGTTCACCTGCCCATCTCCCGCGATCTCACTTCCTTCGATCGCATCTGTCATTTTAGTGCAATTGCATTGCAAATTCTACCTGCACATCTAAGACAATTCATTGCTATTCAGCCCACTGTGCACTGTGGGCAATTTTATTACGTGCGTTGCGTTTGCATTGCATAGTTTCCTTCTCTCTCATCGATCGCATCTCGCTCTAGTTCCCCGGTTCTGTGTGCGTGCTCAATGAGTGCTCACTCAGTTGCTCATTTACTCATCTGATACTTACTCACTACTCACTTACTCATATACCCACTCGATTTTCAGCGGCACTTGCTGCTGACTGAAACGCGAAGAGAGCGATCAGAGAAGTCGTTGCATTTGAACCGAGCGGACGCGCGTTGTCGGTTAGCGGATGAAAAAAGAGAATAAATATATCGCCTCGAGAAAATTTAGAACAAGCTGTGGCACAATTTATCAATCGCGCTATCGCACCCCCCACTTGGATTACGGTCAACGCGAAACTACAACAGAAATAAAATACAGAATATAAAGCAGAGAAATCGGAAATCGAAATTGTAAACGAAAGCAACCAAATCAAAATATAAAAGAAATTAATAGCCAGCGGGAAGAAAAAACAAGAAAATCATTTCAAGTTGATGTGGTGTTGTGAAAAGTGGCGATTGTGCAAAGCTGCGCTATAAATCCAAACAAAACAAATCAAAAAAATCCAAAATAAACACACGCAAAATGGGCGATAAATAATCCGGGGAGTGAGAGACCAAAAGAAGCCCCAGATCCAGATCCCCCACATAACCAAATCCGAAACCCCCAATTGGAATTACTTCCAAAATCTATCCAAAATGCTGACCCACATGCTGTACGTGCTCATTGCCACCTGGGTAATGCCCATCTTTTGGGGCTGCCCTCAGTAAGACAGTGTTGTACCAGGCTCCGGACGAATGCAGATGGTCTGGTGGAGGAGAGCACGACATCACCCTGGTGTGTCATCTGAGGACCATCAACTCGGAGCTGGAGAACACCAACTTCAGCGTGATACAGCCGCACAACACGGTTCGCCTGAGATTAGAGTGTAATGATGCACTCTTCTTCCAAAGCAGCCTCAGTCCGGATAGCTTTAGGTCCCTTGTGGAACTCAGGGATCTGACCATTGAGTACTGCAAACTGGGGAACCTGACAGATGGCTCCTTTAGGGGTCTCCATGAGCTGCGGAACCTCACCATCCGCACGCACAATGGGGACTGGTCCACCATGTCTTTGGAGATGGCCTCCAATAGCTTCGTGGAGTTCCGCCAGCTGGAGAGACTCGATCTGAGTCTGAACAACATCTGGCTCATACCCGATGGCATGGTGTGCCCCTTGAAGTCCCTGCAGCACCTGAATGCCTCCTACAACAAGATCCAGGACATCAGCAACTTCTACTTCAGTGCCTCGCTGAGCTCCAGGAAGGCCCGAGTATGCGGCTCCACTCTGCAGAGCTTGGATCTGAGTGCGAACAAGATGGTCAGCCTGCCATCAGCCATGCTATCGGCTTTGGGCAGACTGACCCATCTGAATATGGCCAAGAACAGCATGAGCTTCCTGGCCGATCGCGCCTTCGAGGGTCTGCTCTCGCTGAGGGTTGTGGACCTCTCGGCCAACCGATTGACCTCTTTGCCGCCAGAACTCTTTGCGGAGACCAAGCAGCTGCAGGAGATCTACCTCAAGAACAACTCCATCAACGTCTTGGCCCCGGGAATCTTCGGCGAACTGGCAGAGCTCTTGGTTCTCGACTTGGCCAGCAACGAACTCAACTCCCAGTGGATCAATGCAGCCACTTTTGTGGGTCTCAAGCGGCTAATGATGCTGGATCTGTCGGCCAACAAGATCAGTCGCTTGGAGGCGCACATCTTCAGGCCCCTGGCCAGCTTGCAGATCCTGAAGCTGGAGGAGAACTACATCGATCAGCTGCCGGCGGGAATCTTTGCGGATCTCACCAATTTGCATACCCTCATCCTCTCCCGCAACCGCATCTCGGTCATCGAGCAGCGCACTCTGCAGGGCCTGAATAATCTCCTGGTGCTCTCGCTGGACTTCAACCGGATCAACAGGCTGGACCAGAGATCCCTGGTCAACTGCAGCCAGCTGCAGGACCTGCACTTGAACGACAACAAACTGCAGGCTGTTCCTGAGGCTCTGGCCCATGTTCCCCTGCTCAAGACCCTGGATGTGGGCGAGAACATGATCAGCCAGATCGAGAACACTAGCATCACTCAGTTGGAGAACCTATATGGTCTTAGGATGACGGAGAACTCCCTAACACACATCCGACGAGGAGTCTTTGACCGGATGAGCTCCCTCCAGATCCTCAATCTGTCTCAGAACAAGCTCAAGTCTATTGAGGCGGGTTCGCTTCAGAGGAACAACCAGCTGCAGGCCATCCGACTAGATGGCAATCAGCTCAAGTCCATCGCTGGACTGTTCACCGAACTGCCCAACTTGGTGTGGCTGAATATCTCGGGCAATCGCCTGGAGAAGTTCGACTACTCCCACATTCCCATCGGTCTGCAGTGGCTGGATGTGCGGGCCAATAGGATAACTCAGTTGGGAAACTATTTTGAGATCGAAAGCGAACTCAGTTTGAGCACCTTCGATGCCAGCTACAACATGCTGACCGAGATCACAGCCAGTTCGATTCCAAACAGTGTGGAGGTGCTCTACCTGAACGACAACCAGATCTCCAAGATCCAGCCGTACACCTTCTTCAAGAAGCCCAACCTGACGAGGGTGGACCTGGTGAGGAATCGTCTGACCACCTTGGAGCCCAATGCTCTGCGTTTGTCGCCCATAGCCGAAGATCGGGAGATCCCAGAGTTTTATATAGGCCACAATGCCTACGAATGTGACTGCAACTTGGACTGGCTGCAGAAGGTCAACAGGGAGTCGCGCACTCAGCCGCAGTTGATGGATTTGGATCAGATTCACTGCAGACTGGCCTACGCCCGGGGATCCTCGCATGTCTCCCTGATCGAGGCCAAGTCGGATGACTTCCTCTGCAAATACGCTTCGCACTGCTTTGCCTTGTGTCACTGCTGCGATTTCCAGGCCTGTGACTGCAAGATGGAGTGCCCGGACAGGTGTTCCTGCTACCACGATCAGTCCTGGACATCGAACGTTGTGGACTGCAGTCGAGCCTCCTATGAGCAGGCCCTGCCATCCCACATTCCCATGGATGCCACGCAGCTGTATCTGGATGGTAACAACTTCAAGGAGCTGCAAAGTCACGCTTTCATTGGTCGCAAGAGGCTGAAGGTTCTGCATTTGAACCACTCGCGGATCGAGGTGCTTCACAATCGCACTTTCTATGGCCTCTTGGAGCTGGAGGTTCTCCAACTGCAGAGTAATCAGCTGAAGGCTCTCAATGGCAATGAATTCCAGGGCTTGGACAATCTCCAGGAGCTGTACCTCCAGCACAATGCGATAGCCACCATTGACACGCTCACCTTTACGCACCTGTATCACCTGAAAATCCTGCGACTGGATCACAACTCGATCACCTCGTTTGCCGTCTGGAACTTCCTGCCCAGCTATCTGAACGAGCTCCGCCTGGCGGGGAATCCCTGGAGCTGCAGCTGCGACTTTATTGACAAATTCAGGGACTACATGAACCGACACGAGTATGTGGTGGACAAGCTGAAGATGAAGTGCGATTCGATTGGGGGAAACAACACCCAGCAGATGGTTATCTATCAGGGATCCGCAGAATCTACTTCCTTACCAGTGGTTCAGTGCAGTCAGACTTTACCACTTGGCATTGACAACAGCTTCAATTATGCAGAGCAGGCGGGTGGCGAGAATGCCTCCAATGCCACCTCCACAAAGATGATCCTCAATCAGCCCCCCAAACAGGATTACATACCCATTCTGGTGGCCATACTCACAGCCTTTATATTTGTGATGATCTGCACTCTGCTGGTGTTTATTTTCCGCCAGGAGATGCGCGTGTGGTGCCACTCGAGATTCGGAGTGAGACTCTTCTACAATGCCCAGAAGGATGTGGACAAGAATGAGAGGGAGAAGCTGTTCGATGCCTTCGTCTCGTACTCCTCCAAAGATGAACTATTTGTCAACGAGGAACTGGCTCCCATGCTGGAACTGGGTGAGCACCGATACAAGCTCTGCCTGCACCAGAGGGACTTCCCCGTGGGTGGCTACCTTCCGGAGACCATAGTCCAGGCCATCGACAGCAGCAGGCGCACCATAATGGTGGTCAGCGAGAACTTCATCAAGTCGGAGTGGTGCAGGTTCGAGTTCAAGTCCGCCCATCAATCGGTGCTCAGGGATCGGCGCAGGAGACTGATAGTCATTGTTCTGGGCGAGGTGCCCCAGAAGGAGCTGGATCCCGATCTAAGACTCTATCTGAAGACCAACACGTATCTGCAGTGGGGCGATAAGCTATTCTGGCAGAAGCTGCGGTTCGCCCTGCCGGATGTATCCTCGTCGCAGCGATCCAACGGGGCTGGCCAGAGTTGCCATGTGCCCATTAACCATGCGGCCTACCACCACCACCACCATGTCCACCAGCAGGCGATGCCCCTGCCCCACTCGGTGCACCACCACCAGCAGCAGTTCATGTTGCCACCGCCACCCCAGCAACCTGGCAGCTTCCGCCGGCAACCGTCGTTGCACCAGCAGCAGCAGCAGCAGCAACTTCAGCAGCAGCAGCAGCAACTTCGGGGCAGCAACAACACCATGCAGCAGCAGCAGCAGCAACAGCAGGCAGCCTTGCTGATGGGCGGCGGGTCGGTGGGTGGGCCTGCACCACAGATGATACCCCTGGCGGGTGGCATCCAACAGCAGAGCCTTCCGTTGCCACCGACTCAGCCGACGCCGGCGTCTAGGAATCTGCACATGTGAGTGGGGCTACGATTGAGTAGAGGGTCAAAGGCAAGGTCAGCGGAGCTACAGATTGTCAGGGAGCTGTGTTCTACGAGATATATGGGTTTTCACTTTATTTCTTGGTATTTATGAAATTTTAAACAAGTTAATTCTGATTGGTAAGAGACTTTGAGAGTGGTGTTTAGCTCCAGTAGGTGGTTAAAAGCAAGGCTATGAGATCAGATTTACTTGATATCCTTTAACTTTGTTTCATTTAATGTACTCACCGCGTAAATAAATTTCATAATTAGTAGGAGAGCTTTGAGAAATTATTTGCTATTTAGTTTATTACATTTTCGTAATGGTTTGTCTTTAAAGTATTAAAATGCTGTTGTTCGTTAAAACTTTTTAAATTAAAAGTGTGTCATTCATTAGAACTTAAACAACTTGCTCAGAACAATAGTTCAAAGCTAAGACCGAAAAGAATATTTATTTTTATGACGACCTTAACATTCTTTGCCCATCATAAATAGCCATAAAAAAGGAAAATAGCTTCGACCAGACAGTTGTGCGATCTTGTTCGGTTATGAAAGGTGATCTAGAATATTTGCAGTCCGAAAAAAGTACTTACCCTCGCCAGAAACAAGTTTAACTTCCTCGGGTTTCAAAAAAAAAAAAAGTAAAAAAAAGAGGGGAATTGCATTCAATATGCAAATGCGAGCGTTTAGCGATAAAAGCCTAGTTACATGTTAAAATAGCAAAAGTAAAAGAAAAATCGAGTGGGGAAAGAACGGCCAACACCAAGAACAATAACAACAACAAAAGACAACAGTAAAATAGCTGGCGAGCCAGGCAATTGTTGTTTGTTGGCCCTGTTCTGTTTTTCTTACGGCCAGCTATTTTCAGTTTCCTGGCTCGCAGCTAGATTCAGAAAATTGATGTTGCATGCAACACACCAACAGCAACTAGCAACAACACAGCACAGCAAACGGGCAACCAGCAAATACACGTGAAGAATTTCAGGAATTTCTTTTGAGATCTTATTTATTCTGTTCAACTTTTAATTTATTTAAAGTTTGAATACTTTTTATTATTGAATATAACAAGACGAACAATTTCTAAAATTATTTTGAGCAGTATTTAAAACTTTTTCATTACAAATCAAATCATTTCATATTTGTTTAAATTATTGAAATCTTCTAGTATCATCTTTTTAATGGATCAAGTGATGGATCAAGTGATCTTATTATATTTGTAAATGTTCCTAAATGATCCTATTTATTTCCTGTGTAGCCACAACACCAACCAGTCAGTCAGCAACAAAAGGCAGCAGGCCCAAAAGTATTTCTCTTGGCTTTATTTTTTTTTTTCTCCTTCGTTTCTCCTTTATTTTGTCGTTTTCCTGCATTTTTTTGTTTTTCTGTTTTCCTTCGTTTTCCCCGTTTGCAACGTTCAGTCGTTAGTTCATCTTAACTGCTGCATTTTGCTATAACAAGCTCGACGTGTGTAGAAGATACACCCGTGTATCTGTATCTGCAGCAGCTGTATCTGTATCTGTGTTTGTAGTTTGTAGCTAGCTGCGCGTTGCGAGTTGCGAGGGTAGGGAAAAATAGGCAACGCAAAACATCACAGAGCTCATGTCTGGCCAAAAGGAAAATGGTAACAAAAAGCAGACCTTAGACATTAGACCGAAAACCCAGACCGTCTGCAGACGCTTGTTGTACGGGTTAAAATTGGTTTTGCTTTTTTGTTATTTTTTCTTTCTTTCTCCGCTTGAGCCACAATTACATGTGCTAATCAATGGCAGAAAAGGAAATAGATAGCCAGATGTGCAGCGAAACAATTGTGGGGAATTTAGACCCGATAAAGAGAGCTTACGTCCAACAATTAATGCTAGTTAATTGTATCCCAACTTAAGAAGATAAAGATGTAGGAAGAGAATTCCCCTATAATGGAGTCACTTCTGCAGATCACGCTATGTCTAGTTTTGATTAGAAAACAAAGCTTTCTTTTTCCCCAGCTAGTCAAAGATTAAGAAGAAGTAGTCAGATTTTCCCAGAGTGAAACTTTCATGACCTTGCTGCAGATGAAGAGGTTGAAGTTTTCCCAGCAGCAGCCAATAGAACACGAAAGAAAATCCAAGGAAAAGCGTAGGAGAGAGATCAGCACGTGTGTGTCGAGTTTTCGGCCCCCAAAGTTGTGTTTTGGCCAAAATCGACAAGGCCAGAAAAGGAGGAACATGGAAACAAAACAGAGCCGTACAGATTAGTTTGGTCTTGGGCGATTAAAATCTACCAGGTTGTGCGCTACGCCCTCTTACTCTCCCTGTCTCTGTCCACCCATATATCCCCTTCTCTATCTCAGACAATCTACAGCTCCACTGCCTGGCCAATTTTAAAATGCATTCCAAAAGCAAGAAACCAGAAAACTAGTTAACAAAGTAAAACACACTCTAGAAGGATTCACTTGGTTTAAGTGTAAATAAGCTAAATGTTAATTGTACGTTTATTTGTTTAATCATTGTGATATTTTGTTTTTAGCAATAAGCCCTAATTTATTAAGACGAATACTACTTTCCTACCATGTTTAGATGTAAACTTATCCTCATTAGTTAGTCTACTTGTAAGTTAATGAATTGAATCCGAATCCACAACCCCGCCTACGAGATACAGCCATATTAATTCTATGAAAATTATAAAATTATTGTACATAAAGAAAAACAACTGAAAAAAGGACTGTATGCACAAAAACGAAAGAAACACGAATTATGCAAAAAGAATCAAACAAATTAAAAAAACATAAATCGACTGATTACATGTGTACTATATATAAATATGCATAACATTTAATTATGATTTACTCGATGCCCGTTGTAAATATTGTAACTATCCGCACACCTATGAATATGTATTTTATTTTGTAATTTTATGTTTTCTAGTTTATAGCAAGAGAAAAAACGAAAAGAAAAAGCGAAACACAAAAATATATAAATGACAAAAAATTGATAATCCAAAAACTGTCTCGATTTTTTATTCACTATTTCCCCCGGCTGGATCCATGGGGAATTGCATTATTATTTTTACGTCTGCGGCTGATAAGCCATAAACTATCTCGCCTTGACATTTGATATGGATTCTTGATGCGGATTCCAATGCCAGCGGTCGCTTTTTTCACTACGCGATGGGGTTTTGCTTTAGCTCTGGTTTTGTTTATGTCAGAGCGGTGTTCTATTACGTCCGAAAAAAATTTGCAAGATAAACACTAAAAGAGCTTGACCATTCCATGACAGATGGGTGAAATATGGGTGAGAGGTTGGGTTAAAAAATTCATAAAGTTAACGAAAACTACAAAAATTTCAGCTCTGATGGATTTTTATAATATTTTTACAGATTTTTTTGTCAGCTTAGTAGGTTGAGTTGTAATAATTAAGTTTTGAGCTGTGTAAACTCAGAAGTGCATAAGTAAACAAAAAAGGGAAAAGTGATTAAGTAAGTAATCAAATGAATTAAGGTTAAAAAAAAAAAAATTTTTTTTTTTTTTTTTTTTTTTTTTTTTTTTTTTTTTTTTTGGTTGGGGGGGGGGGGGGTTTTTTTTTTTATTTTTTTTTTTTTTAAAATTTGTTTTTTTTTTTTTTGGGGGGGGGGGGGGGGGGGGAAAAAAAATTTTTTTGTTTATTTATTTCTTCCTCTAAAAAATGTGTTGGACCTTAATTGGGTTGTAATTTTTTAGTAACTATTTTTTGCATTTATGAATCTTCATGATGATGGTGGTCTGTTTTGTTTATTTGTTAAAGTATTTGCCGTTCAGCAATCAATTAAAAGTCATTTATTTTTCTTTATTGTAAGCTTAAAAAGGTTGTATAATTGAAAACTTTAAGATTTAAATAAAATATTAAATATTTCAATTTTATTTATCATCGGTTTCTTTAAATTTGCAATTTGATGAACAAAATAATTTATTTGCTAAGCAGATAGGTATAAAATATAATTTGTACTTGGTTTATAAATACAACGATGTTTAGTAGTTTTTTTTTAAAAATTATTTATAAAATAGTATTAGAAAGTTATGAGATTTATTTAACTTTTTGGTGAAGTATTACTTGTAAAGGTAATTTCTTATTTTTACTCATATTATATTTCCGGTGTATGTGACTGGCTAAAAGCATTAGGTAATGACTTGGTGATTAACATATGACTAAGTCAACACTTTCTAGGACTTCTGGGAAACTATTCACAACAACCTCGCCACACGCATCCACATCCACGAACCCATCGAACAACATCCCACGACTGCTCCATTTGAATTAATTTTAAACAGAAAAAATCCCCCCCGCCAGCGCCTTCGTATTTGTGCTTGCCAAAGATGCGACGATATCTTCCCATGAATATTTTAGAGATATCTATATGGCAGTCGTATCTCATTTGCGGAATTGTTGGCCATCGTGTGTTTATACTTGAGTCAATGAGCCCACAGCGAAAATATTTTGCTGGCTGGATGGAAACGAGTTCGCCAGAGATTCCAGCATCAAGCTCCCGATGAATGAATAATTTTTATGATCAATTAAATGCGCAATAAAATTGATGGGGCCCCCACCGCCGAAACATAAATTCACATTGCTTAAATTAGCGAATTTTACAATCAATCATTAGCGGACCAGCGGAGCAGCGTCGTCAAACGGCCTTTGATGTGCTGCAACTTTAGAACGCGGATGCGGATTCGGATGCGGGGGAAATTGTATCTGGCGGATACACACATGTCTGTGGCCTAACCAGCAGCGGAGGAAGTTCAAGTCCGGGGCTAAACCCTTTTCAATATTTTCTTTTCCCTCATCGCTCGACTGAAAACGAAAACCTAGAAAACTTTTCAAAAAAACACGTCAAATATTAAAAACTTTTCTTTGCTTTTACTTTCTCCGAACCCGCTGGCATACGTACATACATACACATCCACATATCTCTCCCCTTTTTCCTTTATTTTATCAATTTTGCCTGTGGGATTTGTTACAAAGTAACGGATGAGTTGAAGTGGGACAGGAGGACTGGAGGACAGGAGGAGTGCAACCGCCAATCCAAGAGGCAAACTTTCAATTGAATTTTTTTGTTCACGTTGTTTCCTTTCGGGTAAGGAAAGTTTAGAGGCCTGTTTGGGGTCGGGGTTTCCTTTTTTTTGCTCTGGGATGTGGATGTGGGGTTTTGGGGCTGTCGGGTTTTCGGGGGTTCCGTCTGTCATTTGGCATACGCAGCGAAAAGAAGTCGACGTAAATATTTCGGTTTACAAGTCAGTTTAGTGTCAAAAGAGATGCCTTTTATTTATAGATTGCCTTCGCAGAACTTTGGCTTAAACTTGGCTAAAAACAGGGGTGTACTATTCTTGTGGGGAAGGTGATAATGGCTTAAATGTTTAGGCTGGCTTTTGGTAAATTTCAATATTTGAGTTCATATGTTTTTGACTTTAAAAGGGTCACTATAATCATTATAAATTCAGTTAATGTTTTAGTTTTAATAAATTTTAAAAGTTTCTTTAAACCTAAACTTAACAATAGAACCTCAAGCACAAATAGATAAAATATATTGAAAAAAAGAATATAAAAAAAAAAAAATCCATAAAAATGTTATATATTTTTTCAAGGTTCCAAAATTAACTTGTGTTGATCATCTATACAAAAACTTTTGATCCCCTTAAGCCACCGAACCGCTCCTGTGACCCAATTTTCGACACAGGTTTGCTTCTTGGCCAAAAACCTACATCAAAAATTTCCCTGACTGCAGTTTAGAAGTTTTTATTCGCTCTCGCATTTTCTGGGGTTTTTCCCCTACCTTTTTTTGTTTTTTTTGTTAGGGCCCAAAGTCAAATCAAAGTGCTTGGCCCCCGCTAAAGCTTAGTGCTAATGCCAGAGCCATCAGTCTGAACTTTTGGGCCATCTATCAAAGGCTGAAAGGGAAAGGAACGAAAGGGAAAATCGAAGAGGCAATCTCATTAGAAGGCCGCAGCCTCAACACATTCCCAATATGCGACGGCAGAACAGAAATATTTTCCCATGTGCATCGGAAGACCCGTCAATTAGGTAGCCACCCAATCATTGCACCCACCACTCGGCTCATTAGACTCCCAACGAATCGAGAGTCGTAAAACTCGGGTCCCCTGGTTATATTTTCTTTCTGGTCCCCCGATCTCCGCAGTCCACAACAGTGTATAAATAAATATGCTTTTATTGGAAGACGACTACAACTGTTTGCAATAAAAGCAACATTTTTCTTAATTTCCATTTCTTGCTAATTTACCAGCCATAAATTGGCCGCCCGTCTACCCTGTGGGCAGTGGAGTAACCAGTGGCGGGGCAGCGGCAGGGGTTCGAGGGGTTCGAGGGGTTCGAGGGGTTAACGAAACAAGCGGAGCTGAACCAACCGAATCGACGGTAGACACATAAAATTGACTACAAATTATTGCACATTGTCAAAACAACATTGGTTTGCAATTTTCGCGCTTCAACGCAGATGCAAAGAGATAGTCGCAGGCGATTTGTGAGGGGATCCTGAGGGGCATTACAAAAGTAATGCCGACTCGGAATAGGATAGACATACATATAGATGCAAAGGCAGAGGCACTGGCAGGGGCAGGGGGAGAGTGAGAGGTATAAAACAATCAGGTTCGGTATGTGGAAATACACTTTGTAATGGGGGTATGTTTTACTTGGCAATAATGTTGCGCTTTGTACTATAAATTAAGTTTATTTTTTGAGTTTGGTATTAAGTTTATGTTTACTTATTTTTTTTATCTACTGAAAACATTTTTATAGCATTTTGTTCAAAAGTCTGAAATGTTGAATTTGTATAGTTGTGATTGAAAAAACAATTTCCTAAGAACAAAATTGTATTGTACAGTATTCATGCCTGTGAAGAATATTTTTAAGATATAAAATTAATAATATAAAATATATATTAAAAAAAATAACTAAGGAAATGTGTTGAAGGTTTCTCAAGTAACTTTATATATTCTTATTCAAATAAGTTTTTTTGAAAAACCTTTGATTAATATTTAAATACTAATATTTTAAATATTTATTGGTCAATCTGAGTTTCTATTCTCATTAAGTCGTGTTAGTTTTTTGTTGAAACCTATTTTATTAAAATATTACAACAGAAAAATTATAAAAATAGTTAAATCCTATTAGAAAATTACAAAAAATTATTCCCTTTGTTAGAGTATATCCAGATCCGTAAGACCCTCTCAATTTAGCCCACCAATTTTTTACAGTTACCTTCGATAATTTGCGCTGCAAACGGTCATATGCAACTGTGAAATGGCAAATGGAAAATGGGTTTAGGTTTATTGCCGACGACCAACCCCATCATCATCATCATCATCAACCACATCGAAAACCAAAAGAGAATCGAGTGGGGAAAATCGGGCGGGATCGGGATGAAAGGTAGGTAGGTTGGGAATATACATATATATACGACGTAGAGGAGACATTGACATATTGCCGGCCGATTAATGAGCCCACAAGAGCGGCCCTGGACCTGAGCACAGTGCTGATTGTTTTCATTGAAATAAATGACTGACACCGGACTGTTGACACACGCGTTGAGGGAATATTTGATACCCTGCATAAATAATAATCATTTTCACTTCGCCCCAAAGTACCAGGCCCTCAGACTCCGCTGACTCCGCATAAAAGCAAATTTGTATGCAGTTTATCTTATCGCGATCACGTTGCATCTGGCGACGATGCTGCGGGGAATCGAGAGGGGGAAGCCCCCGAAGACGCGTAAGTTTCACGTATTTTCATGCACGATTAAAGCCTTAATTTCGACCGAACACAGAGCGGAATATATATGGTCAGAAAGAAGTGAGTGAGTGAGAGAGAGAGGCAACTTGCACAGGTACCAGGTATCTGCAGCTCCTAATTAATGGTTTTGCATCGGCTGCTTATCGCACCGCACGCATCGGGATCGTCTTCGTCCTGGTCATCGGAAAAGGCAGGGGAATCTCCCTGAGCATCATCAGTACACTTGCAAAAAAGTCTGTAAGATTAAATCTTTTTTTTTTTAAAAATGTCATTTCAGTTTTCCCTTGACTAGATGTTTTTATAAATATTTTTATCCAAAATAACAACGTGAGGGATTGTTCTTAAACGTTTTCCAAAAAGTGTAGAAATAATATTGAATAATTCATACATCATTTTAAAATTAACACGAGTAATCAAACAATATTAGCTTAAATGTTTTACAGTAAACATTTTTTAAGTTTTTGATCGCTAGGAAAATTAGTAAGTGCAACGAAATGTTTTAATTTTTAATTCAGTAAAAACGTTGAATTCTCTTAAGGAAATATTTAAAGTAAAACAATTTAGATGACGCTTTATTATTTATACAGCTTCAGTTATAGATGTTCATTGTATTCTTGTTATATATTGATTATTTATTCATCTCCCTTCAAAATAATTTATTTATATTTTTAGAATTTCTTATATATGTTCTAAGATTGATTTACTCTTTATTTAAGATCGCGATTTCTTTCATCGCCTTATCTGTATGCAAATATATACAAGATTTAATTTATCTAAACTGAATTTCAAGCAAACAATAGAAGTTATATTTATGTTAAGCAGCATCAATCTTTAGGAAGCGTGAAAGTTGTGTTGACAAAACAGATACATATTTAAATTTTTGCAAAATTTATTGTGGTCCGCAGATTGAGTTATTAAAAAAATGTTCATTATTTATTAATAGATTTTTTCGCTCAGTGCAGCAGCAGGAGCCTCATTTCTTGGCGAGCTTTGCTTTGCTAAGTGTTCGCTGGGGATCTTCCTTGGCGGCACCTGATCAAGGCAAAGAGATCCGATCCGATCCAAGTCGATCCCAGTCGATCCGAGCCCATTCGACTTTGACTTCGGTCCTCAGTCAGCGTAAAATATTTAATATTTTTGCTGGCTGCATTTTATGAGCTGTAGCATTGCACGTTATTGATAATGTGCGATACGAGAGTGCTGGCCGATATTTCCGCGGCCTTTGCAGGGGTGTTGTCAAGGTAAGAAACCCCCTTTGGATGATAAGGCAACATTGTTTTTGGGGTGTTGCAAGTTTGGAGCGATAAGCATCGAATGGTGGTAAATGGTAAAGAGAAAGCTGCGACAGGAGGCGCTTTTGTGTCCCGACGTTTTAACGCTCGATTGGGCAACTGGAATTTGTGATCGTGCGCAGAGATCTTCCTTCAAGGTTCTCGGCTTCTTCATCTGCTCTTCTTGTTAGCCCCATCTTCAGATTTTGGTAGATGGCCAAGAACGCGATGACCGATAAGGTACGAGTATGATTTTGTTCTGGGTGAAGCACATTTTAAATGTTTCCCAGATTTTATTCCGTTAGATTGCCGTGATAATTATGGATCATTTTTAAGCATGCGTATCACAGATGTAAGCTACTACAATATTTTAAATTTGAGACCAGGAAATATTTGGAAACATATTGAAATAAATAAAGCTCTATTAAATATCACTTAGAAAAACCAGAACAGCCAAGTCACCAATTTCTCCACAGAGACAGACCCACATATGATATCTTCAATCACACGTTAAGCTAACCCATTTGTTAAAACAACTTAATCATTCTTCCATTGAATTATCATAAAATCAAAATGTCAAACTTTTCCCCCAATTTAATTGTCCGTTTCCATCACCTTTTCGCCGGCAGTGTTGACTCATTCGGGCCGAACAATTGATTAGCTTTCGATGCTGACCATAAAACCCAATTCATTTAGCCATAATGTTGACACCGAAATGCAGTTAACAGCTTTAACTTTTAACTGGAATTTACTTAAATGTGTCCCCGTACCTTTTCACTCTTCTGGGTTTGTTTTGTTTCGTTTCGTTGGTTTAGTGTGTGTGTGTGTTTTTTTAACTTGGCTTTTACAGGGAATTGGGCCGGCGGAATGCACAGAAAACCTGGCTCAGAGATCCGTTGGCCAGTTCTTCAAATTCGGCACGATCAAGCATCGCGATCAGCGATCAACGCTCTCATCTTCCCAGCTGAATTTTGTATTTTTTCTGTGTGTGTTTCTCTTCTGTGGCTTTTTTGCGTTAACGTTTTAATTGATCGCTTTCAGTTATAAACAAGTTGGCTTTTGATTTATGAGCGCGTGCGTGCAGCAGCGACAGAGAAAAAATGCGTTTTAGGCACCGACCCAGTCTTCCCAGTCTTCTTTTGCTGATGGGTTTCTTTTTGGCCATCATCATCGACATGGACATGGACTTTGGGGCTGGATCGGTTGGGTTTATGTAAATGAGCTGGCTTTCGGGGTCTTTCAATAGCTGTTGATGATGTTGTGCCGCGGCGACAATGTCTCTATTTCTCTAATTTTTAGCCCCGCCATCGTGGCTGATTTTTAATATTATTTGTCTAACGGTCACGAGCATTTGGCTGTGGCTTTAACTCTGGTTTTAACTTTGGCTTTAACTTTGGCTTTAGCCCTGGCTTTGTCTGTGGTTAAACGTCAAATTGTTGTGCTTTGTTGTTAGAATTTCCCGCATCGTTTAAACCCAGCCAATGTTTTCTGGGGACAAGCAAATAAATCACGGCCGGGCTTTCGGTTTTGAATAACCATCTTTACATTTACATTTCTCCCATCTGAGACTCCCGGGAAAAAAGAAGACGAGGCGACAAATGTATTTGTTTTATCAGCTATTGTTGTTACCAAAAGGTATATTTTCGGTTTTGTGTCGATGCTTGTGAACTTCACTTTCTTCTTCACACGCTCCCCGAAGATCTGTGAGCTGAAGAAAAAATGTTTGTTGAAAACGAACAAACATAAAGCATAAGAGATTTCACTTTGGCGGGGCCTGGGAGACTTCTCCGTGCTCTTAGAGCTTTTTGCGGTTCCAGAGTGATGTCAGCCGGGCAATTAATCAACGCATCTCCGCCAGGTGACTCAGAGATCGGATTGGATTGTCTTGGACTTTGTTTTTTGCCCTCGAATGGGAATTGGGAGTGGGGTTGTGCGTTGGTTCGTTAGCAGATCGTCGCGTTCCGATTCCAATTCCACTTCCATTTCCAATTCCAGCCCATTCGATCCGATTCGGTTCGGTTCGATTTGTTTGTAGAAAAACAAACACTTGGCCGAGCACTAGACGCTGGCCATTTGCCGTCCGTTACGTTACTCATGGCTGGCTAAGTGGGTCGTGACTTTTCAAAATGCAAACGTGTCGTCGTCGAAGTCGCAGTCGCAGTCCGAGTTGCATCTCTGCCATCGGCCACTGCGGAAAACTTCTTCAAAATGTGTTTTCCAAGCCAAGAATCTGTCGATAAGAAATAACTCATTTTAATAGTTCTACTAATTCAGAAACTTTCAACTTCTATTAAAGATCGCATGGAACAAAGATATATATCACACTCCTCCTTATAAACTACATACTAATGCAGTGTGATTATTAATAATTACTAAAAAACAATAAAGAAAATAATATTTTCTGTTAAAAAAATAAAGAAAGATACCTAATATTTTATGTCTTTGAAACAGAGAATAAAGTAAATTATGGATGCTTAAAACATTAAATTATCACTACAATATAGTTTTATGTTCAGATACTAAGTTTATATGTGCTATATTTAATAACAAAGAATAACCTAACTTGCTATAATTTATGTCAAAGAAGCAATGCTCTTAATAAATATAATACATAGGCAGGGGAAAATATGTCCCGGAAAAGGAAATAAGCCAGAAAACTGTGGAAATTCAGAAATTAAGTTAAATTTTAAAATTTTTAACTTCTGGTTTGGGTTTTCTGTTTTAAACAATAAATTGGTTAAAGAAAATATTGCATTGAAGTTGAATTAGACTGCATAATTTCTTTTAGTGTGGGCATTGCTCAGTTGGGTTACTTATGGGAAGTCCCCGAAAGTCTCGGCCCCTTTCCCACCCCCCAAAAGCCCAAACTCCCAAAAAAAAAAAAAAAAATAAAGTGGGGATGCAGCGGAACACAGTCACAAAAATCCAAAGCGCAAAGCGCACACGTACGGAGTACGTAATGAAATTCTTACCTCAAATAGCACTTAACTCCAGTTTAAAACGAGCCAAAAGTGAATGGTACTGACCCCAAACCGTTGCACGTTTGTCTTAACACTTTGTTGCTGGGTCTTGTTTGTTTTTGTTTGTTTTCCCCGCTCTTTTATTTCGTATTTGTATTTTTCTATTTGGGGCCAAAATAGAAAAGTTTGGCGCGCAAGAGAGCGGGCCACCGACCAGAAATTTGTTTAATTGAATTGAATGTATGAAAAGTCAGCGGACAAGTCAATGCAGTTCGCCAATTCGAATTAGAGTCTGGGTTAACTAAACTATAAAAAAATAAGACACGAAAGAAAGGCTAGCTATGGAGGTCGAATTGGGGGTTACTCTTCTTTTCATAAGGTTTATTTCGTAAAAATATGGGAAAAATATTTGTCCATGTTTAAAGCTGTTAATGTTGATTTAATTTTTTAAACATGCTAAGATATAAGCACTTTTTCTTTAAGTTGAAGTCTGACTCGTATAAGATGTTGCTTTACAGTTATAAATGACAACATACTTAGTTTCATAAGATTGATCAAAAATTTGTTTAAACCAAATATCTTTAAAATAATCGACTTCATTTCGTACAAATCGATAGACGGTTAGTATTATATATCTTCAAGCTAATCGGCTTATTAACTTTATAAGCCCGGGTATAACGCCTTTTCAAACTTATGGCCTAAACTGAAAAACCCCCCTTGTTATAAGGGTATTTTAAAAAGGGGGGAATGCAACATGCGAGCTCATTTAAAGTGGAAGTCATGAAGGAGGCCAAGGCACCGATCACCGATCACCAAAATCGCGATGTCGATGCCGATGCCGATTCCGATGGCGATGCCGATCCTCGATCACGGTCATGTTCAAGATCAGAAGAGCGGGGAGTCATGTCTGTGGTCTTTTGAACCGCAGATCACCGGCTGCAGTTACTTGTAAGATTTTTGCATTTTGTCGCATGACAATTAAATGCCTCAATGAATGGCACAACACACGATCCGGTGATCGTCGATTCGAACTCCTTGTCATCGATCACACAGGGAAATTTTTTTAGCCCGCTGAGAATCATTTTAGAAAGCAAATTATAGATGATCCTTGAGTCATGAACTTTCAGGAGCTGACAGACCCGACCCGCAATAAATGATCGCTGCCTAGGCGAATCGATCAATCAAGATCAATCACAATCAGTCGAAGGTTTTGCACTTGATTTCACAGTTTCCTTTCTCAGCGGTTGCTGCCTTCATCTGAGATAAGGTGCAGTTGGTATTTCTAAATGGTTCGGTTTAACGGAATCTATTAATCAAAAATTTGGGAAAAATGTTAGCTGTAAAATTGATTATTTTTCTTGATCATTTATTAGTTTAAACAACACATTTAGCTGATATATTTATAAAGAAAATACTTTAAGTGTTATAACTTATTTATTCCAAACTTGCAAAGACTTTTCTTTGTTAAGTTTGTAAAGAATAATTTGTGAATATCTCTACCCCACACAATTTAAATATAAATCTATATATTTTAATAATTTAATAGTGGTGCTGGGTTGCTTTTTATTATCCCAATTTCTTAAATAAGCTTTTGCATTTGATTTCACGCTTCGCTTTCCGCTCAGAGATCACCGTAATCAGAGATAAGAGATACATATTTCTGGTGAAATCCCAGGCTGATCAATATTGCGCACCATTTATATGATAATGGGGCAAGTGATCTCCTCTGGTCTGGTATCTGGTATCTTAATACAGCCGTTTTATGATAATTTAGCATAAAATTTTGATTTGAACTGTTGGGCAAACCGCTCGCTGATATATGTAGGCCGGCCATGTAGATAAACATAATTATGTAAATCCAGATGCTAATGCAATGGCATCCCCACACGCCGGTGATTTGGTGCAGATGGAACACCTGATATCAGGTTGAGGTTCCACTTTCCAGTTCGGGTTCCCATTCTCCTCCTCCTCCTCCGATGCTCTTTTCTCCTGCGATGGCTGCGATGCTGCGATGGGGAAATTTATGAAGTTTATGACAAATATGATGACGGTCTAGGGCAATGCTGGCCAGCACTTTGTTAAACGTCTTCCAAACTGAAAAACATTGCCATTGTCCGACTTGGCAGACGCACACACATTTTTGAATGAAAAACGAAAACAATGCCATTTACAAGACACTTAACGAGATGTCGAGTGAAAGCCAAAAGCTGTCCGTTCGTTGTTACTGTTTTCAGCTTGCTAAGAGATGGGAGCTGCACTGAGAAAAATATCATAAATAATGGCCTTAAATCAAAATACGTACGACTTACAGAACACTAAAATTATGTAGGTATTATAAAAATAATCTAAACAGTTTGTGTTAATTTAATTTTTTAATTTAATTTAATTTAGAACTTGAACCTTTCATAATAATATAATTTACATTTTCTATATCTTGATTCTTTAAATAGATGTGAGGAAGTTTTAGGTTTATATTACAATTAATACAAGAGTATTTTTATTGTTTTAAGATTGATATGATTTATACTTTTTGCTGTATTGGAAGATCAATTTTATATCATCTAATACCCCATCAAATGAAGGTCAAACCAACATTTTTTTGCTATAATGGAGTCCGAAGACCGAAATGATGTAGTAAAATAAATAAATAAACTAAACTGTAACCAATCTAATGTGACCTCGAAACACACAGCTTTGATACTTAATCTTGTTTTTTTCTCTGTGTGGTTGGGATCTCCTCGCGATTTGATGTGATGGCCATTCGCCGATGATGACGCCGCATGTGAGTTGCATGGAGTGGATTCGAGTGGTGCGGTGGTGCTGGTGGTGCTGGTGGAGTGGCCAAGTGACGTGGCTTGTTTTGGCATACAAGTGCACTTGAGCCGAGTTTCGAGTCCAATCTAAAGAAGCACAAGTGAGCGTAGACTTTCGGTCTAGTGTCTCCCATCCGAGTCTCGGATTGGGATCTTTCATTTCTTTTCTTTTCTAAACTCAACGCGACTCTCGGCTCTTTCTAATGACAGGCAAACAAACAGACCTGCAGATCTGCAGACAGCGGCCCCGGCTACTGCTACTGCTCCCCACATACTTTCTCATGGACTCGGAGCTCAAGACTCGAGACTGGAGACTCAAGACAAGGGGGCCCCCAAAAGAAATGAAAGATTTATGGCCAGCCATTCACCAATTGTTCAAAAGCGTTTTGTGGCTGCAGGAGCTATTGGCACACGGGCGACAACTAGGACAAAACTGTTTTTGGTCACATGACTCAAATTAGAAATGCGCCTGGCATTTTCCATAATAAATGAAAATTTAAATGCGCGCACACAGCGAGGAAAATGGTAAGCACACAAAGAGAGTGAAGGAGGCAGGATGCACTCGGAGAAAATGCTGCTTAATGTCCTAGATTAAATGGTTTGAGCTGCAGGTTGATTTGTTCTTGCAACATTCTTAATCAGTCCTTATGTAATGTTTTCTATGTTAAGTACGGTTCAACATTTCATTAAAATATTAAGTAAGTAGTTTTTAGCTTGAGTTCACTAGGGGAAAATTAAGAAACAATTTATAAGTAATACTTTACTTTAAGAATAACAACTAAGAATCATATTAGGAGTTTTTGGGTTAAACTTTTGATAAATAAACAGTAGGGGAGAAGTGGGGGTTGTGGGCATGGGGGGTTATGGGCACCCCTACGTATCTTTTCACAAAATGAAGATTGACTTTTTTGGTGATGTCATTCGCAAGCAATTACCTTATGATGATTTATGCCAAATATCAAAGTAATCGAAAACGTTTTCTTTGAAATGAACGAATTGGTTTTTTGTGCTTGGAAAAGGTGGTGAAGTTTTTTCAAAAATTTTCAATAGTGTATTAATTAAAGTGAATCGATTAAGAAGGTAAGTGTGATGCATTTTTATTTAGTCAAAGTATTATACTAAATGGAACAATATCGATTTGAACCAAAAATGTATGCAAACACATTTTTAATTACTTCTAAAATGTCTGCTAAAAATGGTTGTGTGCACCAAAATTGGGGGGTTGTGGGCACCCGTTTTTCTTGGCAAATTTGTTTATAACCTACAATTTCTTGTAAAATTGTTTTCAAAATTGTTTGGAACCCTCTAAAACATTCTTGTAGAAATCTTAGGCTCTTGGAAAAGGATCCTCTCCCGCTGAGAGGGATTATCACCAAAATTTGTAATTTTGCGATCGAGCTTTCGTCTGAAATGTGTGGACATGCGGGCCAGTCATTACACATGTCAAAATTGTGTTTCCGACGATGAGTAACTCCTATGTAGTCTTTTAAATAAACAAATGTTCGTTATGTTGATATTGGTTGCGGTTTTTTTCCATATTTTTCCATTTGCAGCATTTTTTCCCAGGGTGCCCACAACCCCCATAAAAAATGGTAGCTGAAAATTAGGGTTTTACAAAAGTCCATATAAAATTTTTTCGCATGACGAAATCAAGTATATTTCTTCATAATTAGTTAGTTTAGGTCTCTAGCTTTACACAGATACCCATATGTCCAAATAATATGCACTAGTTCGGTAATTATTAGCCAAAAACAAAACTATGCCCACAACCCCCACTTCTCCCCTATTTATGTAAAACATATTTTGTTTAAGTGAGTATAATCACTTCAATACACTTGAAATTGTAAATTTAGTTTAACTAAGTGAAAAGCCCTTTGACCATATTTAAGTGCATTAGCGGCTCTAATGTGGATAAATAAACCATCAACATTTTCTAATAGTGATTTCTAAATTATAAACTAAAAAGAAAAACGTTATAGAAAATAAAAATAAAATAATAATAAAATAATTAAATAATTAAGGTTCTCCTGATGTAATTTAATATTTAAAATTCAAAGAAGTACTTTCAAGTTTTCGTTATCCTAAGTTGTCTTCTGTACAAGTTAGTTAAATGTGTAATTGTCTTAAAATATTAAAGAACCTTGTAATTTTATCTAGTAATAACACCGATCTAATGATCCTGCAAGAACCTGAGGACGAAGTACTCGGTTTTGGCGAGTGTAGGGGGGAAAACAGGTTAAATGGTTAACAAGGCAGCGAACAAACGAGACCGAAGACCGACGATCCCGGGTAACAGGCAGGTATGGCATCCTCCTCTCCGAAAACCAAAAACCAGAGTCCAATCCCAGTCCAACTCCAACTCCAACCGTCCAAGTCCAAGTCCAATAGCAAGACGCATGCGCGTTGACCGCCCGCTGAGCGTACACATTCTGAGAACTTTCCACTTCAATTAATAACTAATTTGATGTGTGCCGCACGGATCGCGGTGCATTTTATCGATTCGGACAGCGATCAGCATTTGGAGCAGGAACCCCGATCCCCGATCTGCTGCCCCCTCAAATTTTGTCGGTGCTCCGGAGCACCTTAGATGTTTGCTCGCTCATTCGATTTGTGTTTGCCTGCAGTTATGTTACCAATCGAAATTGATTGAGAAGGGTCTATGCCGTATGTGACAGTGAATATATAGTCGAGGATACCGGCAGATCGCAGGGGAAAGACGGGAGGCGTGAGAAGGCATTAGCATGAGAGATTATCTATACAGATCCGATTTCTGGCCGCATATAGGACTTCCACGTTACACGACAAAAACGGGACATCTATTCAAATATTTAATGCGATTTGAGGTCAACTTTGATTGGTCTTTCAAATCACATTAGTAATGAGTACTGTAATCGGGACATCCGTCTTAGGAGATACGCTAATGAAGGAGTTGATGAACCCTACGATTTTCGGGAATTTCCTTATTAAAATTAACATTAAAATTATTATCAAAAATCTATAATAAATACCCATTTTTATTGGGTCACCAACGTATGATGGTATTTGTATGGTATTTTCAATTCCAGCAGTTTTACTTTAATTTAATGAATTTAATTTAAAGTACAAAGCCGATTTCACCCTGCTTAAATCATACAGGTAACACGACATTCAAATCATTTATCACGACATTTACTGCGTTTTGGGGTCAGTGTTAATTGGTTATTCAAATTGCATAGGAGAACTATAATTGTAACATCCGCTTTTTTTGATATGATAAAAAGAAAGCTTATTAAAAAGACTGTCTACTTTATTATTGATTGAGAAGTCTTCCAATTGAATTCAACATCAAATTATTAATATTATGTAGGTAAGTTGTTGAAATTTATGAAGATAACTACTTTAGATCTTCATAAATTTCATTTTAAGTACCTGTGTTCTATATACATAATTATTTTAAAAACTCTCTGAAGAGTCCAAAATACTCTTCATTATCTTAAGCCTCAAATTTGGGGAACAGATGAGTTACTACCAGCTTAGGTAATCTCACTTAATTATCGTTCTTAAAATGCTGATTGGAGTATTTCATTCCGTATATCTTAATCCGCTCCACCTCGTTTTTAAGCAACCTTTTTTATCCCCCAATTAATATTCCGTGTGTACCCAAATCTTCTATAATTTTAATGAATTATGATCCCCCTGACATTCGCAATTGGCTCTCAGGTTCCCAGAAGTGAGAGAACACTCCGCTCCACTCTGAATCTGATCAGTTTGGCATTTGATAATTATGGCTTATTGTAGTCTCCTCAATGGATGGATGTGGTGTTTTGTTTTGGTGGTTTTTTTCTCTGTGGTTCGATTGGGGAATGCATGTGGTATGTGGTTTCCCCGTTTTCGCTGCAGTCCAATACAATTTGCGGCGGTGGTGTTGGATTTGTTCGCACCGCCCGCCGCGTCGGGCAAAATAAATCACAGTCTAAATACCCAAAGCTGAAGTTTAGGCCCCTTTCCGCTCGTGTTTGGTTGTTATTCTTTTTTTTTAGTTTTTTTGCACTGCAACACTTCAACAATAAATAACCAAGTCATATTTTTCACCTCCACTGTTGTGGCCGTTTCTGTTGTTGAGTCACTTCCTGGTTTTTGAACCAAGTCGAGTCGAGGGAGCACTGGGCACATTAACGAGCATATTACCCACTATCTCGCCGAGCGGGAGAAATATGCAAAATTGCTGAGCCGCGCTGACCGACCGTCCCGTCCAGCTTTTGCAGTCGAGAGCTGCAAATCATTAACATCTCTGAGGATGGAGAGAGGAGCAAACCAAACCGAAACCACCACGAACATATTTTGCACGTGACCTTATTTCCCCCGCACTGTCAGAATTGCTCAGATGCAGATGCGGACTCGGGACTCAAGACTCAAGACTCTGGCTTAGAGTTAGAAAAGCTTCGCGATTTGGATGCTGCACAGTAAACAATATTACTCTAAATACAAAGAAATAGTAGTTACTTTTTTAAGTAATCTAAATTTAAAGGGAATTTTTTATCCAAGTGGTTTCTTTAGGAATATACATTTTAAGAAATATATATATTATAGCAAATGAACTCACATAAATCAAAAATCAACTTAAATTAGTTTTATGACACTTTCGAAAACAAAATAAATAACATTTAAAAATGTAATTAATTCTATACTTTTTTTCAGTTTGTTGTTAAAAATGTTTTTTAAAGCTTTGAATAAATTTCTATACTCTCTACTCATTTCCGAATAAAGCTCACAAATTTAAAATGTGTCGCTTAAATTTATTTATGAAAAACTATGACCAACAACAGTATTGAAATTGAAAAATATTTGTATTTAAATGCTAGATTTTAAAGAACTATTAGAAATTGATGGTGTGCTGATGTAGTTGTTCTAAAAATTACTGTTAGGAAATAAAAAAGGGGAAAGTGCTCTTACTTTCTCTCTGTGCTGGATGATGGGATGCTGGGGTGTTTGGGGAGCTGGCTTGCGGTTGGGGCAACATCATTTTTCGATCACGTTTTAAGTGTCTTGCGCCTTCCTCGGAGTCGCAGTTTGGAGTTGGGAGTTTGGAGTTTGCAGTCTCGTCATCATCGTCGTCGTCGTCGTCTCCTAGGCAAGTTAAATGATTTAAAACCAACAGCGAAAAATATCGTGCCAAGTGCTGCATATTGCACGTAGATCTAAGCCGCGGCCAAGACCCCCTCCACCCCCGTGTTGGCCCCCTCCAAAGTAAATTTTTGCAGCTGAGGCGGCGGCAGTCAGTCACTCAATCCGTTAGACGGCGGAGGCCACGTAGCTGTGACTGCGCTGATTGCCGACTATCGATTGCACTGGGAGAAAAAAAGGGGGAGAACCACAATCGCAGACAGACAGACAGGCAGCAGCTGGCGGCCCATTAACCAGGAATGGCCCGCAGAACCCTATTTAGTTACTCTCCATGGCCATAACTTGGCGCAGGCTCGATTGATTTTGATTGATTCGAGGCACCACTGCGATCTGTCATTGACAGAAGTGGATAGTTGGCACAAAAGGTAGACGATAGCCAGGAAAAAATTTTAATTAATTAATAACTAGTGGTTACCGATCTTAGGTGGACTTTTTCAATAGGTTTTGAAATGTTTGAATTTATGATCTGATATGAAATCAGGTAAAAGAAAATATTACTTCATGTTTACCAACAATTGCGAAAAACAAATCCTCGAAAATGTTATTTTTTTATTTAAAAACAATAATTAAAATGTATTTAAAATTTATAAACGTAAATATATCATTCTTAAGAACCATTTAGAATATTCTCTATTTTAATAAACTGTTTATTTTATAACCGGAAAAAAGTATAAGTATAATAAAGTATAATTTTTTATATTTTATTGAAATAAACCATTAGTCTAGCTTTGATTTATTTTAAGGTGTTAGCTTAAAAACAATTGTTAAATAATATTTAAAATGTATGTAGGTACCTATTATATATAAATTTTTAAAGTGCACTTGTTCACCCCGTCTAACGTTCATTTTTTTTGTTGTAAATTTTCTGGCTCTGCGCTGACTAACGACAGTCGAAGAGCGTCGCACCCCCAACTCAAGGCCCCCCGATAGCGGCAGCAGTGACTAAACTGCATTATCACGCCTCTCCATTGCATTATTGGCAGTTGGTGCCCCCCTCCCCCGCTTCCCCCTTTTATGATCCGTCGCTAGGTTAAGGTGAAAACAAGGCAGACCCCTCACACAGACATCCCCCAATCCACTCCCCAGTCCTCCCAGCTCACGATCCCCAGCCGAACCATCGATCCTAACTACACACTCGGCCCGCTAAGCAGGCAGAAAAATATATATCTGACAGATGCGATGCGCATACTTGCTACGATTCGCTGCGCTATTCACATTTAGGTGTCTACTTAAGCAAGAAATCAACGGAAGAGCAACAGCAACGACCAACAAAATATGGTAAAATACAACACGAGTAACAACAACAGCTATAAAAATGGTTGGTAAAAATCATCAAAAAGTTATACAACTTCAAGACAGGCTGGCATACTGGCATCTGACTATAAACCGCAAGTTAACCGAAAAAAATGACGTGGCAAATAAAACGGAGCGAAGCCTGAGCAAGGTGGGATGAGGTGGAGGGGAAAGGAGTAGGGATACACTGAAACAAAAGGGTGGAAATGTTTTAGAAATTTTTTAATGGAGATTATGGTAAAGGCAATAGTTCTAAAATAATTTAATTCGTGTTACTGCTGTCAAAAATAAAATGGAGGTCAGCTTAATTCATTCTGATTATTTCAGTTTTATTAAAACATTTTTATTTTTTTTAGATTACATTTAAATATTTTAAAAGAAAAGTTTTTTACTTAATTTAAAGAATTCCTCAGGGACTTTAAAAATATTTAGTTGAGAATTGTAGCTTTTTATTTTATGTTTAAAAATTAACTAGAGACAAACAAATTATTTAAGACTTAGGAAGGGTTGCCCTATGGTACAATAGAACCTATTCTTTATAAGAAAATATTTAAGGAAAAAATTTCAATACATTTTTCACGCAGTGTAAAAGCCAACTGGACATTGAGATCCACACCCAAGCTGGGGATTTCTTTCTGCTCTTCGGTTTTCATTGTGTGGTGTGAATGTTATGGAAATTTGTTAAGTTCTGCATACAGAGAAACAAGATTTGCACGAAACTTTTTTGGAATGATGCGGATAAGGGAAGGGGGGAGTGTTATATAGGGGTAGAGGGATTGGGGGACATAACCAGCGTGTACATGTGAAGTTTCTTTTCGATTTTCACACCAAAACAACAAAATGAGCCACAAAAGCTGAGCTGGGGCTGCTTTTTTTTTGTATCCAACGTTTCTCCAGCTCTCCAGCTCCAGCTGGAGTTGGTCACATGTGACAGCTTTATTGGATTCCGATTTCGGAGAGCTATTTAGCCAACTGGGGAGAATGCTGGGAAAATGATTTGTCAGCCGTGAAGGGGAAAATGCGAGGGGCCAGCAGGTATCCGCCCAATGCATTTTGCCATTCAATAAGTTGGATTTAAGTTTCCTTTCGGCTGATTACAATTGGTTTAGCCAGCTGCTGATTGATTGAATGATTGAGTGAATGAGGGGCTATAAAAATAAAGGGTATTCGGCAGGGGCAAGAAGAACTCAAGTCGATGATGATGGAGTTGAGTGGAGTTGATGAGACAAAGTCCTTTACTTCGAGTGGACTCAAGTGTTTGGCTAAAAATTGTATTTGTTTGCGATTTCGACTTGAAGTGGGTAATGGTCAACAAGAAGAAGAATCTGATATTGATTTGGAGTAAGGACTGAGATGGTTATAAAAAGTGGTCAAAGGATTAAAGTAAAGGTGGCAAAGGATGAGGTCATTAAGAGTCTGAAGATCGTTTAACTATTGACATTGATCGGTTGGCTCTCGGAGATAAGTGGATAATGTGGGAGTTAGGATAACATGCTATTGGTTTTAAAACATTATCAAGCATCTTGAGAATTATTGAATGGCGTTTAAAAGCCTGAAAAAAACTATTAAAGTATTTTACGTACCTACACAACACCAAAATTGGTTAACAATATAAAAAAACGGAAACAGTTTAGTAAAGCTAAGTCTTCTTCGTAAAAATAACTTTACATTTATTAAGAACGGTAATCAGGTGTGCTGATTAAAGTTTTAAACTTAATTAAAAAAATGTAGATCGACAAAATAAAATGGAACAATACATTGCTGGTAAACTACTTTCTTAAAAGTTTTACTGCTAAGCTAAATGGTTTTGTATAATAAAATGTTAATGTAACTGCACAATTATCGATGCAATCCAAGATAAGAAGTACAGATCGGAACGGATGACATTAAAAGCGGCTCGTAAATCTTTTAGTAATATCTTTGACCCAAAACTGTTTGCAATCAGTTAGCAAATTCTGGCTAATCAATTAAATGATTCAAACTTGCAAGCGAAACTAAATTAAATTGAATATATCGGTAACGCGGTTAATTCTATGATAAATTAAAAATAAGTAGGTGATTAAAGTACCTATCAATCATTTATTTCTTATAACATGTCCCTGAGTTGGTTAACCACATTTAATTTAATTTAATTCAGCATCACACTGCGACCCCCTGCTAATTTGAGGTATTTCCTCAATCAACTTTCGGTGACCTCCGCTGGCATTGTTCACACTTAACCGAAAAAAAAGGAAAAACCGAAGAGACCGACAACTACCGACTACTCGTCCTTCAAGGCTGTTAAAACAATTTACACCTCCCCCACCTCTTCCTGAATTTTCGCATAACTCTTCGATCAGCTTAACGATCCTCGTCCCTTTTTGTTGGATTTCTGTCTTACCTTTCGGGGATTCGGCTTTCGGCTTTCGACTGGCAGCAACGGCAGCAACTTAATCGACATCGTTTTCACATTGTCAATTGTCTTCTGGCCACTCTGCATGTCTCACAACCTTCACCCGACCAACAAAGGCATCCCATTCCCTCCCATTCCCCATTCCCCCTTCCCAATCCCCAATCCGCATCCCAAAAAGCATCTCCTCAACTTGAGTTGCGCCTGTCTCTGCCTCTCGACTTCCTGTCAAAGTTCAACAAACCGCCCCGACTAAAAAAAGCTAAAGCCCAGCTCACTATAATTGCGGGCTGCATGTGTGCGAGTGGAAAAAGGCGAGCAGCAGCCCATGGATCGGGCCAAGATTCAGATTCAGCCTCCACTGGAGATCTGCAGTAGGAGCTGCACTGAAAAACTAAATACCTATGCAGTTTTTCATATTTATATTTAACACCTGCCATGCAAAAAATTCAGTTTAATTAATCTTTAGGTACCTATAGTATATTATATTTTAATTTGGATTTTAGAGAGATTTTAAGTTATGACATTAAATAAACATTGTATCTCTGAAACCTGGAAGTTATTTAAACCATTTAAAATATTAACAACAACTTTTATGTAGGTACATATAAACTAATTATTTTCAAGACACTTTTATAAAAGTGTAAACGTATAAGTATTGTCAATAATAAAATTTTTGTTAAATTTAAATTATTTTATAATTAAATATTATTTATATTTACATTACTTTATTATTGTGCCAAACAAATAAGTTTTTTGTTACTTTAATGAGTTTTACGGTAAAAGTCAAACTTATACATTTATAAGTATATAAAATAAATAAAATAAAATATATAATAATAAAATTCTAAATAAAAAAAAACGGATATTTTGTTTGGTGTAAAGTTGCAACAGGAACGGCAGCCGCCGTTGGCTCTCTGCCTACGTTTCGTTAATATTTTTGCAAATTTTTTTAACCTCCACTTGGCCAGCTCCTGCGGGGGAGGGTGCAGTGTAGCGGGAGGGGACTGTGGCATGCAACACTACCAAAAACGTACGTACAACGATCGCTGCAAAGAGCAGCTAAAAAAACAAAAAAACACAAAACAAAATCTCAGCCTGAGTCGCCACCATCATCCATTGCATGTGTACGCAGACTAAACCAGTTTGCAGCTAACCAGCTCCTCATTCACCCAGTACAGTGGATACTACATTAAATACTTTTTAAAATTAAAATCAACTGCTTTATTACCCGACTGAAAATTTAATATTAAACACGGTAGATGGTAAACTCAACTTTAATTAAATTTGTTAAGGTTAATATTAAATAACAGTCTTGTACGTTGCGGCAACAATAAATATTTTTTTTTTGTATCACCAGTTCCAAGTAAAGTGTAATAAAAAGCTCCCAAATTTCAAAACACCTATTTTTTATAAATTAACCAACCGTTAAAGCCATTATTTACTGTAGCCAACTTGGTGAACGGTTGATCGCGTTTGCTGCCCCAACTGCTGTGTGTGGTGTGTGCGAGTGTGTGCTCGGTGTGTGTCTCCTCGTTACTGTTGTTGCTGCTGTTGCTGTTGCTGTTGTGATCGATTGCTGTTTGAGCATGCAAATGTGTAAAGACGCCTCCGCCACCAAAAAGCAAAAGCAACAGGCTGAAGCGAAGAAGAAACCGGCTAAGTCGAGTTGGCCAGCGCTTCGTACGGAGTTTGGAGTTGGAGTTGGGAGTTTGGACTTGTGAAATCGGAGAGCCACAGAATCGGGCCCAGAACCCAGAGCCAAAAAGCGACACAGAAACGTGTCCAGCTGCAGCGACAAAATGCTAAATATATTTGTAAGTTTTCTGTTTGACGATCAACTGGCATTGATTTTTGCAGCTCCTAAAGGCCCCTCCGTACGAGGATCGTGAGATGCTGGCCGCTGATTTTTGATGAATTTATTAAGATTTTGTTCGTGGCGAAAAGCGCATCGGCATGGCCGAGGAGGAGCTCCCTAATGAGTTAGGTTGAAAAGTTGAAAAGTTACCTGAAGGCAACAAATCAACGCCTTTACGCCTGATCTATGATTAGTGTCAAGCGGAGTTTTCCACATTTTTGGGCTGGGTCAACCGCAGGTTCTGGCCATTGATATATGGCCATTCCGACCGCGACCGCACAATTTCGTGTTTATTCCGATGTTTATAATTTTTTTTGTTCCGCCATCGATCTTGGCCGCAAGTCCTTTTTACCTGGCCCTAAAGGACACCACAAATTTCCAAGCAATTGACCGTGCCTAACAATGGCCAAAAGAACCCATGGGGTCCTTGCCTTTAAGGAAAAAAGTGAAGAATAATGCAGGAATCCTGCCAGGCATTTCGAAATGGGTCCCAGATATATGTGTAAGGATAGTCAAAGTCACAGCACGGCGGCAGATGTTGTCCTTTTTACCTTCTCTACTTTGGACTGGGTTAACGTGACCTTCTCGCCTTGACAGCTGCCTCTGAAAGGGCACACAAAAACCTTTTTTCGGCTGAGGCAATTTTCTTGGCCTGCATTTCCCTCTTTTGTTACGCAAAAAATAGCAAAAGGAGAATGTGGAGAAACGTTTGTTTACCCAAAACACACACAAAGTGTGTGGAAAATTGGAAAATTGTCTGTGCAATTGTATGGCTTTCATTTCCCTGGCCGTGTTTGTGTTTTGTACGCATTTGTGATTTATTTTGATCGATCGTTGCTACGGCTTAAGAACCCCATATTCTTCCTTTCTCCTGTTTATCCGGAGACAGTCTTAATATTGGTCGTTTACTTTCTAAGGGGATAAATACCTCACAAATAGTTCCACAAAATTGCACATGTCCACACAGGGAGACATAAGACATGGCCTAAGGATTTCCATGGTTATTATTCTGTAGTTCTCATGACAATCCAGGTGGGCCGAGCCACTGCTGACATGCTAAATGGTCAACTACTGTGGCCCACTTGGCCAGAACTGAAACTGAATTCAGTAAAGTGGAAGGATGTGGCTGCATCTGTTTTGATTGTTCCCCGACACGCAATTGAGACAAGGGAAAGGTCCGAGTGGAACACCCACAAGAGTGCAGGAAATGAAAATGCACATAGGTCGGGAAAATTTATTAGAATTTTGTGTGGAGAATTGTGGAGAATATTGTGTGGGAATGAGGTTACAAATTGCGCATAAATATGACCCACAGTTTACACAACGGATTAAATATGTAAAAATAAAAAAAAAGTAAAGAAATTTGTTGTACAAATATTTTTTGAAGATTAATAAAGGAAATCTATATGGATTGTTTCTACACAACTTTTTCTTTAGTTTTTCTACTCTTTTCCTGTTCAAATTAAAATTTTTTAGTTTATTTGGGGACGAACTTTTAAGATATATTTTAATCTTAAAAATTGTTTTTTGTGTACATTGTTATTTAAAGATTTACACTTTAAATTCCTTATACCAAAATAAAATTTTAAAATAAAAAGATATATTCAATAACTCCCTGACTAAAATCTCTGAGAGTACTTATTTGTTCAATTTTTGCACTGTAAATTTTGTTCAATGGCTTACACCTTTCATTAATAATTTTTGTTATCCCCAAAGAAACTTTTAGCAGCCTTAACAATAATCTCTTTAGGAATTTTCCCATCTTCTTTTACATTTTGCCATCATCTATCCCCATGCAGGCCAGGAGCGATTCGGATCTCATCTGATCCGATTTCGATAAGATATTTCGCCACATAGTGAATCAGATCGTGTTGGCCAGATTTTATGGATCCTGCTCGCATCGATGTAGCTGCCGCAGCGGGTTTAATTTGTAATTACTATAATACACAACCCCACGAGCTGTTGGCCTCCTTTGAGGGAAGGGGAAATGCTTTCGATTTGGAGTCATAGCTGGGTGTAAACGACTGGCATCCTTAACGGCTTTCAATGCTCAAACAACTGCGGGGCATTAAGCGAAAAAAAAAAAAGAACTAACTATAAGCGAAGCCTTTCGCATGGGTATAAAATTCAAAGGAAGGGAATGAGACAGCAAAAGAGAAAGAGTGAACATGATTGAAAACTAACTGCTGCTGTTCGCTTATGATATTACATTTCTTGGTGATCATCAGGGTTCTTAACACAGAAAAAAAGGTTTTTAAATGAAGCAGCATCATCAAATCTAGGTTTAAAAATTTTTTAAATGCGTCCTATTAATGGGATATTAAGAAACTTTTTTCTAATTTGTACTCTCTCTTTTTGACCAAATTATGCAATTTGAATCCTTTAATGTATTAAAGCATTTTCTTTGAACCGAAAACTACTCAGGTCAGGTATTTTTTTATTAAAATATTTATAATCTAGAGCTTACAAAATTTATTTAAACTAATCAAAAATAACATAAAAAAGATCGAATTCTTTGTTAAAAAATTAAATTTGTTCACATAATAATTTGAAAACATTCAGAATACATTTAAGTCATTACATACATTTTAGTGTATAATTTCCATACCTGGAAAATCTCAGAAAAATTTCCAATTTGCCTATCCTGTTTTTGGAGTGTGCCACTGTGTGTGCGTTGGTTTAAGCGCTTCGTTTTACTTCAAATAATTATGGAAAATGCCAAGTTAAATGAGGAAATGTGGGAGGGGAAGTGAGTGAGTGATCGGGGGAGCTGCTTCCTTTTTTCTTCATTTTCATTTTAACCTACGCGCATGCGCATGGGCATGGGCACGGTCATGGTCATGGCCAATGAGCTAGGATGAAAAACAACAAGATCATAATAAATAATAACCAGGCTGGGCTCAGCTGCGTTAGTTGCGGGATTCCTCAGGGAAAACAAGGGGAAATCGGGGGGCGCGGCAGCGGTAACAAGCGCTAATTATCGACAACAAGCTAAAACAGCGGCCTACAATTACGCAGCGACGCCAGCTGAGGCGGCCAAAGAAGTAGCTGAGGAGTACACAGAGAAAAAAACCAGTTAAACCTTTGAACCTTAATATTTATAAATGTTTTTAATTGGATAACAATAGCTTCAGTTTAAAATAAGAAATACATTATAAACATGAAACAGTAATCAAACTATCTTAAAAGTCGCATTTGCAAAATATAATTTAGATAACATCCCATTTTAATCTTATAAAATAAGGTTAAAATAACCAGTTTAATTTATGTTTAAGTCATAAAATTAAGTGTATTTAATAATGACCATTTTGATGGTATATAATCTAAAATTTGTAATAATGTTTAAATAATATCAATCTGGTATTCTTTTTAGTATTGTTGTTGACAAAGAACATTATTTACAAATAATAATAATAATAAATTTAAATAGTTTATTTTAATTTAAAAAGTTACATTTTTCAGAGTTTTAAAATTAAAAAAAATGATATGAATAGGCCACCTCAACTATTTATTTTCCTCTGTGCATCTGGGCCCTACGCAATGATCTTGGCTAGAAAATTTGTTTGTGGGGATGGAAAAGGGGGAGTCGAGGAGCGGGAAAGCGCAGCGCGGATGCAGCAACTGCCATAGCCATTAAAATTTACACAGGCAACGCAGCAGCAGCAGCAGCAACATCAGCAGCAGCAACAACAGCAACTGCAACTGCAGCATTTTTGCCTTCGTCTTCGCCGTCGTCTTGGTCGTCGTCATCATCGTTGTCGGTATTCATCGCTGGCCTTTCTCCCATTTGGCGCAAACTTGTTAACTTCTTGGCATGGATGGTCATCATGCAACGAAAGCCTGGCCAGCAGCAGGAGTCGCAGAAAGAGACGGGGCGACAGTGTGCGAAAGAGAGGTAGCGAGGAGAGTGTGTGTGCGGACAACATATGCATGCAACGCATAATTCGAAAGCTAACGACTATGAGATACCCTAGAAGGACAAAGGTTCATTTAAAAACTAATACAACCTAAAATTTAAATATAAAATTTTGTAAAAAATAATTAAAAATACTTAAAAAAAACATTATTCCAACAAAAATGTGTATTTTAAAATTGGTTAGTTTTTGGTTAGTTTTTCATTAAATATACTGCATTAGCGTTAGCAAATTAAAGATAGTATAACTCTTTTGCTGTACCTACTTAATTTAAAAATATTGAAAATTAAACAATTTTATTATAAATCCCCAACCTACTATAAAAGTGTAATTTTGAAAAGATGCTAAAAATCTACGTAAAATAATTTATTTCTGTAACATATAAATACTATAATATTAAAATATTCAAAAACTATTTTAAAAAAAGGATATTCCCAAGAGGTTTAGTCAAAAAAATCTTATAATAAATTTACTTATTTAAGTTCTCATTATTTTAATATAATTATGTATCTTTTCCTCAATGCTGTCGTTCTGTCGATGCTATTAATTATATTTTAGATAACGTTCCAACACCTTTTAGTTAACCACTAAATGATAACGGTTAAGAAAGCATTCCTTTTTAATGATTCCATTTTAGCGAGCGAAAAAATATATGAGTAAGAATTTTAATTACCCATTTTTCTGGTTACCTTTGGTTTAACTCTTACTAAGTCAGGGCCTCGAGAACTTCCTATCTCTTTTTATGTGCATCGCACCGAAGACACCTGAGAGAGGATCCCTCAAATGAACCATCAAACGCGCAGTCAGCCAATTATCGAGTTAACCAAAGCAAGTGCCAGTGCCACCAGCATCTGTTCTCTTTCACTTTAATTTACACTGGCCAGGCGGAATCCCTCAAATGGATTCCCATAACCCATACCCATACCAGTTATCCATCCCACCATCCAGCGCATTATCCCAGCGAACTGAACTTTACGATCAAGTGTTCTGGTATAATCAATATACCCCATCAACATATCAGGTGTATAACAAGCAGCCGCGGGTCTGTCGCTGCGGCTTCTGCTGCATGCTGTATGCTGCATGCTGCATGCTGTATTGGTTGCAATTTATAGGCGCAGGATCGCTTACAAGCCAACGAGTTGGTAACACAAACCGGCGGCACTCACGGCCAGTTATATAGTAGTTTTGTTGTTGTTGTTTTCGTTCCTGGTCCTCAGTTGTGTTGCCTGTTGGCTGTTGCATGGGCGCTGATTTTTATGCTCGGACTTGCGGCGAGTGAGGATTTTCAACGCAATGCAGCAGAAGCATCAGCAGCAGCAGCCGCAGCAGCAGAAGACTGGTACCGAGACTGGGCGTTAACTGCGAAGTAATTGCGTTTCGGCTATGCAAGTACATAAATTGGATTTGAAATATGTACACATGTTGATGGATTCCTCTCCAGCGAACCCGTGCTGTGGGTACCTGACTCGATTCTGAACCGAGAGAAATTAGGTAGAACTTGTGCTCTGACTTAGCATATTCAATAACCAAAATAGTAAAACTTATTGTTGGTGTTACCTACAAAAAAAATTAATTTGCATTTTTGTAAGCTGTCAACAATTTTCGTGGAGTAAAGTAACAATTTAATTGAATATAATAAAAAATTATATTTGTTCATTTTCTTTTTATTATTCTTATATTACATTTTTATAGAGTGTTTTAAGGACAGCATTTTTCTTTATAAGTTTCAACATGGAGCAATGACAAGATTTATTTAAGGAACACCGATTTCATATTTCCCTGAATTTATTTTAGTATTAGTAAAACATATTTGGAAACACTAAATTTCACCAAAGCAAAAGATTTAAACACTCAATATTTTTTGATATAAAGAAAAATGCAATATTCGCTAAAAATATATTTGATGAAATGATAATTATCTTAACTATAAGATGATAATTCAGATAAATTCAACGGATATGAAAGAACAGGTTCAGAATTTATTTCGGTAACAATTTATTTCGGTAACAAAAATTAATCAATTTTTTTTTTAGTGTACGCCCTGCAGTTGGCTTTAGTTTTTACTATCCATCCTGCCTTGGGACTGCCGCTGAGATGGAAAGGAGAACGAAGCGGCAAACGGCAAACCATTTGTCTTTTGATAATTATCATTTCACTATGATAGCATCAATTTTGAGGAAAACATTTGATGATTTCTGCTGCGTGTGTCGGTCGTTAACGAGGCTCAGAGATCCGGGGATCTATAGACCGACTGCTGACTCCCAAGCAGCTGCAATGGCTGATAAGTAAATACTTGCTGCAAAACGGTAGCCATAACGAGTGGTTTTGCCGACAAGGCCGAAGGAGAATTACACAAGATGGAAAATATGCGCGATCATCATCGATTGCAGATGGTTTGATGACTTTGCGGGGGAGGTAGTGCAGGTGGTTTGTGGGGATGGGATATTAATCGATGCAGATAGCAATTAAAACTTTAATGGTAAGTAAATGATAAATTTAGCGAACTGCTGGGAAAGAAAAATCGCTTTCATTAAATATTTAAATAAGAACCAGGAAATATAAATAAATAACATTGCATACTTTTAGATGTCAAGCTACACAGTTTCTAGACTGGTTTTGCTACCAACTACCAGATGGCGCTGTACGTTAAATCAGCTGTGAAAGTAAGAGTCGCGTTCTAACTCCCAATTAATGTATATTTTCATTAATAAGCTGCTTTTAATGACAATTAATACGAATTATTTTTACATTTTAGTAGCTTTATGACTTAACAAATATCAATAATAGCCAAACAGTATGTTACAAGTTTGAGCTATGTTTTCACAGTTTTTTATTTTAGAAAAACATTGCCTTCAGTTATTTAGTTTCTTATTAATTAAAATTCACTAAGTTTTGTTTAAAGTTATTTTTGTTTAATAATGATTTCAATGTGTTAAGAAGGTCAATGACGTAAAACTGTGCATATTAAACAAAATGAAGCCAAGGGTAAAAGAAAATTCGTGTACCAATTAAGTGGTTCGTGTCCCGACTAAGGCACAGGGATTAAATTAAGGAAAGATCCTTAGCCTATGAACAATACAATTCAAACTGTTTACGGATAAACTAGATAAACAGGATAAACAAAGCTGATATGAAAATGTACCTTACATTTTGTATTATTTATTGAAAAAATTAGGAATATAATTTTAATGAGAGTTAAGAAATAAAATGATTCTGTTCTTAACGTATAATTTAAACTTTGCGGCCTAAGAATTTAATTTACCTGGTCCTTAACTCTTCAAGGGTAGTCTGGATCATAAGAAGTGCATAACAGTGATTTTAAAACTGTATGTAATGAACGAACGATTTAAACGATTTTTATACTGTTCATTTAGGCGGTCCATTTCAACTAAAACATTTGTTTATGCAAAATCTGTATTCCTAGTAAAAAGTTGGGGGCCAAAATAAATTATTCTGTAGGATAACCAATTTCACAAACGTCCTTAATCTGCACCATTCATTTCATTTCATTTATTCATATTCCTATCCAAAAATATAAATACTTTTTAAATTTCCAATAAATTCAGTAGCAAAGCCCTACAAACAAATATGAATATTTTAAAAGCACATATTTCCCTGGCCACAGTCTCACGTGGCCATCAGTCTAATTGACTTCCTCTTCGCAGAACAGCCAGCCCCTCAATTGCTCCATATTTCATGACCAAAAATTAACCAATAAAACAAAGGAGAAAAAACAACAAGCGATATCACAAAGCTGCCACACACAAAGCACACACACGCACACACACAATAACACACGCGGACGAAATGTACGACTTTTCCCAATAGCCCAAGCTATAACATATAAAAACCCACCCACCCACAAACAATAACAGCAGCAATTTCCCCTCAGACCAACGGTACGTATGCGCAATGTGTGTGCTCCTGTTTGTTTGCCAACCTGAACATGTGTAGCTATCTGTAACTGCGTGAAGGGGGATGCGGGGGCGTTGTAGTAGGCAGGAGGTGAGGGGGAGGGGGAGTGGCAGGGGCAGGGGTAACACATGCAAAACACAGCAATAGAAACAACAACAACAACAATGACAAACGCATGTAGTAGATGTCAGAGATATCGAAAAAGATACAGGGCGGAGTAGTTTACAGAGAAAAAATAGCACCAAAAGTTGTGATCAATAAGATATTAGATTCTTTGTTTTTATGGCGCCTAAAATATACAAGCCCTACAACTTAAATAAAATGTTTTAACATCTTATCATTACAAAAAGTAATCTTTAAAAAGCTACCCAAAAATAAATACATTAATTATACACCTAAGATTATTTATATTATTAACTTATACTCAAAGAAAGTAATCCTTTAATTAAGGGATTGGTTTAGATTAAAGATTAAGTTTATGTCCACTTCAAAATAATTTAAGACTTTAAACATTATTAAACAAAATACAAATTAGCATTTACCTTATAATAAATGGTATTTATTTTTCCGTGTGCAGGATGGAGACCGAGAGATATACATTTCAAAATTTATTTATTTACATTGACATTTTGTGCTACTTGTGCACTTTTGCCCCCCACACACCGCTCGCTGCCAAATTGTTCACTTGAAAAACTGCTAACAAAGCTCTAAGCGGTCCACTTTCCCCGGCCCCTGCTTTTCTTTTCCCCTTCCCCTTACCCTCCTCACGATCCACTTTCAGTGCCAGCAAGAAACAGAGACGACAATGTATAATATATTGACTCAACGGAAAATACGGACATTGTCATAGCAACCGGAAGAGGTAGGAGAATAAGCAGCCAGGAGCACAAGGACAAAGGAAGCGGACCCCAAGGCGGAAGAAGTCGGGTCAAGGGAGAGTTTATTTCCGCAACCGAAGTGAGCCGAAAAGGAAAGATGGAGGAAAAGGGCCAGGCTACAGGTACAAATAAAGGTAAGGTAAGGTAAAATAAGGTAAGGAAGCTAACGGCAACTGGGGATTTATAGACTGCTGCGGAAAGGTTCCGGTATCAACGGTTCGAGTGGGGGCTTTATGTTCCATATAAATAATCGAATTAATCCCGGAAAGATGGGGGCTAGATGCATATGGAAATTCATTAATGTTTAAGCCAAGAATATCTTGTTCTTTACATTAAGTATTGCGTTGTTTAAAATTTAGAATTTAAAACATAATTTAGAACTCCCAAATATATATTTAAATTTATAAATTAAATTTATTCTTTTAATAAGTAAATTTGTTAAAAAAACTTTAAGTTTGTATAAAACGTAATCGAAACAATTTTACTAAAAGTAACAAGAAAAAAATAAAATTTTAAATTTGTATTTTTAGTTATTTATTATGACAAGTTTATAATAAGATAAATTCTTAAATTTACTTTGCATATCAAAGAATATTTAATAAATTTCCTTTGCATGCTAAACATGTTTTAAAAACTTGTGTTTAACATTAAAATTTCTATGAATTGGCTTTTTTATACAAAAAAAAACCTACCAGGTCAACCCTTTTCTTTGACAAATTCCACCTGTTAGGTGCTTATCCCCTTGGATGGGGCATAAAGAGTCTTCAGTTGAATGTAACTACCGGCATTTTCCAAAGAGGGGACATGATAAGCGGGGTGGAAAAACGAGGGAAACGGTGGGAGGTCAGCCGATTGAAGCGCACAAATGTTTGCAAATGCTAAACATGCCCGTATTTTGTATATGTAGGTATTTACAAATTTGATATTTACAAGCCCTTCGACAGCAGCTCAGTACCCCCCTTAGCCCTACTGCATCCTTTCTCCACCCCCTGGCCCTCTTTTTACCCCGTTATTTTCTTCTAAGCAAGGTTCTTCGTTTGACGATGCCAGCAACAAATATTCAAGAGTTCACTTAACTGTTTTATTTGTCTTTGGAAAACTTTTGTTCCCTCTACCCCTCGCTTTTCCACCCAACTCAAGCCTCTCACATACACACACTTGAGTGATCTCAAAGGAAAGGATGTGTGGGTGGAGGTGGGGGTAGTTCAAACAGCAGCGCGCAAAATTATAGTACTCAGCTCAACTGATTTATCAAACTAAAGATTTATTTTATTTTAAATGTAAATAATTTATGATTTCTGCACAAATAAAAGTGAATAACAAACAAAGAAACCATTACTTGTCGAATTTTAATTACTTAAGATGGTAAAACATCGATACTTCAAAATGTAAATAATAAATTTTTAAAAGCCTTAGTTTTGAAATGTAAGAAAGTCTAGAATTTAAATTAGTAAACTGCAGAGAACTTAAAAATAAAAATTTGTATTGAACATATGAGTGAACCTATTTTTCCGACAGCAACTGTGGGTCAGGCATGTGGACAAAGGCGAGTGGCACAAACGTGGGCAAGTCAAAGCCCCAAGTTGTCCACCTCCTTTCCGTTCTCTTGCCAATATCTGGCGCACTTGAACAATTTGTAACATGATAGACTGGAGGAAAAGGCAAACAAATCATTGGGGGAGTGAGTGTGTGGGATGTCAGTTTTGTTTATATTTTTCTTTGCTTTGCATTGACTTTGTTCCTCGGGTTTGGAGCAAAAAACATTTTCCATCTGTTTGTCTAAAATATTTGCAAGAAAATTGCAAACAAAAGACAAAAAGCGGCCAGTGTCCACTGTGTGGGGGCGGGGAGGAGTGGAGGGGGTGCGGCATTTGGGAGAAAACAATTTCACTTTTGTTTTTTATTTTTGCAGTTGCTCTTTGTTTTTAGCGCTCATATTGAAAATCAAACAATGACGGCTACTGAAAGTTGATGCAGTTGAACTATGTTTTATGGAGCACTCAAAAGAAAAAAGGAATAAATATGTGCAGCCATACAAATAAATATAAAAACCCAAACAGTTTTAAATTTATTTGATTCAGAGTGTTAAGGTTTATTGCATTTAAAATTAGTTTACCATCAAAGTCGTTTAAAAAATGCATGCAAAATATATCCATTCAAAAAAACCTTAGTCAATATTTATATAAATAAATGGGTAGGAATACAACTACAACTAGTAAGGGTCTAAATAACTTATTAAAGGAAATTAACATTATACCTACCTTTGATGTTATTTAAGATCAGTTTTATTAAAATAATATTAACATCTTGAAATATATAAAAATGTAAAATATGTAAATATGATATGTAAAATATAAAACACATATGACAGAACATTTGATACTTTTGGTGCCTGCAGAAATATATTTATACAAGTTGTTTGCTTTTTCAATACTGATAACCACAAATGCTATTCTGGCTAATATTTCTCATTTTCTTTGACAATATTGCCCTCATTTCGAGACATCAAGTCCTGTTTCAAACATTTCAATATTGCGTTTTGACAAAGCGGAAATTTTTAATATCCTCTGCCCAATCATGCCATGGAAATTGGAAATTCCCCAAAAACAATCGCTGCCATTTTTGAGTCCGCTCAACTGCTGATGAACACGAACTACATTTTATGCGGGATGAATCAAACACAACAGCGCAGAAAGAACAACAAATCAAAATCAAACTCAGAGTCCGCCGATGCTGGGCCGCAAAATATGACAAAATATGAATTGCACATTGCACAATAAACAATAAATTTCCGAGTGACCCGCACACGCAAAAATCCAGCACAAAAACAACAATGTAAAGGAAGTGATAGTAAACGAATAGGAAACACACTAAAAACAGAAAATCCATGGGAAATATTTTCTAATAATAGTATCAAGCGATAAGAATACATTTTTAATTGTGATAAGACAATGTTTACGGTGCGAAAGTTCAGAATGTTAAGAGCTGATAAGGCATTTCTAGAGCTAAGACCTTCTAAAGTTTAATATTTAAATTTAAATCATATATATTTTGTAGTACCCAAAAAACTGGACACACAAAAGTTCATTGGAGAATTTTTTTATAATAAATATTTTTAATACCAATAACAATTTTATCGGTTGATTGATTAAAAGTAAGAAACTCCAAGAATAAAAATACATGTTCAATTTATTGTTACCACATAAAAAAAATGTAATTCCAAAACCTGTACGATTGTCTCTTAATCTCTAGAGATTTTTGCAACACCCCGAATACTTCTTTATCAAATATTTATGGTGGGCCCATTTAGAAGCATCCCCATTTCCAGGCACCACTTCCACCTATGCCGAGCCATTAAGTTTTTATCAACTTGAGCTGAAGGCAGAGTAATCTAACCCTTGCGAGGAATACTCACAAACCCCATCACGTACCCATTATACCCCCCTGAAGAGTGGCCCCATATCGTGGGCACTTGGGCACTTCTCTGGGGTATAACAATGAGAGGCTGCATTCTGTGCGTCGTAAAACAAATTGGGTGGCCGCAACTGCCATTTCCATTTCCAACCACCAGGGAGATCTGTGGTATGTGCACCATATATACATATATAGCATATAGTATATATATATGGTATATGGATTGGATGCATGCATTTATGCCAAAAGCGTTCGCTGGACATTGGCATCATCGGATGAGAAAACAGGAACGGAATGGAACCCAGGGAGTACCAGTGGCCCACTGTCACATTCAGTCCTTGGATCCTAGAAGAGTGGGTGGTGGGCAGTGGCAGTGGAAGTGCAAGCGGGCTCCAGCCCAAAACCAACGGAACGCATTTCTGGCTGCATTGGGCCAGTTGTGTAGATTTGTGGCTAAAAGAGTTAACAGATAAAATCAAATATGCACTATGTCCTGCGGTGGCAGCAGGCGACAGGCGCGTTTCGGGGGGGTCAAAGTGGGTGGGGCACGGGTGGAGGTGGGGTTGAAGGTTGAGAAAGGGTGACCAGCCACAAATTTTTAGTTCGAAAAAGCCAAGCGAATTTAAAGTTTGAGACGTTTGCATGCAAAACAAACAACGAAAGGGGTTTAGTAGGGTTAAACAGTGGTGCACCAGGATAGGAATTTTTTAAAGACTTTTCTCGAATATTTAAAAAACCCATGTGCTAAAACCTAATTTAATTTTAAGACTTTTGTTCTTATAAAAATCTTTAAGAAAATTTGGTATTTTTATTGATTTTATTTTCAAATGGTTAATTAAATTAAGATTACTGCTCTTTTAAAATATTTAAAAACTAAAAAAAAATCACTTTCAAGAAAAGTTAATAATGTTTAAAAAAAAATATTGATTTGGTACTCTTAACAATTAAGGGAAACGGTATTATATTTATTTCAAGTGTATTATGTTTTATTAGAAAACTATTTAAATAAATAAATTTGTAAGTGGTCAATATTTTTTATTGCTTGATCAAAGTTTTCATTAAGGAATGATCACTGTAGGATAGAAATGGGAGGAGGTTGCACTGCATTTGGCAGGACAACTGTGGGTAGGCGTGGCTGACTGGCACGCCCACTGTCACAATCACATTTCCACCGCCTCTTTTTTCCCTCACTTTCCCCTTGATGCACCATCAACCCAATTGTAGTGACGTGTGTGCAAAGAACGCACATACGCAAAAAAGGGAAAAGAACCAGCACGATTGACCTACAAAATTTGAGGGAGAGAAGAGAAATACAGGCGGAAATGGACTTGCACAGGGATTGTAAATTAAGGATGTCGGTCATCTATTTTATTTTAAATTTATTTTTCATAGCTACATTGTCAGAGAGTGGAGCTTAAAAGTTTTTGATATTTAATTTTTATAATATAAAATAAACATTTAAAAATAATACGTACCTAAATAAATTGGTTTATAGATTTTAAACTTACGAAAATTAATATGACTTTCATATTTAAAATTTTTTAGTTCCAATTTTGTATGAACTGTAAATACGTTATCATTTTGAGAACATGATTTGGCTTGTTGTTTTGATAGTTATGAAATTAGTGTGACATTATTGAAGAGCTCATAAAGTTTTTCTGTAAGTATAAAAGGGTAGAGAAAGTGGGAGGTGGGAAAGCAAGCACACAAATCAAGAGAAATTTTTGCAAGTGAGTTTCGGCCCAGAGCGAATCACATACATTTCCCCAGACCGAAAAAAATGTTTGCACTCAAATCACACAGGCAGTCTAATGGGCGAAAGAGATGACCTACAATCAGTGGAAAGAGATGGCGAAGGAGAGTTGGGATCGGAATTAGAACGGAATCGGACATGGAGGTCGGGAAATGTAGACACAAAATCAAACGAAATCGATTGGCGATTTGAATGGAACCCTGGCAAAGATTCTCTGGAAAAGAAAATACTTGCCAAAACAACAGCACCAGATGGAAAAATTATGCTCAGAGAGGGAAAGCAAGAGGAAAAGTGTACACAAATTTAAAGATACCGTTGAAGGAATTGTTCAGCTCCAGAAAATGAAGAAAATGCTGCCAAAGATCTACATGAGCGATTACCTTGAGAACAGCTGGTAAGAACAAACCAAATTAAAGTAGATTTGAGGTAAAATGGTAAAACAGGAAAGTAATGTAAGCCTCTCAAAAAGAATGTTTTGTATAATTACTTATGAAGTTTAAGTTCCTTCTTGAACATGTGTAAATGATTTGAAACACAATTTCAATATTGCATTAATCCTTTTTGTAAATTCATAGACAAATTCACATCCAAATTGAAAAGTCAATATTGTACCTACCTGTGAATTTATATTTTGTGTACACAAACTAGGGTCAAACGCATAGAAATTTCTGTAAATAAAAACCCATGGTCAAATATTGAATTCTGAAATGTGTTTCTAATTGGACCAACAGTTTTTCCATCAAAGTTGTTTTATTTGCAATTTTATAGACAAATATCTGCCGAAATTCCTCACGAAAGATAAACTTTTGTGTTGCTGGATTTTGCTTGCCCTACATAAACACTAAAAGTTTTGTTTTGCCAAATGCTAGCCCCATCATATACGTATGAATAAAATGTTATCAAATAGTTTAAGGAACATTTCGTGTAAGTTATGTGCCATTCCCCCGTATTTAACTCCTCTCCATCCCCCCTAATAACAATTATACAGTTGGAAGCCTCGGGCTTGGCTGTATGTCTGTATGTGTGCTATGTGTCCCAATTTAGTTTGTTGTCTATTTTGTGTGCGACGTTAATTGCAGTGCATGGGTCAAATATTATTACTAATGCTACACAACTCTCCGCCCCCAAGTCCCAACCCCTCTGACTTCCCAGGGGGCAACATATGTGTGGGGTTGGCTGTGTGTGCAATTTAGCACTCTGCGGCATTCAAGAAAAGGGAAGATGACAGAAAAAAAGTGAGTAAACCACCCACCACACCCAAAAACCCAAACAGCAGGGGGCAGGGAGTTTGTCGGTCGGAGGTGGGGTGGCTAACTGCATTCGCAGTTATGGAAAAGAGCGTGCAAATTGGGGTTGAGTTGTCTCTCACACTCACTGAAAAAAAAAACAATATTATGTCATAATTGTCGTTCGAATATTATTTACACGCTATGTAGTCATATTTGCTGTTTAAAAACCATGAAAATATAACATTTAAATTTTATTAAACTAAAAATTAAACCTTTAGAAACATGTTTTGCTAAATTTTTGAACACTTTTTGATTGTTAAGCGAAACTTAATCATTGACCAATGTCCTAATAATTTTTTTCAGTGCCCAAACAACAACAATAAATGACAATAAGAGCGCAGTTCAAGTGTCAGCCGTGGCCTCTTATTGTCACGCATTGTCGTCTACCCCCCCTTCCGCCCCCTTTCTGCCACGCCCCCTTCCCCAATGGATGCCCCAAGGAATCCCCAACACTCACACATGCATGGTGGCATTTCCGGTGCTCGTTAGAGGAAAGGGAAACGCTTGGGAAGAGGAGGAGGTTGAGAGAGGGAGAGAGCCCAATGTGCTTTTGGCATAAATTATGAATAAAGCGAGCGAAACACGTGTGTGTGTGTGTGTGTGTGTGTGTGCTGGTGTGAGTGTGCGTGTGCGTGTGTGCAAGAATGTTTTGTATGCCTCCTCATGTGTGTGAGTGTGTGTGCGTGTGAGTGAGTTTGTGGTGAGTAAAATGAAGTAAAAGCGGCGACGGGAATAAAATGAAAGCAAGTGCCTTAAGGAGGCTTTGAAAAACTATCAAAGGCAACACGAAGACGAAAGTTCACTAACAAGTATTTTAGGATTTCCTCAAGGGCTAGAAATTTAAATATTTTTATAAATAGAATCCAATTTGCAGATCGTTTTTTCCATAGTAAAATTGAGGACCCAAAAAGTATGCTACGGAATTTTGTAAAACATAATTGGATTCCAATTGGACAACATTTGGATTCATACCTAAAAAATATTTCATTTATACATATATATTTTATATAAATTTGCATATTTTAAAATATGAACTCGAACTTACATTGTACTTATTTCATACAAATAATTTAATTGCTTTATCTAATTTATTTTAAATCCCGTAACAAGTCATGTTTTATAAATTAATTTGTAACTAAAATTTCTAAAAGGTATTATTTTATGGATAAATAAGTAAATTTCATAAAACACTTTGTTTAAATAAGTTAGTTTAATATGTGAAGAGTTAATTTAAACAATAAATTATTGGACAACATAACAAATCCTTCCAACTCTAAAATAAAAAACGCATTTTCATAAAAAGTCACCAAAAATATTATGATATATTTATAGTAGGAATATTCGCGGAAATAATTAATATATTTAATATCAAGACTCTTACATATTTCGCCAACCAATTTTCTACATTTCAAAACAAAAGCACTTCACCACCGAAGAAAGGGCATACAAAAGAAAAACTGTCCACTTTCATACGAACTGTGACGAGGGAGGGAGAACCATGGGAGGTGGTGTTTCGGAGTGGGTGGTGGGGCAGTGGGGCACGTTGCAAATGTGTCTGGGCTGTAGGCAGCCACAAACGAGCTTGACTTCGTTTCCAGAGCACAGAGAGAAGGGCTCCAGCTTGTTTATAGTATCTCAATAATTAATGAGCTCTTAGGAATTTTTGTGGCAAACAAGAAGAGAGAGTTTCGGGGTGGGGAGAATCGGGGCCAGAAAGCAGCCACAAGGATGCTGAACAAAGTCAACTGCCGCGGATGGGAAAACTTAATGTACAAATATAATTTGCCGCACACACAAACACTTATGTGGCTAGCGCCCCTCGGACCCTCGGGAAACCCCATTCCACTTTCCCCCACCCACCCACAGAAACCCCAACCAGCATTTTGCCGGCCCCGCAAGACGCTTCAAAACGCCACTGAAACACAAAGCTAGTTAGCAGCCAGCGGAGAGCTCGGTAGTTGTCACCCGGAGTCACCCAGACAGTTCATATTTTATGAATATAACCATATTATATGAGTCCTAATGCTGCCGCCGCCATTCGCCTTTTGGCAAGTGGAGAGACAAACCAGACGAAAGACCAAACGGGCACCAGATGGACCTCCACTCAGACACACAAATACATCAAAGGTTTTTTTCGGGCATTGCGGAATGTTAAACAAAGTAAAACCAAAAATATAAAGGACCTTAACATATCCTGTAAGGTGTCGGAAAATACTGGTTTCTTTTATTGTAATTAATTTTCACAACTTGGGCACTTGAAAAGGCTTGAAAATCAAAACGCAACGCAAGGGTTTAAGTAAATGTTGTCATAATTTCATTTGCAATTTCTTTGAAATAAGGTTTTTCTATGATTTAAAAATTAGTTTGTAAAAAAAACCAGGTAAACAACTTCAGAATTTTTGTCATGTCTTCTTATTAAAAGATATAAGAAAACACGTAGACATTGTGTCTGCTTTTTAAAGGGAGTCCTAAACTATCTGGAAAATATTTTGAGTTAATGAATCAAGGTTTTTTTTATTTTAATGTTGTTAAAATGTAAAAATGGTTTTATCTTAAGGTAAATGGAGTTCCTAAAATTGCAGTCATAAGGTTGCAAAACTCAAAGTTATCACCTGAAGTTCTCACATTCCTTTTTCCATTACATGATATCCTGTAATGACTCCCTAAAAAAGTGACTCGCTGCTTCCTGATTACTTATTCATTTGCCACGCTTTTAGCGCTGACTGCGTTATGTGTTGCCCTTTGACCCTGCCACCTGCTCCTCCTTCTGCCTTCACCACCCCCTCCCCCTTTTCACCGCCTTTGATTTGCTTAATTTGTAAATTTGTTGGGTGGTGAATACTCCTTCCCCAGTGTTTTATGGCTTTTAAACGCTTTTCCTGCCATCAAATTGACCAAAGCGAGAAACATAAAGGCAGTCAAAAAACGAAGGAAACGCACTTAGCGGTTTTTTTTTTGGCAGCAATTGCAAAATTTATGCGGTTACATGTGTTTTAGTGCCATAAAAAGACACAATGCATGACACATGCATATTTGATGGGATATTTTATAATCTAATTACCGCGTAATATCGTCCAAAGACAAAAAATGGGAACAAAACACCCGCACACACGCATACACAAATGAGAAGCGATCGCACAGCTGGGACCTTGGCAAGGATACGAGGGGGGTGAAGTCCTGGGGGGGTGGCATAAAAATGCCACAAAATTAGCTCGACGCGTTTGGGGCATTAAAAGCGGTTTTCAGGGTCCAAAAGCGTGAGCCGTTAAAATAAATTGCACAATACACGCACACTTTCACACACACACACACATTGTAAAAGTGAGGGATGAGGTCGAAAGGTGGGTGGTGGTGGAAGGAGGGTGTGGAGAAGGGGAGGGGGAGGTGGCCACCCCCTGGAAGCGCAGGTGTAAACACTTTCAGCGCCTTTTATGGGCAACCAATACAGAGAAACAAAAAACTATTATTTACAAAACGAGTTGCAACAAAGAGCCCTATACAAGGTCGTCTTTAGGCATTTATCTATAAATCTTCCTGGTTTCAAACATGTCGTAGCTAATTTTAGGAATTTAAATAAGAGTTTAGGTTAGCACAATATGGTCCATCAGGTTAACGTTTTAAAATTAAGACCTTACTGATTTTTCTTGTAAAATATGCCTTCGGGTTTCTTTTAACATTCAGAACTTAACTGAAAATTAAAAACAACATATAATATTTTATCTTGATTGCTTTGATAACTATCTAGAAGGTGCCACAGAAAACACGTTGGTCGGTTGTTTTTCTAAAACGAAAGCAAAAACTTAACAGACTACGATAAAAATGTAATATTTTTTTAAGGTCCAACTTTTATTAATCAACTTTTCAACTTAGAATAAAATATATATTTTTTTCAAGGCCTTCCTTTACCTGTCAAAACACTCCACTTAATAATCACCTTATTTTCTCAGTGGCCTCCTCAATCCGATTGCAGAACACCACTCCCTTTCAATCCCCTACCAGAAAAAAGTGTCATATGGACGAGCTGAAATGGAGTGAGACCCACAAAGTCTCCGATAATAACAAAACACAATTTAACGCATTGGCGGCTACTTAAAACGCGTCGCATGGCCAAGCGATAAGAAAGCTGGTGAAAAAAAGGGGAAGTAACCGAAAAAAAATAGGGAACAGGGGGTGGTTATAAAGGCCGGCCAGTTGACCAAATGAATGTTAAGCAGCTTCGGGCCTACACATATGTGCGTATATGTACGAATCGCATTTTTTTCTCATTTATACCCGGTTGTATTATCCAACGGGGATAAGAAATTGAGCCGGGAACAAAGACAACAAACGGGGCACGTGCATGTCGAAAAGCCAAGCAGGCAGTTAAAGCTGTTAAACTGCCATTTGACAGGCAGGAACACACCCACAACCCACGCATAAAAACCCTCAAACAGGACATGAAAAATTTAAAAGTAGCAGCACAAGTGGAAAACAATTTGGCAGTCATTAAAATGGGTAAACAATTGCATATAAAATGAAATTGAAATTAAATGCAGGCGAAGAAGGGAAATGCAAACGGAAGCGACATAAAGTAACTGAATCCTTTTTCCGCGATAACGGCTCCAAGATGCGCAGAAAGCGGCTTAACATATCATTAACACTCACTCCTTCGATAATGTAAATTTCTGCACTCGGAAAAGTTTTATTTTAATTTTAAAAAAGTCTTTAAAGTCTTTAATTGATTTTATTGTAATAAGTTCCTCTAATAAAATGGTTAATTAAATCTATTTAATTGCACTTGTAATAAGCTTTCAATTGATTAGTTTCCATTAATTTCCTTTGATTTATTGAAAAGCAAATTTCAATCATCATTATTACCCATATGAAAACCACAAATGCTAGAGAAATCAATACCTCAAGAAACTTCTTAAGGGGTTGCGGAGTATTTAACTTACTTTATGCATTCATCGTTTGTTGATTGGGTTTCGGAGTTGGGGACCTGTTTAATATGCAGTTGCCATTCTTCAACTCAATTGAAGCCGAAAACGCATCAGGAGGAAGGTAAACACTTCTCGGGCAAACAATGGAAATATCTCTCCCTCTCACACACTCGAATTTGCATGAATTTATTTATTTTATGTCTCTTCTATTATATGTTTATCCATATGTGAGTATGACGATATTTGCCTTCAGTTTATGGCGGCCAAACAATAATAACAACAGAGCCGAAGCCTCAAGGAGCAAAAACTGCACAATAAAATACCAAAATGCGTTGAAAGAGCAGAGAAGGGAGGATGGGAAGCTCTACTACAATATTTATTGGTTTATTTTATGATCCTTTTTGATATGTACTTAAAGGAAATTTTACATTTATTGGTTTGACAACAAAATGCCCAACGACGACCTTGTTTTTTGGGGTCACCGAAGGAGAGAATAGTTAAGAGGGGTTGCTTCGAGGGGATGATGGGTCCTTTGGTCCAGGGAATATGCCATTTTGTTGGTCTGTAATCTGCTCATTTGCTTATGAAATTATCCACCTCATTTGTTGCCCCTTTTTCTGCTTGCTTGAAGCTGCCCAAAACGCTTTGCTCCTTACCACCTTCTCATTTTCCAGTTATGGGTTCTTAGCAGTGATGACAAGTCATCCTTTTTGTAATACCTATTATTTGTATTTTTGTTTGTCCTGCTAGACGATAAAAATATAGGAAATTTCCTTCATATAAAATACAATTTAAGAGGGTATAAAATGAAACGAATAACATGAAGACTGGTTTTATATTTTCTTTACAAAGTATCATTTGAATTTTGTGCAAAGGAAATATTTTTATAAGTTATATTTTTAACTTATTAATATTTAGTAAATTTTTTATATCAATTTAAGTACGCACGAATCCTTTTATTTGTAAGGTATCAAGGAAATTGGTATATATTTTCATTTGTTTAATATTTAATTATTTAATAAGTCCTCGAATTAGGCAATTGGCATCACTGCTTCTTAGATCTCATCCCTTGGTCATTTTATGAGTTATGTCCCATGTCCAAGAATCACTGCCATCCATGTTTTTTGGGGTCGTCTTGGCAGATGTTTTACGCTCATTTGCCTTTGAAAATTGTTTGCCATAAACTGCCGGAGTTTTGAGTGTGGCAAACGTTTAATGCCGCCCAAAATGGCAATTACAATGTGAGGGGGACTTGGCACAAAAGGGTTTCCCCAAATGAGGAGCGGAAATAAAGGAACCTTTCTTCCAGCTGAACCACTTGTCAGGCAACAGCACTCAAGTGTCAATTAGATGCACTTCGTATGGCTGTTCCTTGAGGGAAGTTCCTCGAGACTCCTTCAGCCCTCTCGACTCGCTTACCTTCCCCAAGACATTCCATTTCCAGTTCCCTTAACCCTCGAGAGTCCTTATAGCTGACGTCATCAGTAGCAGTTAACTTCCCCAGTTAACATGTAACATATGTATGTGTGTATGTAAGGGGGTTAACAAAAGGGGCAGAAATTTTAGTGTGAAGCTTAGCGAAGCACAAATTAAATCAAGCTTCGGCATCATTTTCCCCTTTTCCTGGGGAGGATAGAGTTACGCTTCTAATGAGCAATCTATATGTAACATACGGTTACCAGAAGGCCAAAGGCGAAACCTTCGAGTCACCAGCAGTCAATGAAATGATAAATCTCTTCATTACGTGTCCTCCGCTTCCGTTGGCTTTCCCCTCCCCTTGGATAACTTGGTTAATTGCCAAAAAAACATTTACAAAATGACTTAACAAAAAATTCAATAACCAACCGAAAAGAAGCCAGCGAAGGACGGTGTTCAAGGGAAGAAATATAAAATACCCTGTCTTATTGATTTTATTCTACGCTGTGTTAATTTAAATTGGTTACAGACTTTTGTTAATATTTTAAAGAACTTAAGAACTGTGTTTCGTAGAATTTAACAAATTATAATTTAAAGAAAATCAGTTATCACAGGGAATAATAATTTTTTTAAACTAATAATTTTTTTAAATATTAAATTATAAAATAGCAAAGAAAAGCGTGTTTGAAAGTCAATGTTTCGTTTAATTTTTGAAAACATATTTTTAAGCCTTCAAAATGGCTTAGTTTTTGATTTTTTAATTTGTATTTTAAAATAATGTTACATTACTCTTTAGAGGGTGGAAGGATAACCATTTTGATGTGGCTCTCCCATCCTTTCTAATTCTATCCTCCTCCATACCCACTGTCTTCCTGTTTCTATAACTTTCTCTTCTCGGCTGGATTCTTCTCTTGGCATCAAACTGAAGCATTGATGTGGAAGCGGCGATTGCCGCTTGAGGCTCGGCGGACAGGATGCGTGTGTATATGACGAATGAATTTGCACTGAAAAAAATCCTTTAATTTGTAGGTATCTAACTCGAAATTTAAAACTCAATAAAACTTTTGGTTTCAGTTTATTTAAAATTGGTGAGAAAATCTGAAACATTTTGTACCCTGAATATTTTAAATAGTGCTCTTAATTGATATTCTAAACAAGGAAGTTGGTCAAATTTTATGAATATTTTAAAGGCAAAAAGCGTTATTATAAAATTTTTCAAGACAAAAGCTGCATACAAATACTGATAACTTATTTTTACTTATTTTTTTAAAGGGACTATAACCAGCATTATTTTAAGTGCAGAATGTGTGCCCGACACAACAGAAGGCCTAAAGTTTGGCATTGCCCCCCGGTATCCCTTCCTGAATTTTCCCCCTTGTCCATCCCCTGATTTTTCTTTGACATGACTTAAATGTTGTCCGTGGGACGCCTTGTAAATTAGCTTTAGTTTGTTGTTGTTTTTCTATGCTTTGTGACGCGGCAGTTTTCTTTTTCCCGCCTCGGAAAGGCGTTTCCTCTGACTTTTCCTTTAGCTTCTTCTGCTGCGCTGTCTTCTTCTTCATGTTGATTGGAATGACAGACAGAAAAAAACATTATTTTATACGAGAATGAGCACGCTAAAATTTCACTTGAAGCAGGTTTTATGCTTCAACAATTTTGTGAAATTCAATTTATGTTACCCAAGGACATAAAACATACAACGAATCATTACACACACACACACGTATGGAGGGGGAAATGCGTGTGTGGCACGTAAAATATCAGTTATACACAGACTACACACTATATGCGAATATATAGTATGTACAAATATTCGCACAGGACGTGCACTGACGCAGTCAAAGCATCAAATGCAACTTGAACAATAACTAAGAAGGCGATGGGTTCTGGGCTTTTACCTCCTCCGTGCTCCTTTTTATCCTTTCCCCTTCCTGTCTGGGATTTATCCTTTCGTTTTCCATGGCGTTGGATTGCCGTTTAACCCCTTGAAAGCCCCAAACTCCTCCCGCAAAACAACTTCAAAGTGAAAATTCAGCATCCCAGTTTAATGACAACTTCGAGCAAATAGATTGAATAAAAATACAGTAGAACTTTTTTAAGATGAACATCTGAAACAAGTGATTTCTCTTACTCTCTTACTCTATCAAACTGTATTTTCCACATAAATTTAAATAAATTAAATATATTATTAAATCAAACAAATTTTTTGAATATATTGATACATTTTTCATTTTTTAAAAAATAAATAACAAAATTATCTGTAATAAATAAAAATGTATCCTTGACGTAAATTTTTTGGATGTCCTTTTAGTTAATAGCGTTTAGAGTTTACAAAGCATTACAGGTATTATAATATTTAATTTTAATTAATTGATAAAACCGCAATAGACAAACTGGATCAAGATCAAAACTTAAAAGTGGTTCACGTGACTGAATCTTTACTGTTGATATAATGATTACACGTCTTGATACAGATAGTTAGATGGATAGCCGGATGAAAAAGTAACCAACCTCGCGATGGAAATCCTTTTTGGGGGGACCGAGCTGAGTTTTCCTGGCCCACACACGTAGTCGACATAAATTTCACTTTATGGTTTGTTAACGAGTTAAATTCGAATCCAGAGCGCTGAAAAGTTTGTCATTTGTTCTCGCCCCATTGGTTGGATCGTGGAAATGGAAAATGGGAAATGGAAAAGGGGTAAAAGGGGGTAAAGCACGAAAGAAAGTCCTAAGCGTGCTGGAGTGTGGAGCGTGATAAGCATTATAGTTATAGTTATGATGCCAGCGAATGCGATGCGTGCGGAAATTCAAGGGAAAGCGGCGAGGAAAAGGGCTGAGCAGGCGTCAAAACGTTAATGGATTTTGGCTTTTGTTTTCCATGGCAAGGTGTCAAGAAAATAGGGGAAGGAGGGAGTCGGCTTGGCGGTGGGAAATTAGCTGAATGTGTTGGGATTGAGTCGGAAAATGATGTTATGATGTGAGAAAATAAGACTTTAACTGAAAAATTCAGCAGGGAAAAGAAAGTTCATTTCTGATATCTTTATACTAAGCTCTTAAAAAAAAACGTATTTGTTTGTTTGTAATTACCATATAAGTAACACAGTTTAATTTTTTTCGGCTGTAATTAAAACCTGCAAAATCTTATGAGGCACGAGCAAAGCATAAGTTTTATTGTTTTATATTATATAAAGTATCATTAAAGAAAGCATACAATTATTCATGAAAAAAGGTAAAATAATGCATGCTAGTCAATATACCATTCCTAACATCCATTTTATACCATTTCGTTTCTGAAACCTAATCTCAAAACTGTTTTAGGCGCTTGTAAAACATTTTGTTTTCTAAAACTATTTAATTTAATCAATTTATTTAATTTAATCTCATTTTTTCCCCGTTGATAATTGAAACTTAAGATGTGTGATGTGGCCGATCCCGAACCCCAATCGAGTTCGGAATCAGAATCAAAATCAGAGTCAAAGCTATTTGCCGCCATTTGTGTCTCCAGACATTGCACATATGACAATGTGCAGCAGCGGCCAAAGGACAAAGGCCGAGGAAAGTGGGCGGAAGGGGCGTGTCTGTGATTGCCATGTGAGCTGACAGCGGATGTGTGCGAGTGTGCGTGTGCTTGAGTGGGTGTGCGAACTGCGATGACACATACACACATCCTTCCTTTCGTCCTCTCGTCCTGCTGCAGCAGGCGAAATCAAATTTCCAGCGCGCACTTTGCGAAATCAAATACATCAGCGAAGGGGGGGCGGCAAACAGGGGCGTGGCAGGCGGGGGGATACTGCCAAAAAGTATGAAGTGTTTGCCAAAAAAATATAAAATGGGCACAAAGCACCCAGGGAGCGAGCGAGGACATCGAATCTGAAGTAGAAGATTCACCGAGGCAAAGGACTTTTTCTTGCATTGTAAAATAGATTTTCGGTTGGTAGTGGGGGGAGGGGGGTTGATATAGCAACGGGGGGTATGGAATCGAAAGACCATAGTCAGACATAAAGAAAAAGAAAAGGAGAGGCTGAGAAAAAGAAGGAGAAAGAGAGTGAGCACCAAGTGCCAGATGATTGAAGTAAGCGGTGTGTCTCGCCTGTCGTTTCTTTTCTATCACTCCCTCCATCTCCAACTATTTCTATATCCTGGTACACTCAACAAAAATCTACTCTAAAGCTAAAGTAAAAAAATACTTACAAGAATAAGTAATAAAATAAAGAACAATTTTAGGGGTATATTAACAAACATTTTTTTTTTTGGCGAAAACTTCATAATATATTTCTTAACTATAAAAAAAAGAAATTTAACTTCTTTGAATCTAGGTGGTAAAATAGTAATATTAAATAACAAATTTAACAAAAATAAAAGGAACGCAAAAAATGTAAACAGAACGGGTATAAGCTACTTTTTGAGTTATTTAAAAATAATTTGTTTATTTTGTTTTTGATCAAGAGACTTGTTTGCAGACATTTTGTATGGTTAATTTAAAAAACAAAATTAAAATTTTCTCCAAAACTTTTGGGTTTTATCTAAAGGGAAAATACGGTAAAGGATGTAAGTTTTTCATAAAACATTCAAAACAATGACCAAAACAAATGAGTTTAAAATAAGCTTTATTTGCTGAATTTATTCATAATCTCATTAGAGAATTCGTTAATCTTTTACACTTAGATGTAAAGTTTTTATAAGTACTTAAAATAATATTTCTCTTAGTGCACACCCTTTCTCCCATTTTAGTCCCACCTCCTGCGGCGCTGGCCAAAGGCAACTTACATGTTTGCTAACAAACAAATGCAGGAGCAGAGGAGCAGGAGCAGGGGACCAGGAGCAGCAGCCAGGAGGGAGGATCCAGAAAGGAAAAGGAGCCAGGACATTCATACATATATGAGGGCAAACATCGCTCGAGAGCAGAGCAAATAGAAGGGAAAATGCTAAGGAAAAAATGGTGCAGCAGCCAAGGACAAACGCTGCCATGTTTGACATATTTGCTTTGACAGTTCCAAGTTCCAAGTGCACATTTTAGCCACGTTCCGCTCTTGGCCATGTTTTGTGCTTGGCACAGGAGGAGGCAGATGACTCCTGCCCTCCAAGTCGATATGAAAATGGGTTCCATCCTCAGATTCGGATTCTGCTGCTTAAATAGCCGAAGGCTCTCCACTTTGAGCACTGTCTGCATTTGCGTCTAATAAATATTAATGCAAATTAATCCAATTAAAGCGGCGTCGAAATTGTAAAAGACTTTCATGATATATCTGCATATAAATGGATATAAATCAACCCCAAGTATATGATGCAATATGTGCATTATTCTGGTGGTGGCTATACGCCTGCTAATTTGGCAAATGGGGGTGAATATCCCTCCCCTTGGCAGACAAACAAATAAGCAAATAGCGGATTTCCCTTGGGATTGTCTTAATCAAATTTATGAAACGCTAATGAGCTAAGTCACGGGGAAAGGGGAAATTTATAGAGGGTATCGGAGAAAGCAGCGGTGAAAGTCCTTTCTGGATTATAGCTATATAATACCCAAAACATCGGCTTAACCATACATAGCCCACCAGCAGTAAGATATTTAGAGCAGATGTGTGGGACCAAAGGTTTAATGAAGGAAATTATGCAGTGGATCACGTGATGTTGACTTTGACTTAATTGGGATTGTCGCGATTGATTGATTGCCGGGGATTTTAGCGCATTTTGTGGCTTACATATTTTATGTCTGGGCAAAATTTGTAAGTGAATTTTAGAAAAATATTTTATTTGGACCAAATAATATGTTTTACAATTTGCGATGTAAAAGATTTTAAATTGCATTTTAGGAATATTTTTTTATACAATTTGTTAAATTAAAGTACATAAGTCTATAGCTTTAAGTTCGAAACAAAAACCTCTTCAGACACTCCCCTCGGAAGTTTCTGAGAACAATCGGTAATATAAAAGAATCCCACTCATCTGTTCAATAAACTCCGATTTGGAAATAAAAGAATTCCTACCTTTAAAAAAATGCTCAGCAAAAGTTCTATAAACAACTAAGCAGCAAATGAAGCATCCATCATCGTAACTTAATCAATTATACTGAAAGAGAATTGGAAATCCTTTCGCTACTCGTACTCCATCCAAATGACCTTTGCAATGGGAAAAGCTACCCGCTGACCTTTTCAGCGGCAATTAGAAAGCATTACCCCATTACCCATTCTATACCCACTCCTGCGCTAAATTCATATTTGCCATAACAGAAATCTGTGAGAAATCTTATGCCTTGTTGAGCACTACATAAATGCACTTGCAAAACTTGTTCACAACATCGGTTCACATTTTTAGTTTTTCTTTATCATTATTAAATTCTTAAAAATATAGGTACTAATAATAATAATAAAATATTGTACTTGGTAATTTTAACTGTATTTGTTCTAAATTATTAACTATTTAATATTTTTAAAAGATATTGGAATCTTTAATTAGGTATCTGAGAACGGGATAATTTTAGGTTTTATATAACAACTTATTATAATGATTTATATTAAATAAATTACCCAGAAGCGTATAAATGTTTTGCACTATTGTTTTCAGTGTATGCGACTCAGGGCTTGGCAGCTTAATAAGCCACGGGTAAAAACGTTTCAACAATTTAGCTTGCCCCAACCCCAACCCCACTCCCCTCACCCCGAACAATGCATACTATAATAATGAAAGTTGGGAGCAGCAGCATTGAAAGCAAAAGCAGAAGTCAAGCTGCTCTCATCATTAATATTCCAAAAGTTGTGGGCGAAGCTTTCAGCAAAACACACGCAAAAAACCAGAAAAAGAAAACAAAAAACTTTGTAGCAGTAGAATAAAAATCCACCCAGTTTCCAGCTGAATCCCATCCTCCTAACCCCCCATCTCCACCTAGTTGGTCTATCCTCAATTAATAATGAAGGTGTTAAATTGTCGAAATCTGCGCTGCACTGTGCGGCTGGCGCCACCTAGCGACCTATTTAGGTAAGTAGGGGGCGCGGGGAAGATTATGGATATAACTTGTTCCGATTTTTAGGTATTTTTCGGATTATTTTGGCTCATTAGATTTTATATGTTTTTTTTTAATATTTAACCTTTCTTTTAGTCACTTTAGTCACATTTTAACCTTTGTGTGAGCGGAAGGAACATTTTTGTTCCATTTCGATTTTGCTTGTAAATATCTCGGGTTGTGTGAAAGCTATCGATCTGAAATTTTCTGACAGCTCGTCTTCAGCGATTCTAAACAAGTTTGCCGATTTTTAGATAAATCTGTTGGTAATCTTGGGTTTTATTAGGGAAAACTTTTTTAACTACGTTGTTGAGCGGAAGACACAATTTTGTGCATCGTGTTATAACCGCGTATATCTTAAAAACCTTTATTCAGAAAAATTTGAAATTTTTACTGAATATGTATTAACTCAAAATCATTAAATTTAAAATTTAAATTTTTAAATTAATCCTACACTAAAAAAATTTTAAGTTTTACCTTGAAAAAAAAATTGCAGGTTAGATTAATTACGTAAAACTCGCAAACTGATCAAACAATTGAAAAACGTGATATACTACGTTATAGGGCTTTCAATAAGCTTTCCAAAATGATCAAATGTGTCATACCCTTCTTTGGTAAAACTATAAGAAAAACAACCAATATTGTTGAAAAATTGCATTTATTTTGTACAAATTTGATTAATAATACCACAAATATACTAAAAAACTAGTATTATTTTTATTTCAAAATTATTATTCTTATAAAAATAAATTGTTTTAATCCCATAATTATAACTATAAATGTCCAAAAAGGGGTATTTGTGGTTTTAGGTACTCTTGCTAATAAAAGTAACGGTCACAAATAACCCAAATCATTTATGACCGCCAGGTGCAGCTGCCGACAACTCTTTTGGAATGACCCAAAAAGGGTTGATGGTAAAACGTACTACCTGCCCACATTTTTTGCACGTTTTAGAACTTTGAACTACTTTTATAGTGACTTCTTCTAAAGAAAGGTATGACACATTTGACCTTTCGAAAAGCTTATTAAAAGTCCTATAACGTAGTATATAACGTTTTTCAATTGTTTGATCTGTTTGCGAATTTTACGTAATTAATCTGACCTGCAATTTTTTTTCCAAGGTAAAATTTAAAAAATTTTTTCAGTGTAGGCTTAATTTAAAAATTTAAATTTTAAATTTAATGATTTTGAGTCAATACATATTCAGTAAAAATTTCAAATTTTTCTGAGTAAAAGTTTTAAAGATATACGCGGTTATAACACGATGCACAAAATTGTGTCTTCCGCTCAACAACGTATAAAAAATCTTCCGCTCACACAAAGGTTAAATGAGAAAGTAGTTCTTAATTTTCTGTACAATGAACTTTAATGATGAACAAGCTCTAACTTTATCGGTTTTTTTTTTTTAAGAAAAGTTAGTTACTAAGTTAATGAGGTAACGTTAATTATAAGTATTTTTAGATGAGTTTAAAACATTGTTCCAGGTTTTTTTAAGCCCGACGAAAGTATAAAAACTAAAGATATAATAGCTATATTAAAGGATCCTTTAGAAAACCTTAATTATCTGTATTCAAACATTTATAAAAATGATAAAACAAAAAAAATTATTTATATATTTTATTGAAGGTATAAGGCTGAAAAAAATTTATTTATTTTTAAAATAATTTTTCTATTTAAAATCGTTCTAAAACAAAAGTGTTTGCGAATTCCGGAATATGGTTGTGAGAAAGCGATTCCTTCCTTGGGCAGCGAGCTGCTCAGCAGGAAGCTAATTAATGAAAATGCTTTGAAATAATTATGCATAATTTTTAGTGTATACATTGAGCAGTTTATGGCTGAGTTATTACAACAGCTGCTGCTGCTCGAAAGTAATTAGCATACGATCTAGGAGAGTTGGTGGGCAAGCTAGGTATGTATATTTAGTTGGTCGAAAAGTTTTGGGGCACTTTATGCCGAAAATCAGAAATCCATTTCCACACTCACCAATTGCCTGACAACTGGATTTCAATGCAAACAAATGAGCCACAGATATGTGGAGAGCTTCCTGTCTATATCCTTCTATGTCCCACACCCCGCCCCCTTGATTTTCCACCACCTACATACACACATACGGGTGTATGTGCGACGTTGCATTGCACAACATGTTTTCCATTTCGAGTGTAAACAAAATTCTAATACGTTCAACATATTGCTGGAAAATTGCTTTCCTTTCGGCATTCAGGAAAAGCAGTGGAAAGCAGCCAAGGAGCAGCAGCACCCGAACCCGAAAGTATTGTTAACCAACAATAACAACAACAGCGGAGGGGGTGGGAAAAGTGGGTGGAAAAGCGAGTGGGTGGCAAAAGCGAACGAAGAACGTCAAACTTTTGATGTTGCAATTTGTAATTCAAGCAGAAAACGAAGCGAGCACATTTTTTTCTGGCTCCTTTCTCCGCTTTTCTTCCGCTTTTCCGTCAGGAGTTCTTTTTTTTCCTGAGAGTGTGTGTGTGAATGAATGAAAAGCTGCGTGTCTGTGTGTTTGGGTGTGGAAAACCCGTGTGAGAGAATTTTATTTCCAGGTTTGTCGGTGGCGTCGGACAAATGACGACATAACGAAGTTGAAATTTACTATAAGAAAATTGTGAGAGTGAAGTCGTGAGGGTGGTCAAGAAATATAACAAGCGGAAGATCAATTTGTGATCTAAGGGTCACAAGTTTATACATTATTCACGCATTAATCTGTGACCTGAAAAGGTGAAAACGTTAGAAACACAATAGGTTAGCCTTTCGTGTGTTTTTTTGAGGTTTTTTATAATACATTTTCTATGACCATTTATTAATTTAGTAAGTAACATTACAATCACAACTTAGTTACCAAATAATTTGATATTGGTTATATAAAAATGTATATATATTCTGCTTCATTTTTCCCTTGATATTTTTAAACTATAAGAAAACTTTGTCAGTCTTAATTATAAATGCCAACATACTTCTACCTGATCAAAGTTTTTATAATATGTCCAAAACTCTGCGCTCCAAACTCACTGAACCTGTGAGCACCTCCTGTTGTTGAGGCTCTAGTTTTTCCAACTTTTGTTGTGGCCTTCAGCTCAGACTCTTTTCCGAACTGTGTGCTCCCATTCACATCTGAGTTTGCTTTTCATTTTTGACCTCCTTTATTTCTTTGCCCACATTTTGTGGGCTCATTGTGTGGGCATAAGAAAAGCAGAGGCACGAGAAAAAGTTTGCAGTTTGAAATATTGTTAAGCGTGGCCCGAAAATCAAGAGCAAATGAACTGATACTGGGAAAGCGAGAAGAAGGAATAAAGCACATCTGGCAGGAAAAAAAAGAGAATAAATGTTCAAGTTTTCGATTTAGTAGTTATCCTTGTTCTGAGCACTTGAAAATCCAACAAAATCCGCCTCCAAATACTTTCACTGGATTATCCTTGTTATTCTTTTTTACATTTAGGTTCTCGTTGGGGTCTCGCCCCTCTCATTAAAGTCTAACGTTAATTGTCCCAAGATTAAGATCGTTTTTCCCTTGCTCCTTTTTTCTTGTTGTTTTGCGACTTTATTGTTATTTACTTAGGATCCCTGTAGGAACCCATCCCTATTTGAGGAGTAGAGCCCTGATCAATGGCTTAACGCCTGACTGCAAGTCTGAGGAGAATTATTTAGAGCGATGAGAGCAGCTGTCGCCGAGGACATTATGTTCTCACCCCTTTTTCCTTTAAGCGGGCAAACCCTAATTTTCTATTCATTGCCAATTTAAGTGCGATATAAATAATTTGGCAGTTACCAGGTAGAATTTGTCGCTGACTTTGATGGAGCATCGGGAAGGGATAAAGGAGTAGGGATAGTTTGGTTCCCGAGATAATGCATTATCAATTCGTTAGGGTTGAATTAGTTCGATTTAAATGTTTTCGGTTGGTTTTTTTTTAAGTTTTAAGGGTGGCATCCCTCGCGATAGGCTTTAATTGATTATGCAGAAATTTTTCACTATTTTGATAGGGTAGTGGTTTTCGTTTATTTTAGAGATAAGGGCTACCCTAAAAAAACCGGATCTCTATTGGAGTTTTTTTTTAATGTTTAAGTGGCAGAAGTAACTAGGTATTTTGTATTCCAGTTTTTAATTTATTCAATTGGAGTGCCACCCCAAATTAAAACTTTGTTTTGATTTGATTAGTTATTTTCCATTGCGTTTAAGTTTTTGGCAATTTTATATGACGCATTTTAATTTTTTGTTAGATTATGATGCTATTTTAAAAGCTCACCGAATCCCCCCGGAAATTCCAAGTTAATTTATTAACGCTTCTTTCATCTTTTGACTAATTTTAAGCAAAATTCCCCTCTCTTGTGTTAACCAAATCAGATTACGTTTAATGCCATCTTGATTGGCGCTGCTTCATCAGCTCCGTTCTGCTAACCCAAATTTCATAATTAATTAAATTATTTAATTTACTTTGTAGTACACACATATTTGAGGCAATCTCCTCCCTCCCTTTCTGCCCCCTCTTTTGAGCCAAGTTAACAAAAAACCTTGTTAGTAATTGCGGTAAATGTGATTAGAAACTTTGCTGGCTCATCCCGCATCTTTTTGCCCTCGCTTACCGCATTTCGCGCTGTTTTCCCCTATTTGATTTTTAGCATCGGGAAAGCAAAAACTTTCAACCCACACAGATACTCACGCACACCCGCACACGAATAGAGCCAAGTCCCGTAAATAGTTAGTTCACCTTTTACGTGCGTTAATGATGTTTTCTCAATCAAAAAGTTAAATCTTTGCCAGCGTTAGGAGCGAAATTTTTGCACGCAAAGTTTTGGGAGGAAAATAGGAGAGTGGAGGAAATTTTGTGTGGGACAAGCGTTTTTTGGCTGCTGCCAAACGAATCGAACAAGAAAAGCTAATTACAAGTAGCTGAAAGTTGTGCGTGTTTCGGCTTCAATGGGCCAAAAAGTGAAAGAGGGAAAATGGGAAAATAGGGGGAAAGTGGAGCTCGGCCACCTGTTCGAAGAAAAACTTTGATTGGTTTTTATATGATTTTGGGCAGGCGTTAAACTTCCAGACATCTTTTCGGTTAAATGTGTCAATAATTGGCCTACAAAATTTGTATCTTCTGGATGGGGAGTTTTATAATTTTGTTTCTTTTTTTATGGCTGTTGAGACTGGGAGCTTGGAAGTAAATGTAATAAGAAAATGTTGAAGCTATAAAGAGAAATATAAATTGGCTTAGGGCTTACATTAAGCTAAAAGTTAAAAAGCCTGAAAGCTTTGAAGTGAAAAAGAAATTATTTTACAAAGTTAAAAAATATTAGACATCATTTAAGCAGAAAATAACCTAGAAAAACTTTGAAAAAAGGATGAGGTAATTTAAAATTAAGCACAATTTATTAAAAATGAATTGCATTAACATGATGACATTCTTAATTTTAAAAATTTAAGGATTAATTAAAGTCAATTAATTTAGGCTGTCAATAAAATGAATGAAATTGAAAAATAAAAACAAACTTTATTAATATTTTTTAAAAATATATTTGTTTTGCGACAATTATTTTATACGTACCATTTTCTAAAGTCATAGTTTTATTAAAAAAACTTCTGTCAAATAACTTCCAAAAATGTCCTACACTTTAATATTGGTCGCTTGCTAAACTTTATTCCCAGATTTATTCAAGAAATCGGTTTTATTCATTTATTCATTCGAAGCTTTGCCAAACATTCCATTTATTGTTTCCTGAGAGTCCAAAACTGCCAAAGTCCTTGCTTCAGAACTTAGATGCCAAAGAGTTTTGATCCCTGGAAAACAAAGGGGAGAGAGAAAGCTGGCTGAATAACTAACCCCAACACTTACTTACAAAAGTATTCTACCGTTGCAGTCGCCCCTGTTTCATAACAATGGGATTTCCCCCAGTTTCTTTACTTTTTAGCTTGGCACCCAAATTGTTCTCAGTTCACTTGGCCAAGGGCTAAATAAAAAGTGGGATGGGTGATTTTAATATTAAGCTAAGCTTGTTCTTATTCTACTGCTGCATTTTGGGGGTTTGCTCAGCCCCCTTGTAATATCTCTGTGTGTGCGAGAAAAAGTTTTTATCTACAGCCAAATAGTTCTGGACTATTTCTCCATCAATTTTATTGGTAATACTTAGGCAAAACTTTCTGCAGGGGGGAACGGCAGGCCAGGGCTTCAAGTGAAAGGATTCAAAGCGTAAAAGTTTGTTTGGTGAGTTTCCATTTGATTTTTTTGCTCCTTTTTTTCAGGGAATTAGAGAAGCGTTTTGTACATCAATTTTTTGTCTTTGCTTTTCTTTTTAATAAATTCCCGAAAAATACTTGCAACTTTTGGAGTGGATGCTGGGGATGGATAAACTAATAAAATGAGTTCCCAAATGCTCGTCGGCTTAATTGTAATTACTTTTTGCCAAAAGCTAAAGCTGTCTGTCTCCTTCAGTCTTCTGCGCCCGTTGTGTGTGTGAAAAGTTTTGCCAACTTGTAATTATCACTTACAACATGGATCCGCCTGCCCCGCCCCCATTTCCCATTTTCCCCACTTTCCAGGTTTAACAAAACTGCCAACCACAAAGGCAGAGCAGCGGGAGTTTGAGGAGGTTCAGCCCACTCACACATGTAGCTTAATTAATAGACATCGCAAAGTGCTGGGGAAATACCTCAGTCCCCAGCCCCTTCTGGCATGATGTAGCACGATTCTGGCCACAATAATAATTTACATTTTAAGCCAATTTGAAAATGGCAAAAAAAAGAGGGCATTTCCATTTTCACAGTTAAATAAAAATTAATTACAACAATTTATCGTCGTCGTCGCAGCAGCCACAAAAAATGTTTCGAAATGTTTAAGACTGTGGATTCGACTTGATGGTTATCGTGGGGTTTTGTTAAAAAAAAATTATCTACACACAACTATTAAATTACTACCAAGAAATCCTGATATTTTTTACTTCATAAGTATCTATGTGCAAAAAACTTTTTTTTTTAGAGCATACTTTTAGACTCCTTTTATAATGGTTTCAAATCTCTAAAGAATTGATTGAAACACCTAATCCGCTAAATTAGTGTACAATTAAGTTGTGTTCTTCTTCTTCTTCTTCCCTTCTTTATTTTATTTTTTTTTTTTCACAAATTTAAATCTATCATTTTAAAAACTAATATACCCATTTAGGTTACTTATCACTTTTTAAAGGGTATAAAACGAAACGAATTACAAGGCGTACAACCCTCAGGACAACTGTCCAACTTGGCCACGCCCCCTCACCGCCCCTGGAAGCCCAAAAGCCCCATCGTAATGTGCGGCTTGTTGTTGTTAAACGTCGGCTAAAACGCAAATGTTAAACCCTTTCGTTAATGCAAAATAATTGCTACGGTTCGTGGTCCGAGTTTTCCGAGTTCCGCAGTTAAAAAACAAAAAAAAACTCTGCCAAAAAATAAAAGTAAAACGTCAAAACGGTATTTTATTCTCTTCCCTTTCGCCCTTTTCCGGCTTTGGTTGGGTTTAAAAATTAGAGCGACGTCGGTGAACAAAACATAAAAAAAAGTGGGCGTGTGCCGAGTTCCGTTTCATTTAGTTTTCAGTTTCCACCTAATTTACCCAATTGGGCAAAAGTGCTTTGTCATAATCAGCCCGGGAGCAAGGTTCGCATATCTAATGAATGAGTAGAATGCCTGGAGAGGAGAGGAGCCTTCCCCATTCCCCACTTCCCATTCCCCACAAAGTAAACTTTTTCATCCGCTGGGCACATATTTATCGAGTTGCTAATAGGCTGTCACATAATTAGCTCTCTAACAACCAAAAATCGGACTAAAAAAGGTTGGGCTGAATGACTGACATTAGCCTTGGCTTAGTTAAAAGTCAAAGATGACCAGGGACGATAATGTCCAAAGATGTCCTAATGCATCTTGGGTTTGTCGGGTATTATGGCCTTGTTCCGATTGGGTCAAAGATTGTGGGGGGTTCTGTTGATTGTGCAATCTATAAAGCTGTTGGGTGTGTTTATTTCAAATCAAGATTCAGAGTGACGGATGAGATTGAAGGGAAGATGGAGTGAAAGGATTCGGGTTAGCAAATAATTTACAGGAAAGGAGTGTCAGCGATAGGAAGAAACATACCATTGATTTGTAAGGATGGTTGATTATTTAACTTCCTTTTTGTTTTTTAAATAATTTAGACTTTTTAGCATTTGCATAACAGCACAAAAAATATTGATTGTATGCCTGTGGGAGTGTATCTATAATATATATCATTAAAACATAATCTATTTGGCATTAAATGGAATATTATCACCGAAATGCAAATCACCTCTGGATCTCCAACAAAAAATCAGGGTTAAGTCTTCAAAAAGTTGATTTTATTTGCAAAAATTACATGATTTTTCCCTGGGGTTACCAAATTTCTAGCCCTATCCTACCTAAGGGTCATTCGCATCAATTTCAGCTTGTTGAATGTATGCGAACCTCCTCTTTTGCACCTCCCCACCACAACAACAAAAACCTACCCTCATCATTCCTAATCAAGCGATAGAGAGTATGGCATCGGGATAAAAATATATGTGTAATGCGCCTTCCCAAAGGTCGCATTACGAATCAACCGAAATTGACTTTGAAAAATGGTGTGAAAAACACAGGGGAAGCCCCAATCCAATTCTAGAAAAAAAGTTTGCATTAAATGCATTTTGCATGACTGTGTTGCAATTAACGATGCAGAGCAGCTGCAATCAGGCAATTCATTTACAGTGGTGGATAAAATGTTAGAAACTGTATGTATTTTTAGGTTTAAATGGAAACTAAAAAAATGGGTTTAAATTGCATTTAACAGTATTATATTTTGGTTTTGATTTTCGTTCGGTTGAATTTATTTCTATTCCATTATTTTTTTTGTCAATCGTTTTTATTGTTTTTCCCATCACTGTATTTACGTTGACAGGAAGACCCAATCGATGATTATTGTTGCAACGCCTCAATAATTCTGGCAGTTTTTTTATTTGAGTTTTTTGAAAAATGGTCACAAAAAACAACAGCAGAGAGAACAGCCAACCATCAGGCAAATATTGGTGGCCATTGGGCAATTGCAGAAATGCAAACCCGAGGTTCTGCTGGCCCTTCATGTTTCGCAGTAAGTTGGCCGTGTGAGGTGATGGCCAGAACGGCGATGATTGCCATGGCGAATATGTATATGTTGTATATGGCAATGGTCAATGCTAATTGCCAATTATGGACAAATTCGCCCGAGCGCGAAATTAAATTAACCCCTTTTTTGTGCCGCCCCCAACATCGGTCGACGAAAATCCGCATCTGCAGTCCAATCCTCCAGCAAAACCGCGTCATCAATCAGGAGCAGCAGGCGACAAAACACAAACTACGCGATGTGCAAATATGAAATATTTATGGCCACATATCTGCCTGAGTTGTTGCCGACGTTGCAAGGACATGGGGCATACGCGAATTGGTTGCGGCCTTTGGCTCGGCGATCGAATTGATGATGGGAAGGCCAATTAGTCGTGTCCAGTTGACGACTTTAAACGATTCTACAAACTGCCAAGCATTCTGTTTTTTATGGGTTAAATTTTAATAAAAAATAAGAAATATAAAACAGGGAATAACCTATGCTACCAATTAATTTTTAGTGCAAAAATAAAATGCAAAAATAAATACTTAAGGTTTAAACACTAGTGTAAATCGCTTTTGAATTTAGTTAACGTTTTTATTTTCAAAGAATTACAACATCCTATTTTATCAAATAAAGTTCTTGCACTCTGGTCTTTTAAAATAACGGTATGTTTGGGTGTCGTATTTAAATTATTTAGTTTAATATTATTGATATTTCATATTCCATGCTTCGATATCCATTAGAAACAGTTACAAAAAATCCACAGCTACCTTAAGTTCCTTGTTTTCAAAATAATTTTAATTTATTCATTTTAATTTTTTTAAATTTTTTTGTTTTTTGTGTTAAACATTATTTGACATATTCTCTTTTGGAATTGACTTAATATCCCAACTCCGTTATAAGTGATAACACTGTTCGCATTTTTCTATTGATATAAACTGTCTTAAAGACTTTACATTTAAGGTAACCGCAAAAGTTTAAATATCAATATGCTTAATATTTTGAAGAGTACACTTATATCAGTTATATTCCAACTCTCAACACTTGCTTATGTTATACCTCAGAAACCAAAAAAAAAAAAAAACATTAACGCGTTAATTCGAACATATCGATCTGCAATTATAAATTAAAAAGCACAAAGGCAAAAAGAGCTGTGCACAAACCAAACACCAATAATGCCCCAAAAGAGTTAAGTGGAATTATTTTTCCCTTCAGTTGCCCTTAGTGGGAGCATTAAATATGTTATATAATAAAATGTGGCTATAGTTTTCCTTTCTCGCGATAGCTGCCAATGTAATTCCACTTCGTTTTTGTCGCGATTTTTGCAGCGCGGAAAATGCTGTCAAGTGTAAAAAAATAATAACACGCATCGCGTCAGATTTTCCATGTTTGGTTATGATAATGGAACGCACAATGAGAGCCTGGTGGATATCCTTTTTTTTGTTTCAGCCGCCGCTCATGTGGTTTTGCCGCTGTCAGGAAGGACTTTTCTGGCACATGACACAAGCCCATGGGTATTGTGGTTAATATAAATGATTCACAAAACTGAACGTATTGTCTTAACGCATCAAAGGCAATCTTTGTCACAGGAAGCAATGAATTCGAATCGAAGTTCAGCGGGAGACCTTGAAGGGGTAAATAAAAACAAACTAGATAAGGCGAAAGCCTGGAATTAAGACTTTGTGATACTCACTAGTCCTTGAACTACCACATGTAAATATTGTTCTTCTCTTAGGGAAAGCAATCTTAATCTGTTTTAAAATAAAGAACGTACTCAATACATCTTGCTTTAAACATATTGGTTTACCAATTGAATTAAATATAATGTCATTAGGACTTTGGATTATTTAACAGATGGAATTTATATATTTCCATAATTGATTTCAATTTTTTTTTTTTTGATTAAAAATTATACTTGGTACCTTAAATTCTATGTGGTTTAGTCTTTAATCATAGCGTTTAAGTTACATAAGTATCGAAAACACCCGTGAACTGAGGCTGTTGCAGGGTATAAAAAGAAAACAACATTGAAAATGGTCTTTCGCAAAAAAAAATTATCCAAGGAATATTTTATATATTTAATGTTTTTCCATCACCTTTTTAATCTTGTCTTTTGATAGTACTTGAATTGAACCAGCTGGCAGGTTTCACGGTACAATTAATATACTTAAAACAATTTCCTAGCGGAAATGATAACCTGTAATGCTGACAAAACACAGGTACACATAAACTCTTTCAGGCTATTTTTCTGTTTCCAAAAACGAATAAAAATACAAACAAACTTGGCCTTAGCTAAGACTGTCAGCTATTTATTTTCCTGTGAAAGTAATTGAAAATATTGAATTGGATTGTTAAATCATGACTGTTACTTACACCGCTGACGTTAGTACCTCGAGTGTGATCAACAATTTTCTGGGATTGCTGGTCAGGTGGGTAATTTAAATAGATCAGCTTAACTACTTAATAGCACCAACTTTTATTTTAAAAGATGGCGTGGAAGTATTTACAAGTTGGTATGGATGGATCTGATTGTGTTCTGTGTTTTATACTGCATTCTGGCTGTTACATATCGATTGCTGATGAACGATGCGGGAAAAATGTGAGTAATATTTAATTTTATTCTGCATCAAAGTCACTTTTAATAATTTCTTAGGATTTTTGAGGAGATAGCCTCGTATTGTATGCACAAGGGTGCTCTAATTCCCCTGTCTTTGGTGCTGGGATTTTTTGTGAAAATTGTGATGCAACGCTGGTGGGAACAATACACCAGTATTCCTTGGCCAGATGCAATTGCCATCTTGGTCAGCACCAGTTTACATGGCTTCGACGATAGGTCCAGGGCCATGAGGCGAACAATACTGAGATATGTCTGCCTGTGTCAGGTGATTGTTTTCACCATGATTTCACCGCGTGTAAAACGTCGATTTCCCACCTATAATCAAATCATTGAAGCCGGCTTTTTGCTGGAGAACGAGAAGAACATCATTGAGAACTTGGATCAGGCCTTTCCCAACTATCCGAAACACTGGATGCCCATCGTTTGGGCAGCCAGTATTGTCATGAGGGCTAGAAGAGAGAATAAAATCCGTGATGATTACGCCGTGAAAACCATCATTGATGAGTTGAACAAGTTTCGTGGACTTTGTGGCTTTTTGCTCTACTACGATTGGGTTAGCATTCCACTGGTCTACACCCAAGTGGTCACCGTGGCCACCTACTCCTTTTTCCTGTTCAGCGTTCTTGGACTTCAGTGGACGGAGAAAAACGAAGATATGGATGGACAAAGCGTCATGAAATGGTTTCCATTCCTCACAATCCTTCAGTTTTTCTTTTTCATGGGATGGCTTAAGGTAGCTGAGACTTTGATAAATCCCTTCGGTGAGGATGATGATGACTTTGAGGTAAGATCCACTGTGGTAAAATAAACTTAATATAAAATGAAAAATTAGAAATGTCAGAAGATAGTTATAACAAGAATAAAAGTTAAATATATTTCCTTATTATTACACTACATTTTTTTATTACAGCTTAACTGGATAATCGATCGAAATATTACTGTTTCCTACTTTATTGTGGACGAAATGCATCAGGAGCACCCGGAACTGGTCAAGGATCAGTACTGGGAGGAAGTCTTTCCAAATGAAATGCCCTACGCAACGCCAAACATGCGCTCAAATCCTCCGGCAGCCTCGACTGCCTATATGGAAACCGCTACGAAGGTAAAGAATATTATGTTTAATTAATTTAACTAATTGCTTACAAATGTAAACACATGTTTTTGAAGGGTCAACGACGGGGATCTGTACGATCAGTACCATCGACTTTAAGTACTCGTTCGCGGACCAGATTCCAAACCAATTTCCATAGCAAATTTTTGGGCAGACCATCCGCAAATGGGAGTTACACGGACTCAAATCAAATGGAAGGTGCTCCGTCGCGAAAGGACTTCAGTGAAAGTCGGTTTGAATCAGAGGACGACCCGAATAGCTCCCGCAAACCCTCTACAACTACACGTAAATAAATATTTAAAACTTTGTTTGAATAAGAAAAAATGTGAAAATTAACACCAAACTATAATCCACAGTTGATTTCAATGAGCTTATTGAGCAGCGTCGTCTTGAGCGCAGAGAGCGCATGCGCCACCGGTTCCAGGATATGCGGAGCACCCAACTACGCCACGATCCGACAGGTGCACCCTACACCATCACCATACTTCGTCCTCCGTCAGAGGAAATTCTATCGGAGAATCAGGAGGTCGGAGAAGAACAACAGGAGGCTGCAAAGCCAGCAAACAAGGCAGACCCTCCAAATAAGCCTGAAAAACACGACTAAAAGGGTGATGGATTCCGGAAGCTTTCTAGAAGAACTATTGATTTCTAATGACGTTGTGAAATTATTCCATTCAACGATCATTTCACTGATATAGAAGAGTTTGAGATTAATAGAAATCTTTAATAATAATCGAATATTAGGTACAGTTTTATTTGTGGCCAAGACCAAAATGCAATTATATCCTTTCATATTCATAGTTCATTCATCTTTACTTCTCATTGTCCTTATCCTTGTCCTTTTCTCTCTTCCTCTGGCTGGTATAGCTCTTCTCCGTTTGAACTTCCGAGTCCTTGTTCTGATCATCAGTTTGACTAGATTCCGTATCTCCCGAGTCTCGCTTCCTCTGACTTATGTAGCTCCTGTCCGTTTGAACCTCAGAGTCCTTGCGAGAAAGTTTAGTCCTACTTGATCCCGGCGCGGATCCCTCGTTCGAGGCCAGCTCTCCTTTCATTAGCTCAAGGGTAAGGGCGGCATGTTGGAGCTGCCGGTTCACACGCTCCCTTTCCCGCTCCTCCTTCAGGCGGTCAAAGTCGTCCTTGCTGGAACCTAGGGTCTTCACATCCACCTCGTCATCCAACTCCTCGCCGTAGTTTAGGGTCATCTTACTGGGATACCCCGAGGAATCCGATATCGAAGAGGAACTGCGGTGCATGCTAAACTCTGGATGGGCAAATCGGATCGTTACTTCGGTTTTACCCTCGTCCTCATCGTCGAAATCGGTCCAATCGGGCTCCAAGCTAATGTTGCTCTTTGTTACTGATGGTGAGCGGTTCAATTTTGACACCAACCGAGCGGTAGAGGCCTCCGGATGTTCGGCCCTCTCAGACTCCACCAAATAGGGCAGTTCTTGGGGGAACACCTCGTCCCAGTACTGGTCCCTTACCAGCTGTGGATGGTCGTTGTGCATCTCGTCCACGATCAGGTAACTGACCTGCAGGTTACGATCGATCAGCCAGTTCAGCTCAAAGTCATCGTCATCGTCGCCAAAGGGACAAATCAGAGTCTCGGCCACCTTTAGCCATCCCATGAAGAAGAAAAACTCCAGGGTGCTGAACAGCGGAAAATAGTAGGCAACCGTGTTCCTGTATTTTCCAGTGGGGGAATCCCTGTCAATCCATTGATGACCAAAAACCGCGGCCATAAAATAGGTGTAAACTGCCAGAGTAACCACCTGCCAGTTAGGTCACGGATTTCGAATAAATAAATAAAAACAAATTAGATTTAATTTATCGAATAAACTTACCTGCGTGTAAACCAGTGGCACTGATATCGTGTCATAATGGATCAGCATATTACATCCAGCCCGGAATTTATTCAGTTCATCAATCATGGACTTTAGTGAAAAGTCATCCCAAATACGTCCCTCTTTTCGGGCCCTCGTCACAATGCTACTGGCCCAGATGATGGGCATCCAGTACTTGGGATGCTTCGGGAACTTTGCATCCATTCCCTTTATGATATTGGCTTCATTCGCATTTAAGAGACCCACGTCGATCAGCTGATCGTAGGTGGGAAAACGACGCTTGATAACCGGCGATATCATCGATAGCACCATGGTCAAGGCCAGGCACACATATCGCATAATGGTTCGTCTCATCAGACGACCATGTTCATCCTGCCCACGGACCAAGGCGCTCACGTAAACAGCGAGAGGGTCCGGCCAGGGAACCGTGATGTACTGATTCCACCAGCGCTCTATTATTATGGCCACGTAGAAACCCAGCACAAAGGAGAGCGGAATCAGGTTGCTATAGCTGTTGCAGTACATCACAATGTCCTCGAAGATACTAGGGTTTATTTTTTAACTCAGGTTACTATTGGTTCCCAGGAATATTAACAAAATAATTTAATGTTTATTTCCAAACTTAGTTTTTAAAATACAAAAACATAATTTCAAAATAGATTTATGTTATTCATATATTTTTATTTATTTTTTGTTATTTCTTTGGAGAAAAAGGTTAGGAAAATTAGGGAGTAAATGAAGTTTAAGACTGCAACTGATTAAGTTTCTTAAAACTAAGTTAGCGTTTTTCGAATTGGTTGCTCTTAAACTATTTTAATATTTTTAAAAATTTATAAAACTTTAAATTTATGATCTGCACTGTTAAATTTGTTGTTTTATAAGAAACCACAGGATTACTTACACCTTTTCGCTTTTACTGAGCGCATAGCGGTAGATCATGGCCATCAGGTAAAAACAGCACAGGAATGCCAGGAGATCCAACCAAATAATCTTATAGATACTCGCCCGCCATCTGCGTGTTTTTTAGAAATCCAAGATACAAAAAAAAGACCATTGGACCAATCGAAGATGTCTCACCTCATCAAAAGCTTCCAGAAACAGCCAAAGTGACTGCAGGTTGCCACCTCAGCGGTGTAAGAGACAGTCATTCCCGACAATTGGCAATTGGAAAACTTAAATAATACCGAATGGCTGGGAAATAGAATGGGAATGAGAATGGGAAAGCACTTTGTGAGGCCATAAGCAAAGCCAACTTTGAAATTAGTTCTAGTATTCGGTTTGGTTTGGCTCGGGGGTAATTTTCCCACTCAAGCATTAAACGAAGGCAATTTGGTAGGCGCGTCACATTTTGTGGGCGTAATTATTTAAATTAGATCATTTATATTTGCCGCCAGGCCAGCAGACAACAACAACAACCCACAAAGGCCAATTTGCCACACGCTCCGAACCGCACATGTGATGAAGTCTGCTCCTGTTCCTCCTGCTCCTTTCTAGATATGTTTATATGTATGTATGTATATACGGATATATGTTTGTCTGGCGGCATCAAGTAGGTGCAGTTAAATTTTAATACCCCTGCAAACATTCCGTGTGGCTATGGCGGCAGTGCTGTGATTTTTTCCCCACTCCACCAGTGAAAGTGTGAAGAGCATTTTGATTATCTTATCAGCATTTATTTGCTGTTGTTGAGTTGGCTGAATACCATTCCCCAAAGGCCCAAAGGGAGTGATTCAAATAGATTGGATTAAACTTAACTAGTTTAAGAATTTTGCAAATATGATAATTTATTTTTACTGAATTAGTAATCAACTAAATAATATACAATGTTATTTACTGAAAAACAAATATGTTTAAAACTATATTTTTTTGTTTAAAATAAAGGGTGGTAAGAATATAAGATATATTTATTTATTTTTAAAACTTGTTTTTAAATGTTCGTTGAATTTGAAAGGTTTTTTTATTTATAATGAAACCTTTTTTGAAGAATTGTTTAATACACACAAAAAATAGGTTTACAAAAATTGATCATTTAAAAAATTATTTTTTTTTGTGTTTTTGTATAAAGAATGAATCTTAATAATAATCTTTCAAACACTATTTTTATTGATTGTGCTTCACTTACAAATAAACATTTATACTTTGAAGTACCTGGTATAAAAGCGAAGAGAGTGATTAATACACACGTGATAGTAAAACCAATAAAATGTGGGTTTGGTTTAATAATGTTCCTAATCAGTTTATAGATAATTAAACAGCTGCTAATGCTTATGTTTTCGATTATTTAATATTCTTAGTGCAAAGAAAATATCAGTGAAAGTGCTAAGTTTACAATTGGGAGTCTTTGGAATGCTGAATATAATCTTTTATAAAGAACCGTTTTATAAATAAAATACCTACACCTGAACAATGCAATCAAAAAAGATTTATTTAATCGCCTTATCTCGCCGATTATCAGCATATCTGAAATTATGAAATACAGCCATTCATTCACCTGCTTACAAATACAGCCCGGTTTTACGTAATTGTAGATTTAAGCGAGATAAGGTTTATTTACTGTGAATTCTATTAATTGAATGCAGTTTAATAAATATTGACTCTGTATAGTTGGTGATAAATAAATATCCAAAAATAGCAATAATTAACAATATAACTAAACAATACATTTAAATCTGCAAATATAGTCATCGTATAAAGCGCATCCAAGCTTATCAACCGACTTAACCACTCCGTAAAATCTACAAATTGACACTCGACAGCTAACGACAGTAAAAACACCAACATCTAGACCAAAATACAATACAAAAAAATAAAAACAATGAGGAAGACGAACAGAAAGCATTTATAATTGTGTTCGTTTGAGCGATATTATTATTGCATTCCACTATATATGGCAGACGCTCAGTTCTCGTAGCTCGTAGCTCTCTCTATATCGCTATATAGCCACCAGAATATTATCTTACACTTTCAGTTAACGTTATACACCGAAACCGTCAACAAGCGGGCTGTGTGCCGGTGCGAAAGAGAGAGCGATACGGTGCGAAAAAGGGATAGCAACACGAGCGGGAGAAAAACGTACGAACGTCCAAAATCTAAAGCCAAAAACGGCAGATCGGAAATGAAGTAAAAAGTGAATACAAACCAGCCTTATCAAAAATCAAACATAAATAACACAATTCTGGAATTGCTTGTAGGGGCGGCCAAAACAAAAAAAATCTGATGTTTCGCTATCGCAAAAGATCATAAAAGCGAAAGTCGGAAAATAACAACAAAACAAAGTCAAACAGCAGCAGCAACATTTAAAATATAAAACACAGCAGCAATATGCTACGTCACACAGTGTGATTCAGCCTGTCTTGACCCCCTCCCCTCCCTCTCGCACACCTGCTAATTTTTTTGTATTCGCTCTAATTACAACCGAGATCATCTCTGAAAACCCTCCGATCCCCCGTCTCGCATCTTATCTTCTATAAATCCAGCCGGCCTGAGTCAAGTCGTCTTCGTTTCTTATCAGCATTGCTTCGGGTGTGCACTTAAAAAAACAAAAAATAAATATACAAAATACATTTTAAGAAAAATTTAATTTGGCTGAAAAAATAAATTAAAAACGCTTCAGGTCTTTTGATTAAAATAAGGAAATATCTTATCTTTTCTTGGGAAAAATAAAAGTTTCATGATACGTTACTGATACAAATAAAACACACAAAATAAATAAATATTTTTAATATTTATTTGTTAATGTTAGGTATCATCTTACCTTTCCAAAGGAAAATAAATAATTGCATGTAATATACATACGTACATGAACGGAAAAAAACAAATAATTATTTTCGAATATTTATTGTACAGCGTCTTATATTAAAAACTTAGATGTAAATTAAAAAATTTCATTTGTCTTCGTTTAATGTTGTTTCAAAAGATATACAAATTCATTTTCCTACTGAAGATCTTTTTACTCAATTTTAAACAAGACAGACAATTTAAGTTTAAAGCATTGTGACAAAGATTAAATTCTAAAAAGTTTAAAAATTTATTTGCTGTTTTTTGTTTTTAATTTTAAAAAAAAAAAAAAAATAGCCATATTTTTGATTGAGTTATTATAGAAAAGTTTCTTGTTTCCGTTTTTGTATGTAATAAAATTCAGTTCAACTGTTCCAGTTCAAGGAAGATTTTTCTTGCCGTGTACCCCAGCTCTCTGTGCCCATGGCTGTGGCTGCGGAGGAGGTTCGAGTTCGAGTTCGGCTCCCGGGCCTGGTGGTCTTATCTTAGGAGGAGTACACGGAGAATTCGCGGCTGTAATACGACACCAACAGCCTGCAGACAGACGCTCCCAGATCGCCAAGTATGTCAGTCACACTTTTGTTGTCCGTTTTTAATTGTTTTGTGTGAGCGGAAATTAATAATAGACTTACAATTCATTAATAAGAATCAGACAAAGGCGGTGTGGAATATTTGCCCAGAGTGCACTGGAACAACAACTGCATTGAGGGGCCAAACTGAAGCGAGAAAAACTGTTTCAAAGTCGGTGAGTAAAGTATCAAGTCAACCATAATTATATAAATATGCAGCATAAGTTTCCATTAGACAAGTCCGGCGGACTCACCTAGACCCACTTAATTATCTTCGTTAAGCGGAGAGCAAACGAATTATCAAGTTAATAATAGAAAGGCAAACAAAGTTGCAAAAGATATTATAGGTAAAACTTGAGCATCTGATTCTTATCAAAGTGAGGAGTACTTTTTTATGGAAAAGGTGTGGGTGCTCTGATTAGTCACTTGTAGGGAAAATGTTAAAAGTGAATAATTTGTGAAGGCTGCAGTATAGGATTACGAGGTTAGCTTACAGAAGGGGTTGTTCAACAATGTCATAATTTTTCATTAGAAAAAAATAATCTGTGCTGGTCAATTGACAATTGATTAAGTTTTTCTGGGCAAACAAATAATAACTTTATCTACTAAGCAAAGTTAAGCCATTCTTAGAATTACGACTGGCCAAGACTAGTTCACATAATATTTAAAATAATATACCTATAAAAATCGTCAACCTTTTTAATATGATATATTGAGGGAGAACGACCTATATAGATTAAAACTTCCCAGAACAATTATCTTCTTACTGCCCTTACGAAAAGTGCCAAAAAAAACTTTTCCATTACATCTTCTCCGTCCACAAAACAATTCCATATACCACTTTCCACATATAGATTACCTATACCCAATTCTAAGTGGAGCAATCGAGTTCAAACTCACTGCTCACAACAGCCTCGCCATTTACGATTACAATTTCAGCTCAATTATTTGCATTATACAATCGTACATCGTCACAAGATAAGCCAATACGTAGATCGAAGTGCATTATGATCTCTAGGCTAACCTGGAATTTGTTTCTTTCCAGAATCCGAGGGTTTACTGAACTCCCTGCTAAATAAAAGAGAGAGAGAGAGAGACGGAGCAATGGTTCAGCAGTTCTCGCCCTGGAAGGTTCTCACCCGGCGCAAACACCTCCAGGCCGATGGGTCCGATGGATCCGATGGAGAAACGAAGCTCAATCGGGTACTGGGCCTATGGGACCTTACGGCCCTGGGAGTGGGATCGACCTTGGGAGCAGGGGTCTATGTGCTGGCCGGACAGATAGCCAAGGATCAGGCGGGTCCCTCCGTGATGATATCGTTTGCCATCGCGGCTCTGGCCTCCCTTCTTGCGGGTAAGTTCGTGATGATTATGTTGATAAAACATTTCCAGAAAGAACTATTAAAACAAGAACACTATTTACTTTGATTTAGGAAAAAACGGGTGTAACAAGAAAAGTTGTTTAAACCATGTTTTAATATAATTCATTTTTTATAACTTATTTTTTTACTGTGTTTATTTCCATTATAAATAAATGGTTGATTAAATGAAGCACCACACATCAGTGTTATTTCATCAGAGTATGAAAAAAGTTGTTTATAAAAGCAACTTAACGTGAATCTCGTCTTAGTATTTAAATGCAAAAAATTAAACTTAAAAATACACCTATATCTTTACCGTAACAATTACCTTGTTCCAAATTATTTTGCATATTTTCTTATAGGAGTTTGCTATGCGGAATTTGGAGCTCGAGTTCCCAAGGCGGGATCGGCCTATGTTTATAGTTATGTCTGCATTGGTGAATTTGTGGCTTTTGTCATTGGCTGGAATCTCATTTTGGAATATGTCATTGGCACTGCGAGTGTTTGTAGGGGTATCAGCCTGTACCTGGACTCCTTGCTGAACGACACCCTGAAAAACACATTCGCCGAGGTGGCTCCCATGAATGTCAGTTTTCTGGGAAGCTATTTTGACTTTCTGGCCTTTGGCTTGGTGGTCGTTTTTGGCGGTAAGTGTAGGATTTATATCCATAAAATTAAATATATTAAATTATTTAAGATTTGCAGTCGCACTTGCCTTTGGAGTGGAGACATCTACAATGGCTAATAACTTTGTGACCTGCCTTAATATATTTATTCTGGGATTCGTCATAATTGCTGGCGCTATAAAAGGTAAATACTATCAAATCATTTGAATTAGCCAAAGTTGCTAGAATGTTGTTAAATTCAATTTAGAAAAATTTAAATCAATGGTAAACTTCCTACTTTTTTTTAAAAACTGTTTAACTTGATTTCATTCAATAACAATGCATTGAGACTGAGGAAATATATTTTTTGTACCTCACGCATTGATTTTATGTATCAAAAGAATTAAAAAGAAAGAAGATAAAGAAAACTCTGAAGTTAAGAATTTGTTCCTTTTAAGAATGTTTTTACAATATACAGAAGCAATCTTGATTCTCGATTGTGTTTGTTAAATTAATTAATTGTTGTGTTTTTTCTACCTCCAGCCGACTTCTCCAACTGGTCGGTGGATCCCAGTACTGTCAGTACGAATTCTACTACCGGATCAGGGGGTTTTTTCCCCTTCGGATTTGAGGGCACTCTAAAAGGAGCAGCCACCTGCTTTTTTGGCTTTGTGGGATTCGATTGCATTGCAACTACAGGAGAAGAAGTACGAAATCCTCGTAAAAATATCCCAAAGTCGATCCTGCTCTCACTGCTCATAATCTTCCTGTGCTACTTCGGAGTGTCCACTGTACTGACCTTGATGTTGCCATATTATCTTCAAGATGCGAATGCACCACTGCCATATGCCTTCGAATATGTGGGATGGCCAGTGGCCATGTGGATAGTAACCGTTGGTGGTTTGGTGGGTCTGTTGGCGAGTCTCTTTGGAGCCCTGTTTCCACTGCCCAGAGTGATGTACTCGATGGCCCAGGATGGTCTTTTGTTCAAGTTTCTGGGCAAAGTCAGTCCCAGATTCCGCGTTCCAGTCACCGGATCCATTGTGGCGGCTCTTTTTACGGCCGTCATTGCCGGACTCTTCGATTTGGCCCAATTGGTCAGTCTCCTTTCCATCGGCACTTTGTTGGCTTACAGCGTGGTGGCCATTTCGATAATGCTCCTCCGGTACATGGAATATTGCGAGGTGGAGGAGGCGCCAGGACAAAGGGAAGTCAGAGCTTCGGAAACCACATCTTTGACCTCCAGAACTGAGCGATTTACTTGCGGTTCGGTGTGCACACAGCTATTCAATGTCCATCGGTTGCAGGAGCCCAATGAGATATCCTCAAGGATTGTAGGAGTGCTGGCTACATTGTTTTGTGAGTATAAACTAATTTTAGTTCATCGTAGATTTAAGTGTAAAATAAAGTTATTTTTAAATGCTATTTGGAGCAAAATAAAATGAATTAATGATTATTTTTTAAACCTTTTAGGTCTGCTCTCATTGGGATTGGGTGTGCTGATAATGCAGGCCCATCCCTCCATTGCCTCCCAAGAGGCTTGGGCCCTAACCCTCCTCGTTGTGTTTATCCTGCTGATGTTCCTGGTGATCCTGCTGATATGCCTCCAGCCCAGAGAAGCTCGGGGAAGACTTTTCCGAGTTCCCTTCGTTCCAGTTGTTCCAGCCATCAGTATCTTCATCAACATATACTTAATGCTCCAGCTGGACAGTTGGACGTGGATTCGTTTTGGAGTCTGGATGATTGTTGGTGAGTTGTATTTCAAGCTAAAATCCTTTTGCATGTGGTAGAAATTAATGCATGTGGCACTTTTGTACTAACTTAAATGTCCTAGGTATACCTATATTCCTTGCATGCTGGTATCTGTACGATTGCAAGAATCCCCAGAAGAGAAATCCCGATAGATTGGCTTTCTACAAAGCGCTCAAAGGATTGGAAGATAGTCCAGATCAGGGGAATAATTGCATATCCAAGGATAGTGTTTTGACTTTGGAAACCCCGCTGAAGAAGAGTCCCAGCAGCAGTTTGGATCAGATACAAAATCTGAGTGATGTGGGCGATGATTTAATTGAAGTAAAGAACGCTAATGGAAAGGTGTTTTATGTGGAGGACACGAGGAGTGAAAACTCCACCGCCACTTTGGGCGATGAATCCCCATCGCGGGAGGATGAACAGTCGGTCATAGCCATGTTGGACGATGTCCTGGATGCCGAGGATATACAGCAAAATCAGATGGAGCTGGACCTCCAACAGCAGATGATATTTGAGCGCCATTTTAGCCTGGACTCCGAGATGTATCCGAGTGTTATAGAAACCGTTATAGTGGCCACGGTCCACAGCAGCAGCAGTGATGATGATGACACCCAAAGTGGTATTACCATGAGGTTGAGTAAATACGAGGAGTGCAAGTTGGTGGCTCATCAAATGCTGGACGAGTTATTCAACAGTGAGGCCTTCTACGAGCAGCTGGAAAAGGTGAAAGCCAAAGAGGATTACCTGGTGAAAGAGGACTCTGAAACTGGAGACCCACAGCCCTTTGTGAAACTTCGAAAGGCCTCCCAAACATCCCTCAAATCCCAGGCCTCTGCAGTGGAGGATCCGTTGCATTCGACCAATTTTAAAGACCGCTTAAGCCACATCATTATGAATGCCAATGGCCACAAGGTGAAAGGGCCCACCAAGAGGAGTGAGGAGCAGGAAGGGGAGGATGGAAAGGATGAGGAGGACTTTGAGGAGCCAAAGGCAAGGCCGCTGCTAAAGCAATCGAAAAGCGAAACCGATGTGCGTCGTTTAATGCTCAAGGCCATCAGCGAACTGAAAATCGACCATAATGAGACTGGTAATGCTGATGAGGTCCTCACAAAAGCTCCCGTTCTCCCTGCCTCTGCAGTTCCACTTCCAGGTGGCAGTGGCAACAACATACCGCGTCCACCGAAATTCGATCCCATACTGTACAAGACCATAAACAGCATTAGTTTGCGCAAACAGCGACCCAGTTTGAGCCAACAGCATATCGTGGATGCCAAGAACCCGGCGATTGTGCCACCGGATTCAAAATCGCAGCCAGAGACGCGTCCGGATCCTGCTGAGCAACCGGAGACGCAGCCGGACTCGGAGCCGTTGCCATTCAAAGCCAAATTGGAGGCCATATTGCAGCGGGGTCCCTCACACCGAACCCAACAACATCCGGACCTGGTGCGTCGCCATCGTCCGCAGTCCACCTACATCGAAGTGGAGGAGGTGGAAAGCTGAGGGGCTGCTCCCACCCCTCAAAACCCCCTGGTGAAACCAAAGAGGGTGCCATTTTCCCCCCCAGTTAAAAGTAGTCAAGTCCTGCATGCGAATCGGAATGCAAATGTAGCTTGTTTTGTACATATCTAGCATAGCTGTAGTTACTGGTAGTCACTAGTTAGTAGTTAGTATGGAATGCAAGCAATCCTAGATGATAAGTACCAGGTGGATTGTGAGGGAGCAAGAGCGAGGAGTTGATTAGAAAGGGTCCTCAAAAGGTTGTAACACGAAATGAAATTGAATTGAAATTTAAAACAGACTGGAGAAGTAAAAACGTTTACGGAAAAGGAAAATTAGCTTTGAAATATATAAGAATTTGTATTGGAAAAGATACCCAAGACATCAAATTTAAAGTTATATACTAAAAAAGGTATTTAAAAAGCTGTGCTTCTTCTTAAACACAATTGAGGTATATTAATTTGAAAAAAATAACTAATAAGAATTAAAAGCTTAAGCAGAATAATTGATATTAAGATATGAAGTCATTAAAATACATATAGACAGAAGTGTTTAATTTATCTTCTTGACCCCATTCTCAGTTCTTAGCCCTCACAATCCCCCATTAATTAACACGCATGCTTAGCTAACTCAAAACTAGTCGCAAAGTATTTAATAAAACGGTATTACAAACGTCAGAGCCAAGTGCATGCCTAAGATACCTCCAAATACCTAAACTAATCGGTTCTCCACACGAACAGGACTGTCCATATACTTCTTCTACGGCCTGCCCAACAGCTACCGAGAACTGAAGCGACAAAGGGCTGGCTGGCAGAAGCTCAAATACAGCGATCGTCTCTGAAATGCTGATAATTATGTATCCATAGGTGTATTTGTACATCACTAAGCCAATTTGATAAATTGTGAACAATTTGTTGGTTATAAATAAAAATCTAGTTGTAATTAATAAAAGTCAGATGAGGAGTTTACCTGAATGGAAAGAAAGGAAAAAATGGGAAGAAAAGAAATGTTGATGGCAACTGCAGCCGCTTCCGGAATCGATTCCCCGATGATCTTGCGTAGAGTGTGCTGTATTAATAACCCAATGAATGGGGATCGTTCATTGTCGTTTAAGGGGGGAGTACACTTTGATTTTTCAAAAAAAAATTTTTTTTTTTTTGTTGCTTAAAATGTTCCTTGAGATGTGTACTTTAATTTAGAAAAGACTCCAAGTCCGCCAGAATATTCCTTACCACTTTACGAAGCGATTTCCTAAAACATGTACCGTACATGTACATGCACAAGCACATCTTTAAACGCGTGTATCTCGAAACGGGTTTTTTCAAACTGGTGGGGAAAAAAACTCTAACCAGTTATCATCGAATTTGGATATCGCCTATGTTTTCTTGTTCAGAATTAAATTCTGCTTAGAAATACGAGGCCACATTTTCGATTTTGTCAAAAATGGATTTTTAATCCACGATTTTGTAAGCATTTTTAGGGTGAAAAATGGACTTTTTTTTCAAAGGCCACAACTTTAAAAAAAATTTTTTTAAAAATCTGAACTCGTATTTCTAACCCAAATTTCATTACTAATCAGGATTTTGTTCCATTTATGTTCCGGGATAAAATGGGAAGGAGCATTTTTCCCCACCGTTTTCCGACTTCCGCGCGAGGACGCCCCACGCGACCTGGTGCACCGGCCACATGAAGACGCCAATCGAGTTCAAAAAAAAAAAAATTGTAGTTCGAAGGATGAGTAATAAATGGGTTATAACATATTTGCCCTCCCTGAGTGTTTTATTGCTTAAAAAAATTAACGAAAATGCCTTACTTTTTGGACGTTCAAAGTGTACTCCCCCCTTAATTCCCAGTGGCCTTGTCTTGAAGACTGCTCTTCCTTGGGTTGACTTGACTGCACTGACTTTGATAAATTAATTGGCATCGGCTGATCGCTGAGCGAGAGTGTGCGCGCTTCTCGGGGAGTGTTCTATAGTGTAGTGTATTTCCCCTTTGCCCTTTTCCGAGTTTTCCTTGGTGGGTTTCAAAGTGGTTTTACACAGAAAAATAAAGCATTAGGGAATAATTAATAAAATAACTAAAGTTACTATTGATATTCTTTAGTCCACATTGAACTTACTTAGAATTAACTTTATTATTAAAGACACTTTTCGATTTATTTTAGAGAGTTAAAAACGAAATTTTAATTAAATCAGACCAACAAAACAACCTTTTTTTTGTTAAAAAACATATCTAGTCTGTCTTTACTGCTTCTAAACATTTTGATCCTTAAACAAATTTTATCAAAGATTATTTGCCATAAAATATGTTATTATACAACAAATTTTTAAAATATAAAAATAATAATTGTGATCCAAATTAAAATATTCAATTAATAAATAAAAACAGGAAAACAGGTCCCTTTCACAACATTATTATAAGATTAAAAGGACAAATATATGTTTAAAATTAAAAAAAAAAAAAACTTGAGACTGGACAAATGAAGTAATCCTAAAGCTAAAATATTTTCTGACTACTTTTAAATATTATTGTCCTCAGTGTAGCGTTCCCCTTTGCTTTGATTTTGATTAGACGGAAACATCCCCTTGGGCTGGCGCAGCAGCCGGCTTCCCCCTTTTTCCCTCAGACCCAAAACTATGCTCTGATTTATGCGGACATTCGTTTGGGCATTTCTCTGGTCAGGTTGCTGATGCTTCTGGTTCCACTGGTTGGTGCTGCCTTTGATGCCAGTCTGGAGATTTGTATAACCACAAGACGAAAAGTGAAACAACTGGCGACTGTTTGGCGTCCCAGCTCCTCGGGAAAGATGGACTTGCTTCCAGAATTTTTGGTATGGGTATTGGTATGGGTATGGGAATGGTACGGGGTGGCTGACGACTTTTGTGCTGCGTAAGTGTAACAAATTGTAATCGTATTTGGCGGGGACTTTGTCTGGGGCGTGCCCCTGACTTCTCCGCCCCTGCTTTATTATTATTAACTTTGTTATGGGCCGGGAGGAGAGAGGGGAGCATCTATCTTTGTAGTTGGTAGTCCCAGAAGTCGTCTGGTGGTTGTTTTGGTTGTTTGCTACACTTGCTCGCCGACTGTCCGCCCCCTTTATCTAGTCAACCGTTCAAATAGTTTTATGGCATATTTATGGGCGCCAAAACTTAAAGTCCCTCTGGCTAAGACTTTAAGACCTTCCCTCGAAAGGGGGAGTTTTTGGGGGCGGGTGGAGTTCAAGATCTTGCCCTCACATTGCCGGAGCATTGACATCGGGCTCTGTGACAAATTGGCAAGGAGCGAAACTAATTAATGCAGGGGGAATACGACAACTTTGGATATTGCATTCCATTGTTTGGGGAGAAGGAGATACTGGGAAGATGGGTTGAGGCAAATATTCATATGGGAAAACAAGATTCCATAAATAAGAACCAACTGCATGAGATCAGACATGGTAAATATGGTGGACATGAAGCGTAAGCAAAACATAAATTTATTTGGTGGTGCCATATAAATCTCAAGTGATTGAAAACCTTAGTTAAAGGTGCTTTAAGTGATGATGTATGTGAAAGGGAAACTCTTTTTCAAAGCATGTTTTTTGTTATGTTTTTAATAAAAGAATTTTGATCAGTGACAAACCAATTAAAAACATTTCTTTGTTGAACATAATTAAATATAATCCTAATAAAAAATTGGTTAACAACAAATATTTGATTTTATTTAGCAGTCATTTTAGCAGTTCTTTTTTTATTTCAGAATTATGGCTTATATAATTTTGTCGTAAGGTTTCTTTGAAGTTTCATACCTTAAATGAGCTTAGTTTCAGTGCTGCCAATTTAGCCTTTTTCCGGACAGATCTGTCCCTTTTTAAACGGCCTTAGCCGGAAAAAATTTCAAACAGCCCCTGTCCGGAAATCTGGCCTTTTTTTGACAATAAATTTTAAAAGAAAAGTTGAATAATTTGTACTTGATTCATCCTGATTTCAAAAACTAAATGATCTTTTTTTAGGAGCTAAGTCGAACACTTTTGTGCTTTTACCACTAACCACTAAAATCATGAAGAATGTTCAAAATCAAGAATCCATCTCAAAAAGTTACATCTCATTTTGCTTAAATTGTTGTTTAAACTTTAAAGCGATTAAATCGATTAGATAAAATTTTTACCAAACGCTATGAACAATGTACAAAGGGTTTTAAGCAAATTAATTCATGATGTTTTATTTGAAAACTTTTCTAAAAGTACTCGAAAAAAATTTTTTTGTTTTTGTGCCAAGACCCTTAAAAAACATGTATAAGATTAGGTTACTTTTAGCTTGTAGTTTTCATGATATCTCCTGTATTTTTAATTGCAAGTTTTGACTCCGCTAACAAATAATCATGACATATGTGAATCTGAAGTAAAAAAATTGTACCTAATAACATAAATTTGTTAAAACAATAAGTTGGCCTTTTTTTTGTCCTTTTTTTTAAATTTCTGTCCCTTTTTTCGCCTTTTTTTTGTCTGACCTGGCCTTTTTTTTTGAACTGACTGCTGGCAGCACTGCTTAGTTTTATCTTTCTTATTTCTGAAACAATTTCTTTTCAAATTGCTTTTCGTTTATGTAATCATTGCTCAGCTCTCATAACATTTTCGACCATCCTAACTCCTTCGTTTGTCCTTCTATTTTCACTCTGCCATGTTTTTGTTTGAAGTTTCGTTAGTTTGTTATTATTTCCACTGCCGTCTAAAGCGGCCATTCCATATTCATAAAAATTGCGAGTTTTACCCCACACATTCGCATTCACATTCACATTCGCATTCCGACAGGACATAATCCTCTTAACGTGGACAGGACAGGACAACGACTTTGGCGTGTCTCCCTGATTTTCTCGTATTTTGTTTTGCCGGATTGTTTCGAAAATTAAAATATGTGCTGAGAGGGCTGAGGGTTTTAGCCAGGAGCGGAAGTTGTCATCATCATTTGTCAGGTAAATGCGGGCTGCAGTTGCAGTTGCAGCCACGTACCCACTACCGACTGCTTCCAAAGTCAATGGCACTCGACAGAAACATTTTGTGAAAACAACGGAGGCGGCTGCTACTGTACGCAAAGTGGATCAGTGGATTTGTCCCTTTCAAACATACAAACAATAAAAAAAAAGTCATTTTCGTTGCAGCAGCTGCACAAATGCAGGTCTTCAAAACCACCCAACGAAACCAGAAAAAATGGGAAAAGGATTAGCATTTCGGTTTAGCTGTTTGCTCAATCGTCCATGACCGCCAGCAACGGATATGGTGCATGTTAAGGTTTTCGGGACTGGATTCTGGGATTCTGTGTTTTGGACTCTGGATGCTGCCTCTGCGGTCTGTGCATATACATATGTTAAGCAGGAGATTGCATTCGGATGAGATTAACCCATTGAGGAGGTTGGTCCCCCGGTAAATGAATTACTCTTTAATGGGATTGAAAAGGTATCCTGTGGCTGCGGTCTTGAGGTCAAGTTCAGGGAGATTAATTTTGAAAGACTCAAAAAAGGACTTCCTGTTGCTCTGTCGGAAAATTAATTTTTGAAAGAAAATTGAGCGGGTTTCTTGAGGAATTATTTGTGGATTATTTATGGGGAGTTTGCCTTTTCCGGATAATAGATTCTTAAAAATATAAGGAAAGAAGCTTATATCTTTTGTTTTGTGTTGAACAGATACTATTATTTTAATAAATATTATTTTAAAAAGTTTCATATTTGTTTTATTTGAAATAAACTTGCAGGATGGAGAGTACGTTTCTTTATTAATTCAAGGCTTTCTATTAAACTAATTGTTTTAAAAGGTATTTTAATTTCTCGTTTTCTCCTTAAAAAAAGGTTTACCACTTAACTTTTCAAATCTTTTTTAAACCCCTAATTCGTTTTCCTCAACCAATGCCAATTTATCATGTTGTGTGGGCAAACCCTCTATAAAAATCCATGGTCAATTGTTCTCGACCTCGGACATTTACCTGAGAATAGCCCTCACCTATAGATCTCTCAGTTGCGAAGACACCTTGCCAATTGGTAATCAAGATTTTTTCTGAATTTCATTACAATTCGCTTGATTTCTCAGCTCTTCTTTAAAATCCCAATCTTAACTGTGGCTCCTGTGGCTCTCCTTCTATATCCTTGGGTGCTCCTCATAATTGCTCCTTTGTCATTTGCCACAACGCACAAAGGAACCGAGAAAATGGTTGAGGGAAAAATAATACGCTGTTGATTTTCTACTCGACTTCAATTGATTTCTATGAGCTATCTGTGTGCCTCTAATTTTTTCTCATTTATCTTGTTTGGGACAAATGGTTTGTGCTTGTCATAACCTTTCCTACTTCTACTATTTTTTAGAAAAAAAAAACCCCACCCTTGTATCCTTGGGCATTCGACAGTTTTTAAAGAAGAATAATATTTACCGAGCCACGCACAATGGCAGGACACTGGAGAAGAGGACTCTGGGACATGGCATTGTTTTCGCATTCAATTCCCTGACAATAAGCATTATTGAGAATCTGAAATGTGGCCGGCCTGCACACGTTCGCCCCGTCTCTTTCTCCGACCCTCTATCCGTCTCTTTCTAAGTGTGTGAGTGCGCTTAGAATGTTAACCAAGCCAACCAAGCAATTCAAATTCAATTTGCCCCATTATGCGAGGCCCATTGTTCCTGGCTAAATTCTAAGGGGCTGTGAGGCATTCTCCAAAGAGGGAATGGTGGGGGTGGAGGGGCAGGGGCCGAGTGCAGCGGGCCAAGACTGCAAGCCAACTTAAGTGCAATACAAAAGGCAGCCAGATTAAAAATGTGCAAAAGACGCATACACAGAGAGAAAATAGCACACGAATTGGTTCTCAATTTGACTGTAAGTAAATTAACTTAATAAATAAGGCAACAAAATAACTGAGGAGTTTTAAATTTTTAATTTAATATTCTAAATTTAATAGGGCAGAGGAAAAGAAGAAATTTTGATAATAAATTAAATTTACTAAACCACACAATGTTGTAAATCAGTGTAAATAAAGTCTTAAATTCTTTTTATTTTTATTTTTACTACGTATAAAAAAATTATTTATTTGTTTGATGGTGGTAAAACATAACACAAAAGAAAGGTAGGACTCTTACTTCTCAGAACTGTCGTAGTTTTTTATTGATATCAAATATTAAAATGTTTTAAGTACAAGTTTCCTCAAGGAGCAAAAAAATAAAAATCTGAAGTAATCTCTAATACAAATATTTTTTTTTTTAAATTTCGTATATTATTTTAAAACTATGGAAAATAAGTCACAATATTTTTTACAGTGTAAAAGAAGGAGACATTGAATGAGAGAGTGGGACGGCATCTTCAAGCTAAATGAATGCAATAAGTAAATAACAAAATGTCGTTAGCATTTTGTGACACACTCACGCTCCCTCAGTCCCTCTTTTTCTGTCGCCCTTACACTCGTCTCTCTCTTTCTCTTTCCCTTTTCCCATCCTCTGACTATATCTTTTCAGGTCTCCAGGACAATGGGAATGTCAGCAATTGCAGTTGCATTTGCCGCTGACATCCTGGCCTGAATGCGAAGACAGAGACAGCACAACAAATGCAGACAGAGATAGAGAAACGGGAGAATCGAGAAACAGAACGAATTCTCCCTTTCTCCATTTTCTCACAGCTGTCAGCGGCAACAAATTGCGCGCAAAGTTCGCATTAGAAAATGTGGGCGGAAATGAAGGTGAGCCGAGAAAATCTATGAGGAAATCAAACCTGGTTGCAATTCGAAAGTTGAATGCACTCCTTGTATGCGACGTCATCAACCTGCATTTGTTTGATTTAATTTGTAACTTTTGTAACAAACAAAAAACATTTAATTAGACAATAGAAAATGTATTAATTGAATGCTAATTTTCCTTACTTAATTGTGTGTTTTCTCAAAGTTTTAACATAACAGTTATAACACAATAAATGTCTCATTTGAAATAGAATCGTGTTTTAAGTAAGAAAAACTATATTGTTTTATATATACTAAAATTGAATGTACCTAATAACCACATATTTTTCTGTTATTTCTTTGTTCAATTATATTTCATTTGTCTCAACTTCATGACACTTTGTGTACTTAACGAGTTTCTGTAATTGTTGCAAAACAATCTCTCTGTACTCCACAGTACACTTAGGGTATAGTTTTTGGCTTTCATTTTAGGGCCGCAATGCGTTCGCTCATTTCGTGGGCCAAAAAGGGAGGCACAGCCACAACCCACATCCAACATCCCTGTTTCCACAATCATCAGCCTCATCATCAGTCGGCAGCCAGCAGCGAACATTCAGCATCAGCACATCAAGTGGCAATCATATTAACCGGCTTAATTGTCAACACACAGCCAGCAGCTTTCCCGCTTTTCCTCCCGCTTTTCCTCCCAATTTCCCTACGACTTTCCCTTCCATGTTGAGCCGAGAGGTTGTTGCGGGTGCCAGCTTGTTAACAAGTTGCCAGGAGCTGTTAACGGTTGCTACTAGTTGTAAAGGAAAATACACACAAAAAAACCATAGAACTGAATTTGATTTCAGGATTTTCTCAATTGTCGATGATTTTAAATTTGCTCTCCACAGAATTTTTTCTAAATTAAATTTTTTCTAAAATAAAAATGACAACAATTATTTGATTAATGGAGAATATACACAGTTATTTACCATGTCTATACAATTTTAAAATCAAATATTTAGAAAACATTCATATTTCAAAAGTCATAGGCATTTTTTCAAGTGCACGGAAAACACGAGGGGAACTTTGAGCCTACATTTGCCGTGTTATAGTCACAATTGTGCGTATTTCAAATGCTCATTAGCCCCAATTTTTCGACACTAGACACTCGTGTCGGGAGCTATTTGCCATTGGCAATTGTCCTGGACCTTGGTTAGTTAGCAGCTGTCTAGTTCGAAATTACAGGCAATTTTCACCCGTTTTTCCGTGCTATCTAACTAACTAACTAACTAGCCAACAAACTAGCTAATCCATCAGAATGCTAATCAGAATCAGGTTCACAGTCATTATCAATTCCTTTTTAGTATCCCCAAAAATGCTCATTTTGTTGTGGTTGTCGGTGGGAGTTTTTCCAAAGGAGTTTTTCCCCTCGGGAAACTGGGGAACTGGGGAGCTGGGGGAATTGGAAGCGCGTGAAAACCGCGAAATTAAGCAACGCCAAATGACAGGACAGGAATGAATGATGCCATGCAGCACTTGTCAACAAAGGGATTCTTCATCCTTGGCAACCCGACCAAAACCGAATCTCAGCAGAAGCACCATAGCCATAGCACCACCCCATCATCAACTGAATGAACCAACATCATCATCATCAGTGGCGCTCCTTGTCTTCCTCATTCTCGTCTCTGTCAAGTTGTATGCAAACTAATCACACGCAAGCATTTGATGCGTTTAAAACACACACCCACAGCAGGATATATACTATATATCTACATATAGATGGTTGGGTAAATACGGAAGGGAAGAGTTCGCTTATTGAGATTCTAAGGGCAGACCAAAGAAGTAATATAAATTATAAAAGTAAACAGTATTTAATAAGTATAAATTTTTAAATAAATTATTTTGTATTTTTTTATAAATAAATAAATAAATATTCCACTTAAAAACATAAGCTTTTGGAACTAAACATGTATCACATGCTTTTGGTTTATTTAAAATATTTTTTAGTTTAAAGTGTCTGAAAAAATCGTTTACGTTTATTCCTTGTAATATTTTTCTTAATTTGGAGTTTTTGGAGTTTGGAGTTTTAGACTGTTTAAAGACAGTTCCTAAAAATGATAAATAGAATTAAAATATTCCTTGAAAAAATTTTTAAAACTCTGCTTTAGTGTTGATAGATATAATATCAATGTATAATAAATTAAACACACGTGTACATATGAATTTCTTAACAATATAAGTGTATACAATTTCCATAACTTTTCAATACACCCACCCAGTACATTGAAACCCGGTTTGAAAGTGGGATGTAATTGGGTGGGAGGAAAATCGGGTGGTGCAAAGGGCGCGAGTGGGTGGGCTGGTCTAGCTAGTTGACTGTCCCGGAGCTGTTCATCTTTTATAATGTTGGTAATTTGAACATTTCAAATCAAATCTAAACGTCAGTTGGTTACCAGCTGCGGTTGCGTTCGAAGTGAAGCTCTGAAATGATGGAGAGATAGAAGGGGGATGGGAGACAGCTGGCGGGAGTCGCCAAATGGAAATTGTCAGCAGCGTTTCAAATGAAAGTGCAGATTGGAAAATAGCAGCAGTAGCAGCAGTACAAAAACTACAAAAAGACCAAAACCCAAAGACAGTTTTGATGGGTTACAGCTCCCCTACAGAGCGCACAAAATCCCTAGCAACGTTTAGGGTTAATAATACATTTTAGGGTACATTACACTTTTAATATCTACAAAAAATAGGACGTAAGTTAATTTAGAAAAACAAATATTGTGTTATCTAAAATAAATAAATATAATTTCAACTCACTGCTTTAAAAATAATAAGCTCTTTTTTACGAAAGTACTACTATTATGTCAAAGAAAATGAGTTGTGTGTTTATTTTTAGATTTTGTCACTGTGTATTTTCCCGCTCCACCAGTTGCCTGCATAATAAATCGACTTGTAAATGCAATAAATTTTCTATTGAAGTAAAAGGAGGCTGTGGCGTATTGAATTTAAAACGCTTTAATCCCGGGAAATGCTGCAACCTAATGAAGAAGGCCCAGACCCCCGAAAACACTCGTCGTAGTTCACTCGAGGAATGCCAAAAATGTGCAAACATCCAAGGAGGCATTGGGAAAGTCGTGAAAATGGAGGGAGCAAGTGCCAGGCGAAAACAAGAAAACAAATCACGTTTTAATTTTGTTTAACTAAATACGAAAATCGCACACAGAACAGGGAGAAGTGGGGTGGGTGGTGGTGAAGGAGGAGGGGTCCCTGAAAGGGGGCGGTGGTGCTGAGGGGGTGTGGCAGTGCTGCCTGATGACGTGCAACTCTCGACGCCATTTTGTGCGCTGTCATGCCATACACAATTAAAGCACCAGGATCTGGAGAGCAGAGCTATGTCTATCCCATCTACAGTTGTGGATAAATTAAGAGGAATTAGTTTTGTTTTAAAAAAATATTTTAAACCCACTTTTCTATAGGAAATATGGGGGTAAAGGCTTTTATTTCCTCATTAAAACACAACCTTTAAAACTTAATATAAATAAGTTCATTTTGAATGGAAAATATTGTTTTTCAATCATTTCCTCTGTCAACAGATTTTTTTTTACATTTTTGTAAGAATAGCAAATAATTCTGAAAGACTGAACAAAGAAAAATTCACTTGCTAAGACTCCTTTTTTCATTTGTTTGACATGATGAAATTTGTCATTATTTTTTAGGTACCAAACTTACCAATGAGGGGTAAATATTATTATTGAATTATTTAATAAGTTATTTTATATGCCTATCTCAAAGTTTACTACAAAGCTGCAATGTAAAAGGGATGCCCAACATTCAAAAATATTTGTTTAAAATGTGTTTAACATTTTATTTAATTTAAAATATGATATGAATGAAATGTTGACCGCTGCTGTAGCTTTCCATGGGTGGAGAAGGGAAGGAAGAGGAGGGATATGAGCAGGGGGATTTTGGGGGAGTGCTTGTTCGCTCAGCTCACGTCTAGCTCAACGTCTAGTTGTAGGGAAATTAAATTAAAATTCACTTGTACGCAAAAAGTCAGGGCCAAGTGGCAGGGCAGGGCAAAGAGGTGAGCCAGGGGCGCCGAAGGGGGGTAAAATTGGCAAAGGATATTGCAAGGGGTTGGGGGAGGGAGCCCGGCTTGTTGGCTAAGTTAGTAAGTCAGCGGGCGATTGGAAAACTGCGCAGATTTTTCGCTTTTCTATTTTTTTTTCGGGAGTGGAGGGAACAACAAAATTAATTCGTTGAATTTCAAATAAAAAAGACGATGCGAACGAGAAGCGTGAGAAGAGGAGCAAAACTATGCTAATGATATACGAAAATTGAAATTTCAATAAAATAATTAATTCTCGAGGGAAAAAAAGAGAAAGTGAAGATGGAACAAGGAGCCAAAAAAACTGTGCAAATTAGCAAAACAATTTTGTGAATTATAATTATTATAAGGGTAACAGATTTTGGAATAATTTTTGGTAAATTCTTAGAGACAGGTTTGCGGTTATTGCTTTTACTTTTAAGTTTTGAATTTTATATTGGTTATTATATTGAATATTATTATATTATATATTATTATATTATATATATTATTATATTGAAATGCTTTTTGTCAATGCTTTGTTACTACTGTTGTAAAGTTTTTAATTTTTGTTTCTTAGTATAACATTTAAATCATATTATTTTGCTCTTAAGTTTTGATTAACATCTGTTGGGTTTTGAAAGGTCAGGATTTATAATATCATTTTTCACACTGTCAAACGCGTTTTATTTTTTTCCATTAATAAATAAATATTTCTGGTTTGTTTTCTAGCATGGAGCCAACGAATTCTGACCTCCCTCAAGATCATCAAACTTTCAGCTAGCTGATTACTGTGACACAGCCCAAGTACTTCATGTACATCATCACCGATCGCATTATCTCTATGGCCCTTCTTTACTCACTCTCATTCCAAACGCGATGCTCTTCATCATTCTCAACTAGAACGACTATTTTTAGAGCAGCTGAAGGTCATGATAAATGACACCAAAAGTATCAAAATACAAAAAAAACTGAATACACAAAAAGAAAAAAGACTACAGAACTTACCGCTGGTTTTTCTAATATTTTTGGAAGAACTCAGGAACAGTCCTTGTTACTAATTATCATAATAGTTTTGTTTTTATAAAAGTCTTACATAAAATAATGTTTTTTAAACATAAACTTGGAGTTCCTTAACTGATATGGTTTACCATTGCATTGTAAATATAATTTTTTCAAGTGTACCTACTAAACCCAATCTAGGAAGCATGCTGAGTTAAAGGAAAGGATCCTTGGAACACTCGATGTTTGAGGCAGCTGGCGCTAAGTGCTCTAGATTCGAGGGCGTTAGATTTAGTGCCTGCACTGGGAGACATATGCAGATTATGCTAAAGACACCACCAGACACCCAGAGAGCAGCGACTGGAGGGGGAAATGCCCGCCAAGCCGGTGCAAGTTTTATGAGTTTGTGTACAAGGAAAACCTTTTTCAGACAGCAGTGCAGTCTGAGGTCTCGGGCACGCCCTTCACCTTGACGGCCCCAAAGACCAAAGACCAAAAACCAAAAACACGGCTGTCAGCGTCTTATTGAGCGTACATAAGCGCATTAGCTGCGGTCGCATCCATGAGATACTCGTTCTCGTACTCGTACTAACGCTGTGCAGTTTTGCGGCAGCCGCTTGGGTCTGTGCAACAAGACCCAAAAATTGAAAAAACTGAGACTAATTTTAGGGCAGGAAAAGCCCTGCACTGAGAAAAATTAAATTATATGGGAGTTGAAATAAATAAAAAAATATTTAGTTATCAAACTGGTTAAAAAACTTGTTAAGATTAAGATTAAGATTTTGTTTTAAGGTTCTTGTATCGAAAATCTTTAAATAAATTATTTTTTGTTATTTTATTTATTTTAAATAATGTCTTATTAAAAAAATAATATTTTTAGAATGAGCAGTGTTTGTTAATCGCAACTCATTTTGGCGTAGTTAGGACACTTATGTACATATTTTCTAAATATATTTAAACTACTTTAATATTATTACGGCTAGTAAGTCTCTTGGTTTTTGTTTTTTAAAAACTATATATATTTATTTATTTCAATATTTATCCTGTGTTCTTATTAAAAATGTTCCCAGATTTAATAAATTTATTTGATTTTCATATAGGGTAGACCGGGGCACGTTGTCGCACGGGGCACGTTGTCAAAACGTCCTTTTTGAAAAAACTAAGAACGAGATGGCAGCACCCGTCATACCATAGACGTGCGTGTGTGTGCCCATCATTTGACTGTGTAAAGTGTTGACATTGCCGCAAGAGTGTTCCCGCAATTTCACAAAAACATTTTTTGGAGCGTAAGTAAAATTTTATAACCTTACATTTAGCGTTCCCGAAGAGAAGCCTTTTGTTTCACAGCATTGAACCTTACATTTCCTTAAAGTACGTGCTTTTACGAATCCAATACCATATCTAACCTTTCAAACATCTCAAACGCGTCGGCCACGAGGCCGCTGGAAGTAAAAAAGTACCCTCGGGGCAAGTTGTCAAAAATTTCACAGGGCCCGTTGTCACAAATGCTTTCGTAAGTTGAATTTTAGAAAAAAGCTTGCTAACAAATACCAACATTTTTTGGTTGGGAAAAAGAGGCAAACAAAACCCAAAAATGTAACTGCGAAAAACAAACTGGCCAAAATTCAACCGAAAACAAGGGCCCAACGTAATTCTTCCAAGAAAACTGATTACTGTGAATCTACTGGCTCTGGGTAATGTTACTTCTTTGTACTTTTTATCAATATCACTTTTGTTTCTGCACAGTATTATGCTTTTTTATATTCCACCAGGTAATATTCTTCCAACTGTAACGATATACACACTTCGAATAACATTTTTTGCGTAGTTTCAGAAGTTGCGACAACTTGCCCCGGGCACGGGGCACGTTGTCACAACTGACTTTGCTTCACTTATCTCCATGTTACCACTGTTGGGTGACGTTTACACGGAATATCTATGTGTCACATTGTAGCTGAATAAATTGCCGATATTTTGGTATATAGCACTACATTAAAATGTCAATAGAAAAAAAGAAAAAAATTCCAGAAAAAAAAGTACGACAACGTGCCCCGGTCTACCCTACCCTTTTTGTTTTTTTTCCCCCCGTGCAGAGAGATAAAGAGCGGGCGAGCAAAGGATAATTACCGAAAAAAGAGTGCAGCATATGGCACAGCCCGAAGTCAGAGGCGGGTCCTAAAACAAGACAGGGGTTGCCATATGGTCTTGTGCCGGTCTCTCCGCGTTTTCCTAACGATCCTATCCCGACAGCCGGCAAAGAGTTTCTTTCCTATTCGCTTCGCTTCGCTTTGGTTTGGTTTGGTTTCTCAAAAGTCATCTCCTGGGAGTCGTCAGTCAGTCAGCTGACTCCTTGCATCTTTCACGATCTCGTTTGATCTGGGCCCAACCCTATAAGCAGATTGATAAATAGTTTCTTGGGTTTCGTGTTCTGTTTTTCTTTGATTTGTTATGGGTTCGGTCTTCGGTGAGGCATCAAATGATGGGGCAAGAACTTGTTAGATCGATACAAGAAAAGTGTTTAGTCATTTCCGATTAACGAGTTTAGTTCGATCTGGCGATCTAGTTAAGTGAAATTTTGTAGGACGATTGTGTTTGGGTTTTGTTGTTTGTGGATCTTCTGGATAAGCTACCAGATGGTTTCTTGTAGGTGTGAAGATCATCTTGGGAGAGATTTAATTTTCTACGATAGGAGATTTAATGATTTAAATTCTTTAGAAGCAACAGTTGTCGGTGATTTTGATGTGACGTTCTTATGTTTTGGTTTACTTTTATGTTTATTTTATTAGCCAATTTATTGTTTTTTTATTTTGATAATTTAAGCATGAATACCAGCTTGGAGATAAAAATGTTTTAATTGTTTAGATAAGGATTAAAGACCTATGAATTTTATAACAGTTGATCACATTATTTGAAAGTGAGTCTATGAAGATCAGTACAGATATGATTCGAAATAAATTTTAAAAATTCAAATATTAGAACTTCAGTTAACAACCTGAAAGAAACAATTGCCTTTTTTGTTAGTAACAAACGGACAGATGGTTTTTCTGACATTTCACAGCAGAGGTGTGAACATCCGTTCGGACAGAACGAAATTCAATCGGAAATTGGTTTAATTTCATTGATAGGAGATCGATCATACAGATCGAAAGGCTGTCCAGATATTTTTTCTGTTCAGACTCGTTGACAGCATCAATTGTTGGCAATTGATCCTAAGCCGATTATGTTGCAGCTTCAGTTCAGCTGTACCTTCAACCTCTTCGAAGGCCGTCACATGTTGCAGAGGATCTAATAGGATTTACGACCTATTCGCAGAAGGGCGGGCACTTGAAGAGCCCCTCTTTCCATTCAGGCCAACTGTTGTTGACACAACAAGATATTTGATACCCAAGAAAGTTGAATAGAATATCTTCTGGCTTAAGTAGAACAAAAACTGGAGTACATCAGTTTGGTGGAAAAAAAAAGTGCTATACAAATAAGTAGTTCCTTGTAAAATCTTTTGATGGGCTTCTGGTTTTTACGAAGCAAAATCGATATCATCTTCGATATCTCTAGTTTCAAAAAACTTCGACTTCACAGTTAGTTTTAAAAAAAGTCCTTTAAAAAAACTAGTTGATGTATTCCAAAATGATGTACCATTTATCTTAAACTTTATAAATTACTTGAACAAAAAAATGTTAGTCAGATGTATGCAATCAAAATAAGAAAACTATGAAAGAAAATTCTTTAAAAATAGGTAGATCCTTTTAATAAATTTTCTTTAGTTTAACCTGTTGTTCCACAAAATGTTCTTATTATTTTGTCAGCATTTCAAACCACTGAAATTGATTCTATCACGTCAAACTCATTAGTTAAACATCGGTTTGCACTTGTCAAACATTGTCAAGCTTTTTGTTTCCCAATTGTCAATGGCAAATTGGCAACTGCCAAAATTTTCAATTTGGTTTTTGATTTCATTTCGTTTCATCTGCGTTTTGTGGCCTACAAAATTTGATAATCCGAAAACCAATTCAATTTGGCTATTGTTTCGCCATTGACCATTTTGAGAGAAATCCCACAGCCCAAATAGAATGTCCGAGAGATGCGTGTGTCAAAATGTTCAAAATGTTGGGGCACCGACAACTCAGAAATGTGTCAAATCGATAATTGGCAAAACATCAGTGTATTGGGCAGCCCCAAAATCACAGGACACTTTAAGATTCGAAATCAAGGCAACAGTTGACAGCGCCCAAGACAGCACTGGTCAGAAACTGAGGCTCCGGGAAGGGTCGATTAAGGACTTCGAGGTAGGAGGACTACATAAATCGAGTTATGTGAGGACGTACTTAAGTGTCCTTTTCGGACTGTGTGCTGTGTGCACTTTAAAATTTGTCTCCACACTCGAGCATCTACTTCATTTGTCTAATTCTGGAGGTTTCGGAAAGTAGGCGACGGGCACGCACTCCTTGCACAAATGAAAGTAAATCCTTGGCCTAAGCCCCGGCAACTGTGGCAGTAAGTGTGTGTGTGGGATAATCTGCATTTGAATAAGAGCATTTTAGTGTTTTTCCAACTATATATGTCCTCTACTCAGTCTTCGTCCTCGTGTGAGAGAGTGTGTGCTGGTGTGCGTGCGCCTCTGTCTATGTGTGACACACCCATGTGTTGGCAGACCATCAGCCTTTTTGCTGTTTTTCTTTTTTTTCCTGCCCTCTGCAGGATACACTAAAGGAGAAAAGCTCATTAGCTTACTTAAAAATTTAATGAAAATTTATAAAAAAATATTTTGAATGGCAAAATAGCTAAATTTTTATATGAGTTGAGAAGAGAACATAAAATCGAATTAAAAAATTAAAGATATTTATAAAAATATTTGGTTTTATAAGTGAACAGAGCCTGCTTATTAAATAAACACCTTAATATAATAAATACCTTTGTGAGACTTTTAAAAATATAAATTTTTGTACCTTTTTAAATATTGTGGTATAAAAATAGACTTTTATTTTGAGTTTTACTTTAGCTTTATTTGTCAGTTTGCGTTTAAGAAATAGAAAATATATATATTTAATCTTTTTATTATAATTCAATACATTCGTTAATACTTCCTAAACCATCAAAGTATTTTAAATTGTTGTAGAGTATTTTAGTTTTACTTTTCTAGTTTAAAAACTTCCCTTTTTGTAGTTGTGCCTAGCCCTATAATTTGGTTTGTGCATTTGTCCTCACTCAAGTAATCTTTTTTTCCGAACATTTGTTTGGGCAGTTGTCTCTGCCATCGTTGCCAAAAGTTCTGCCCAAACATAACCAGAGGAGCAAACTGGGAGGATGGATATCCTCCCATATCAGTCCCATTCCCCAGTCCAGATTTCCACTGCTTTAAAATAATCGATTTTCTGCGTAATTCTTTGTGTGTGTCTCCCAGTTGGGAGCCAATTCCAATTCAATCGGAGATTTTTCGTGTCATGCGAATGGGATCTGACAATGTGGGAAATTAATATAATTTGCCTGATTTGCCACTGTCTGAAGTTCTCAGTGTCTACCGCAAGATTGGAAATGTTCTTTTGCGGAATCAAAATCAATTTTAACGATTTCTGGTGTCGTCTTCCCGCCCTCCTCCCCGAAAATAAAACTTCTGTCAACTGTTTGTTGCCTTGATAAGAGGAAAATGGGGGGAGGGTGCAAGCTGACTTTTCTCCCCTTGGAACAGAAGATTAAACTAATTGATAAAAATGTTGCACGTTGCTGGGAGGGAATGGGGATTTTGTGGGTGTGCTGGGAGTTTGTTTTTCAGTGGGTTGGAGCTTTTGTAATTTATGTAAAGTAGAAAACAACGTGTAGGTCGCAATTTGCTGTGTGCCTGGGTCACACTTCCCATTCCCTTGGATTTTTTTAAGGCCAATCCCTGACAACGCCGCATGTCTTGACTTTTAAATCCAAATGTATTAAATTTCGCCCCAACTGAATGGAAAAGAAAAGAAGAGTCATGGCCATGGCTCCTTACATTGTTGGCTTCCGCTGGAAGCGGTGATGATGGCAATAGTAATGACGTCGGTGGTGTTGGTGGTGCAGGTAAAGGCAAAGTGCCATTGGCATTGCCATAAATGTGCCATATACGTTTTCCCTCCGCTCCTCTGATGCTTTGGCATCTGGCATGGCAGCAATTATTCAACAAAAGCTACTGACAATTATGGCACACCAGCCATACATACCACCAAAGAATGCCATATCCTTCCACCCATCCACCAGTTTTCCCTCCCCAAAATCCCCACCCATCCGAAACATTGCTCCAATTATGGTGGATGGGTGGATTTCAAAAGTTGTAAGTTTGTGAAGGTTGCGGAGCGCAGAGGAATGCGACCTTGGCCTCGGGATAAGTTGAGGTGCTATATAGTAAGTGCCTGTCACGGATTCATTTTTTGAGTGAGCAGTGGGTGAAAATCCAGAAAAGAAATTTGAAACAACTTCAGTAATTTTTTTGGGAAAATAACTTTCAAATCATATGTACATATTTAATGGTAGTTAATAAATGCATTGAGTGAATTAGTTTTAAGCATATAATTTTTAATTAGTTTAAAGCTTTTTGTTTTTAAGCTAGTTATACTTTAATTTTATAAGTGTACCTTCCGATTGAAATAATTTTGTTGTGTGTTAGATTTTTAACAACTTGATTAAAAATTATCTTGTAATAAATATGGTAGTTATTTTAGAAGATTTCATTTATTTGTCATTGTAATTATTTATTTAAGTATAAGTATTTATTTATCTATTTTATTTTTTTTAATTTTTTTAGATAGGTACCTACATTTAATGGCTCACATATGTTAAAAATCCATTTTATTCAATGATATTGTTTCAGCTGCTTTTCTTGAGAGCTGTTCTCAGCCTTCATTAGCGCTTGATCAGAATACAAAATCATGTCAATTTCATGCGGGCTCCTCTAAGATATGTCATTCGATAATTAAGTGTAACATATTTTCAACTCATCGATGCTGGTAGCTCAGAAAAACTACTCACACAACCCTCGAAGTGAGAGAGAAGGTAGATGTTGTAAGAAAGAGAGGGCGACATGTGCAAACACACACCTGGCTGTTAGATTTAGATGGTAAGACCAGAGTAACAACCACGTGAATGGGAGTGGAAAAGCTGGGAGCCCAGCTGGCACAAATATGTATGTATACCCCCAAGTCCCCGCCTCTGGCGGAATCCTGCCCCCTTAACCCCTTTTGGCCCCCTTCCCTAGATTGTCTGCGTATGCAAAAATATAATTTAACACACATTTGCGCAATTAGATTCATTCGTGCAGGATGAGTGGGAATGGTGCAAAAAGGGGCCGGGAAAACGAGAAGGAGTCGACTGACACACAAATGAATATCTATGAGTACACGGGATATGTACCTACAGCTAGGGCCATATGAATAGTAATGGAAATTTTACAAATCATATTCAAAAAGTCTTAGAATTTATAAATGATAATTTTTACCAGTAAAGGATTGGAAATTTAAAAGAGGTGTGCAAGCTTTAATTTGTTTAACTTTCATCTAAAGGCAGGCACAAAAATTCTGAAGTGATATAATTCTTTTGCTCTGATTTAGTTATTATTATAAAAAATATTAACTGCATTATGACATTAATTTGTAAAGAAAATTGATTATTTTTCATAAATATTCCTTAATAAAATGTATTAATAAATGTGCTCAATATTGTGTATAAACTAATTTATTTATATTTATACTTAAATTTCGACTGTGATTGTGTATGAAATTTACAGGAGTGCGAGTATGTGCGATTGCATGTGTGTAAATGTCACAATTTGAATACATAAAATGCAAATAACGACACCGACAGGACCCAGGCAAGGACTCCTAGTCTACCTTTCCCCATTTGCCTCAACTCCTTTGCAGATTCCTTGGCTAAAAAAGGAATATAAATTGCTTCCAATGCAGAGACATCTATTAAAAGGACATAAAAAAGCATAAAGGCGGAAATGATGTATGGAGGGAAGACCTCCACCTCCACCTTCCACTTCCACTTCCAACCCCGTTGCCAATTTGGCGAAAAGGAAAGTGGAATTCCAACCCAAAAGGAGGCTGCGACCTGTTGCCCCACATATTTTTGGCAGTGCTAATTTAAGCAATGCAGGTAAGTCAGCTCCTCAGCCCCGCAAAAATAATAAAATTTACACACTTGCAAATGCTGCTTGCTAGTCCCTGGATTTCCTTCCCTACTTTTTTTTGGGTCCTTCTGCATGAAATATGCTCGGGCAGAAAATGCTTACAAGTGTAAACCACAGCCTGGGCACATGTAGACCTGTCAAGGTTTTTCCGGGGAAAGCCGGGGGAAAAGCGGAAAAGGGGGCGGTCCCTGCTTCTCTGTAATTGTTTTTTATAAAATATAATTTATGGCATTTTTGCACAGGCCGGGGGAAAAGCGGGGTGCAGGGCGGGAAAATTGAGGTGTGCGCTTTTGCACTGCACTTGAAACTTTTCCACAACATTTTTTCACAGTGCAGTTGTGTGTGTGTGACTGTGTGTCTGCGGTATTAAAATTTATTTGTATGACATTTTCTATATGCACAGGGAAATAGGAGAGATACTATACCAAAAAAGCAAGCGAGAGGATTTTGACAAATTTAACGCCCTGCACATCAAAACTAAAAGCTGCCTAACAAAAAATTTGAATGTAACAATCAGGGCAAAAGGACGAAAAGGACGAAAAGAGACAGGCTTAACTTTGGTCACGTCGAAGCTTTACTCTCGTATTACAATTGACATGATTTTAATGGTATTTCGCATTGAATTGTTCAAACTGGAGAGCGGAATTAATGGATTTAAAGCTGTGCACATATTTATTAGGGGAAAAGCGTTTTCGTTGCATTGAAAATTGTGTGTTTTATAAAATGTGCACATGATTCCAAATAAGAACCAAACAAAAATATACTTAATATTTTGAACTTTGCATTTAAAGTAGGTCACATGTAAAAGGAACACCTTTAAAACCCTTAGGGTAAAAGGCTTTAAATGAATATCAAATATATAAGCTTTCATTAAGCTATTTTTTTAGTTAAACCTAGTTTTTTTTATTTTCTTAAATAAATATTTTAAGATTATTATTTCAACAAAAAAAAGCCCAAATAGCTTTAATATACAATATCTTTAAAATACATTGCACCTTAATTGTTTTTCAAAAGGAAACCCTAAACATCTAAGATAAAAGATTTACACGTTTAATTCTCTGCATAATAAGGGATAAATATTACAAGATTGTGCGCAATTAATGTTCAGATAGCTTCAGGATTTTTAATTTAATTTTTTCATTCTCCATCAATTTATTCCCTCTTTTCCTCCTTCCACTTCTCGGTCCCTTCCAAACCCAACTTAACCTAGACCATGCCATCATTTGTTGTGGTCGGTAGAGCAACAATAAAAAAGTACGAAGAAATAAATGAAATCTAATTGCCCTGTCCTATGCCTTCCCCACATTTTTTTTCCGGCTTTCCGGAATATTTTAATTAATTTCCCTCAGAGCCCCCAACCATTTATTTTTCACTCGCTCCCTCTGCACAGAAAATTTGATTTCTAATTGCTCTGTCGCCTGTGTTTCAGTTAAGGAGACAAAATGCTGGTGGGAGGAGCGAAAAAAAGTTCTTTCATGTTATTTATTCACTTTGATTATGGCAGAAAAATGTTGACGGCATGCCATCGCTCGGTTGCCATTTCAATTGTTTCCATGGCAGAATTTAAGGGAGAGACAACCCTTTTTCCGTGCCCCTGGCAACCCTGGCAGACAAAACTCCAAAACGTTGAAAAAATTACATCTACTACCAAATTTCTTTTTTTTTCAGTGCACAGCCAGACAATTGTCGAGGAAAAACGGAGGTGGAAAATTATTGGGACACACGCACCTTGGGGGCAGAAATCAAAGTCAGAGGCTTCGTCCACAAAACAGCCGAAAGGCACTTTAATGCTCAGGTTAAGTCAATCCCACTTTCACCTCACAGCCCACTTTCCCTGCCCACTTTCACCGCCCATTTCCCCACAATTTTCCACCCACAACCCCCAACATCCCTGCTGCATATTTGCGGTTGCAAAACTGCTGCCTTGCTTTCAACTTCGTCGCTTTGGTTTGGGTAAACTATTTCAGTTCAACCGAGCATAAAACTGAAACTCGCCCGGAAAGTGTGTCAAAAATTGAAGAAGCAACAGTAAAAAACCGAACACTTGACGAAAGATACAGATAAAGAACATAAAATCGTAAGATACTTTTCTTGTGGACAATGTACTTAGTCGGAAATATAAAATGGCATGTAAAAATACAACTTTCAGTGATGATTCAGTACTTAAAGAAAAAACCACATCAATAGCACGCGAAGCACACAAGCGACAAACGAGTGAGCAAATCGTGCAGAAACACGTAGGAAAAAGTAGGAAACAAATAGGCAAACGTAAAAAAACACACAACGGTACGAACCAGTACCGGGATACAGAACCAGTACTGGGAAAGCTAAACCACGAAAACAGACGACTCGAAGAAAACGAGGGAGGATCATGCCACGACTCACCCAAAAATGATCCCAAAAAGCACAATCAAAACCAAAAAACCTTCAAAAAAAAGAAAAAAAAATTAATAAAAAAATTTTTATTGTTTATTCCATGCTAAATGCAATGTTTATATTGAACAAAAAACATAAACAAAAAATAAATTACACTTTTTATACAATTGTAGTTTTGTGTTAATCGAAAGGTGGTTCAACTATCCCCAGGGGTGGGATACTGAACCATTCGAGACAAAATTTAAAATGCTCAAAAGTTAAAAACGTGACACATTATTTCACAAAATACTTAAATGCAAAGGAAATGCCTTTAGATTCCTATAAACAGCAGACCCACGTCAATTGTTTAGACATAATAATGTTCAACAAAAAGGGTTCACCTATCCCCACCTCCCTAAAGTTTATAACACAAACTGTTTTATTTTTCTGTTAAGATTTGTTGTGAGATTTTTATATAAATAAAACGCTTTTAGATAAACTTAACCTTAGCTTTGATAAAAATCTGAGAGAATAAAAAGCAACCAACCAAATATAAAATCAATCCCTTCAATATATATCATTCAAATTGTTTAGATTCTTTAAAAATTTTTTTCATCCCACCTGATAATTTTAAGCTTGTTGTACCTACCTCAATATCGTCATAAAATCTATAAAACGAACACCAATATCATAGCTCATCAACACCAATCGCATTTTTTATAACATTCAAGCTGTATAAAGTGTTTTCTTCGATAAAACCCTTCCCAAAACAAGACTTTAATGACCTGAACGTAAAGACAGGCTCCCACATAAAAAGGAACGATAAGAAAATAAAAACTTGCAACAGATGAAATGGCCAATAAATATGAAAGAATTTCAAAAACATGTGCGCAATCAGAAGAAGAAGCAAATAACCATGGAAATGACAACAAAGCCGACATTGACACCGAAAAATTGTTTAGCGAAAAGTAAGTCACGAGGAATCCCCAAAAAAGAAAATAGGAAAAACACAAGAAGAAAGCATAACAGAAGCGAAGGAAAATTGCACACAAAAAAAAAGGTGGAGCATCCACAGTCTGCGTCAAAAGTCTGTCTACCATTACTTTCAAATATTTTCCTAAAAAGCTTCTAAAAATATATCAAAACAAAGAGCACTTTATAAGCCCTCTAATGATTAGCCCGCAATTAATTAAAATTTATTTTAGTTTAAGCCATCAAAAAAAGAAAACAACAGACACAAATTGGAGTTCCTAAAAAAATGTGTCACCCACGCACAAAGAGAAATGCGAGAGAAAGTAAGTGGGAGAGAGAGCGGGAGAGTGTTGGAGAGAATTTCCCAAAATGACCCAGTGAGGAAAATGAGAGCGGGAAAGAGAGCCCAGAGAATGAGTGGTGAGTTTTGAAGTCTGCAAAGAGGCCGAGAAAACTCACCACGGGCAACAGCTGTCGCTGTTCTCTCGAAAATGTTACCCACTAACAGAAACACACACACACATGCAGATGCTGAAGGAAAATAAGGAAAAACATTGAAAGGACTGCCACAGTTTTTCCTCGTTTTCTCTCTGCATCCCATGCAGTGCATTGTTCGACTGACTTCACTTTTGAGAGTTTTCCTCGCCGTCTCGAAACAGTTTTCGTATTCGTACTCCAATATATCCAGCGGTTCCCCTTTTGTCTCAGCTCTGATTTAATGAGTTTTCCTTCTTTCGGCGTGAAGTCCTGTGGTGCTTCTCCGGCCTCTCACCTTCCTTTCCTGCTGCGCCTAATGGCATTATGGTAGCCGTCATACTCGCCATGCCTTACAACTCAAATCGCAGCCGATCCAACAGTCACACTTCACGGCTGCTGGACATTACATGCACTCGGAAAAAATGGGCACTGCTTCCCCTTCTAAATGTCTAACAAAATCGGATGAAGAAAACCATTCATTTTTTGTTCCTTTGAAAAAAATTTAAATGAATTCAAGAGATAATTATAAACCAGTTTTAAATTTTCTTTTTTGATTACAGAAAAGTGTATCAACAAATTTAAAACCAATTTAATTAAGGACCTTCAAGTAAATTTGATTTTCTTTTTATTCAAGTAGAAAAAATAATTTCTTCATATTGAAATTCAAAGGAAAACTTGTTCAACTTTACTAGCATTTATTTTTTGGCTATAAACATTATATCTGAGAAAAAGATACTAATTAGCTACAAATTTAGAACGAATTTGGACTTTTCATTTTAGTAAACAATGGATAAGAAAATATAGAAATGGTTTTTATGAATTTTAGTTTCTTATAAATTTTTAGGTTCTTCAATGAATTATTCTCAGAGACTTCTTGTGGAAACTATTCAAGAATGATTTATAAATTTTTATAGATTTTTTCGGAGTGTACTCTCACACACACACTGAGATGGACTCACACAGAGGACACCAAGGAGTCCAACAATGCCAGAGTGCTGTCTTGATTGACAGTTAAATGTCAAGCTAAACAGTGTGAAATCTCTGGGATTGAGGACAAAGGCAACACTGATTGCTAGGCGCAGTGCCAAATGCCTTCGTATTGTTTTCCCACCCCCCTCCTTGCGCCTCCAGAGCCTTTTGTTTCGATCGCAATTTTCACCAGAGAAAAAAATCAAAATCAAAGGTGCAGGCAACTATAGTACAAATACAGCCCAGCTATAAAAAAACCAACTGTCCAACAAGCAAAGTTAGATTGAATCGTTAGGAAATTGACACTTTCTCTTCGGTTCGTTCGAGGGGTGCGGGTAGTCCTCGAAAATTATGAAATTCGAGTAGCCTTTAGCTATGAAGAAAACGCTACCCGAGAATTGTCCTGACACTGAAAACTGTTGGTTGATTTGTGGAGCAGGATAACGAGGGTTTGAGGACGCGAAAATGAGGAAGGGGAGGGGAATGCTTTGACAGCAGGCACAGACCAAAAGTCAGACTCAAACTTCCAGGGAACGCGAAGCGGAAATGAGAAGATTATAGAGTCCTGCATAAGAAAAATCCATATTGTTATACACAAAATTTCACTTTCAATTGTTATAAATTCGATTCAAGAGACCCTTTAAGGTGATTTATAATATAACGGTGTCAAATTTGCGATAAGATCCTTATTTATACCTTTTTAAGTAGATTTCACACGACTTCTTAAAGCATTTGCAATATGGGTATTGCATTTTTAATAAGTAAGAGATTAAAACATGATCGAAAATTGTCTTATTCATTATATTCATTCCTAAATAATCCTCTAACAAAGGAAAATTATTCACTTATTCTAAATTAAATCTTTAAAAATTTGTAAACAAACATATAAAACTAATGAATAAATTTGTTTATAACTATAAATTGGCTATCTTTTACTGCAATCTGTTATTAAGATATTTTATCCTGGACATAACCTGCCTCTCTTTTTTTTTGTTTTAGTACTGCACTTTCTCACAGGGCTAAAAATGTCCTTAGCACAGGATTCTTTCTCCCTTTAATCTTTGAATTTTTTTGTCCCTCAGCTGATTAAAGATATAGTTTCCAACTTCCTTTTTAAATACAGTTGCAAGTGCTAATACAAACTCCCGGCATCTCAGTAGTTAACCATCTCATCTTCATCTGCTTAGCCTCCCATTTTACTTTGTCCCTGCAAATCCAGGCCACTTTGTTGGGTAAACAGGGGCAAATTCTCAACACTTTTATCTGAGATTGAAGGGGACATAAACATCCTTTTGAGGAGCTCGGCGCATCTCTGTTAGAATCGCACTGCGAACCCCGAGGCTGTCATCTCGATGGAGATATTATCTAATTCCATATTCCCACCCCTCCCAAGCAAACCAGATCTCAATGCAAAATCCAATAGTCATGCACACACACAATTCACAGTTCACAATTGAAGAAGATTGAGCAGATTGAGGAATTGAAAGGAGACTCCAAGGTAAACACTTGCGGATGTTCAAGATTAGTTGTGGTGGTGGTCCAGTCCGGCAGTGTCCTTCGATATTTGCTTTAAAAGGACATTTTACAGCCATCGGCAATTCATCTTGTCCTTTCTCTCCCCGGCAAAGGAAATAAAAAATTTGTTTGTCAGTTTGCTAGCTGATTCCCAAATGTCTTTATGAGCCATGTGCATTGTCCTTTTCTCCTTTTTATTTCCCATTGGAGCGGAAGCAGGAAACACTAACATGTAGGTAAATGTCAAGTCAGCCCAGTTGGTTGCATTTCTATCGTATTTTTTGTTCACTGATTGTTTACATTTTGGCGTATTTTGACAACTAAATTGGTAGACGAAGGACTTCACCTTACTTCCCACCCAAGGTGAGCCACCCAGCCAGCTCTCTGCTCCTTATAAATTAAATGTCAACCTCCCCCATCTTCCGATTTCTGTTCGGGCCACATGTTCGATTTCCGGCTGCCACCTTTTCATAACCCACAGAACTGTGGCCAGGACTTTTATGTGAACTGAACTCAACTGGATGTGGATGTGGCTGTGGACTGGATGTCTCGAAGGTCGACCGGGCAATTACTTGGACTCAGACCCAGACTCAAACTCAAACTCAGAGCCAACTGCTGCAATTCCAGCTACCGCTTCTTCTCCACGCTTCCTCTTTCGGACTCGTCCTTGGCTTGTGCAATTTTCTCTGGGCACAACTGTCATTATGGACTTTGGTCAGGCCACATTCAAGATTTGTTGCAACGTATTTGCTGACGGGGGAGGGGGAGGGGAGAAGAAACGAAACCGCAGCCTCCTTCCGGGTCCTGCATGTGGAAAGATATTTTTGAGTGAAAAATTGGGTTAGTTGCGGAATTTCCGTATATTAAATATTATTTACCTTAGCTTTATCGCCTCAACAGAGATGGGTGACATTTTTGAGGGAGCTTATTTCAGCGAAAGGTTGCAATAATATTGTAATTTTGTGGAGGGAGACTAAGTTGATTAAAGTGAATTAAGTGAGGTTTTTATTTGGGGGGTTGGAAAAGGAATATTTTATTATAACGCGAATTGTGTAACTAATAAAAAACAAAATCCATAATTTACAAGTCTATTTACTCAATTTTTGTAAAGATCGCAAAATTTTAAATAAGAAATAAAAAAATGTAATAACAAATTTCTAACGCTTTTGATTAAATTTTTGGATAATGTTGGTAACAAAGATTATCCTCAGTTTTTTGTTCAATTTTCTTCAAAATATGTTTTATTTTTATTGTAGGTACATAATTCAAATCTTTCTTTCTTTTTTTTTTTTTTATTTGGAGCTCAACAGTTTTCAAAATAATTAACTTTAAAAATGTGCCTAAATATTTATATTTAAAACATGTTAATATTATTTTTGATCAGAAATAATTAAATTTAACATTTTTGTAACGTAACTTAAAATACTTATTGTTTTTGCAATCAAATAAGCTCTTGTGTAGATCTCTCAAAAGAAGTTGACAGCTACGAGTAGATGTGTGTCAATCAAATGCCATTATATTCCATTAGAAATTTTTTTTGCAAGTGTTCTAAGAGATTAGGGGAGCATCAGCATCCCCCACATTTTCCCAACCCATGACAGACACTTTTTATCCTATTCGTATCTTTTGGATGCGGATCTACGACTAGTTGGACAGATAGCCTAGGAAAATTTTTAGCTTTAGTTTGCTGCTAATGAGCAATTCATGTCAATTGCTAATTAGTGCGCTGAAGATTCCTATCCGCCTGTCTGAGCTGCCTGAAATGCCCAATGCCCAATGCCCAATGCCTCACTGACTGACTTATCCGCAATGGCTATCAGGCCATGCTATCCATTTTTATGGCCCAAAGAAGCTCCCGGCCAGCGAGACACAATGGCCGAGAAATTAGCAAACCCATGGCAAGATAAGTCAATTAGGTTTGGCTTTATAGCTGCTGCTAGTGAAAACAAAAGGAGCAGGAAAAGGCGAGGAACGTCGAAGAAGCCAAGGAAAACCAAATCAAATAAAATGAGGCCAAAATAAAGGCAACAATTAATAAACGCAAACAGAGTGAAAGAGAAACGACAAACGAGGACGAGCCAAAGCTGCCAAAAAGGATCGGAGAGTGGGTGATTCCAGTGGGTGGGCTTGGATAAGGACGAGGAGGAGGATGCGGCTGTGGGTGGGTGGATGTGACGTGTATGGGCAATTTAAGCTGGCATCGGACAAGCATCTGACAGGAGGGAACCCAGTCTGATGCTCTTGTTACTGAGACCTGCGGCCCCCAGAGACGCAATTGTTCCATTTAATTGTGATTTTTGTCCTGAATAGAGAGAGCGAGGTGCCCCCAGCCTCACCTCTTCTTACATTGAAAATAAATTCAAGGTGTTTGTTTGTTTTCCATATGCATCAACATATATATTTTATTAAAATGTTATATTTTTTATCAGTTTTTTCCCATAACAGGTATTTGTATTTTTTTCTGCTATTTTGACATGAACCTCTGAATTGAATAAAATAAGACATTATTGAAAACACAAATAAATGCGCAAATAATCTAAAATTTATAAAAGGCTTTAAATTGCTAATTTTGATGCTTAAACAAAACACATTCTTGTTTATATTTTCATTCTGTGTTTTCATTCTGTGAATTTACGCAAATTAAGTCACAAGCTTAAAGCAGCTTAATAATTAAAACAAATATATTTTGAAATATACTAATTAAACGAATTGTTATTAGAATGATAAAATAAAAAAGTTTGTTTGTGATGGACCAACATTAACGTCAGAACAAAATAATTATTATAACTGGTCAAAATTAAGAGGATAAAAAAGGTAGAGCAATCACATGCATTAAATGTTAAAATGTTGTTGAGCAGAAACTATTTGAATTTAAGAGCTCCCAACAATGTTGCAGTTTGCAATGAGTTTTTTAGTGAAGTAGAAGTTTGCAAAAGCGCTTAAATCAGAAAATGAATTTGATTTTTTTACGTAACCGAATGTGATATAAGTTTGGACTATATCCAGGAGGAGTCTATTTTTTCAGTGCTCTCGTAAAGCGGCTTGGGCGTAATAAAATATGCAACCTTTCTTGCTGGCTTTGAGTGAAAGTAATCCGAAATGCTGTCATTAGGCCGAGTCCAGAGCACAGGGCCACAATTAAGATTGACTCGAAAGCCGTCCAGACGTCAGGCTAATGCCAAGGCAAGGACATCCACTATATCCAGCAATCCAATCCAATCTCCAGGACGAGAGTTATGGCTTTGTCGAAAAGTGGACTCTGATTCTGCTGCGCTCTTTCACAGCCTCTGGTTTTATCTTGTGGGTCATTTCTCATAATTTTCCACAGCTCGAGAATTATTGCAAAAGTTAATATTAATGACGTTGATGAAAATCTTGTCATTCGTGTTACCAAAAAAAAGCGAAAGAAGCGTTCGTTATGGAGCACATAAATAAAGGAGCTGCGACCAGGACCACGGACAAAAGCCAGAAGCGTTCACCAAATTGATAACCACCGAAAAAAGAATAAGAGCGGAGAAGAAATATTCCTCCTTGGTTGCATGTGCCACCACCGCACCACACAAAGGAAAAGTGAGCCACAAAAACCTCGTCCTCGTCGCCATTTACATTTGAAAGAGCCTGCGAAAGCCTGAAGGTGAGGAAAATAAAGGGCTACACTGACAGAAAAGTAGCTAACATTGATTAGTCATGTTTTGTTTATTTAAGGTTAAGAAAAAAAATACCCCTAGGGGCAAAACAACACTTTAATAAATGATTTATTTCTCACACTGATTTAAAATCAAAAAGATCAGTGTGATGATTCTACATAAAAATGGGTCAAATTTAAGTCATTTAAAATTAAATTTTGACCATTTAAATTTAAAATAAAAATTTAATAATAAAAAATAAGTTCGTTTTTAAGCGGACTCGAGGTCAAAGGCGGCTTAGATTTATGTAATATACATCTAATACCGGCTAAAAATAGATCAAATATCACCTTATCAAAAATATTTTTACAGCACAAAAGAATAATTATTCATTAGTTTTTTTTCTCCGTGCAGGAGGCTTATTAGACTTGGCTGCTGTTCGTGGCGCTGCTGCTGCTGCTGCTGGTGATATAATTTTAATAACTTACATAATATATTCTTTTGTGTGGCCAAGCCACATAATTGTTAGAAACATTAGGCAAATCATTAGCCCAGCACGAAAGTGGGTGGCAGGCGCTCTGTTGGCTGACGCAATTTGGGAGAAATGTTTTTGTGTTTGCTTTTAGTGGCGACAAAAATATCTTTCACCCACATACCCATGGATATGGGAAAACTTTCAAGCCAGCCAAGGAAAATTGCTCACAGATAAAGTGGCTGCCCAGGGCAGCTGTTTTTCTTGGGAATTAGTCATGAAAGACGTTGAGTTTATCAAGGTTACTATACCGCAGCAATCGCTTTTGAATTTGTTGGCGGTGATCCATCAATATTTTTGCCTTCACACAAATAGTGAACAATCAAAACAAGGCAGGGCAGAGGTTAAGAAAATAAGGAACAATAGAATGGGTATCCATTATAAATTAACCCTTGGAGAGTGTTTTTAATGGAAGATTGATTTACTCAAGAAAAGATCTGGGATTTCTCAAGGTAATAAAAACAAGAGCAGGTAGGATTTCATTACAAATAAAAATAAATTATGACGAAGACTGTGTAAATCGTTTTTATTTAGCCCATATAATTATAAATAAATTAAAATGATCAAAAGCAGTAAAACATAAAACACACATACATATGTATACTATTTTAAAAAAGAGATAGTTGTAAGTTTATTCTACCTACCCACTTACAATTCTTTTTCTTATTTATAGTAAGTGCTACTTTTTATAACTCATCTCTCCATTATCTTTTGTAGAGCACAAAGGTCAACTATCTCCGAACCCAGTGTAACCAAAAACTTCCGTATCGTTTTGGATTTCAAGGCAACAGAATCCCAGAAAATCCACACTCACAGGCCCCAACAAAAACCCCATAATGCTGCCCCATAACCATTATCATTAACCTGATGGGGAAGACAGTTTTTTGCTGTTTTGTGCTGGCGAAAAAGAAGTCATGAAACCACAGGAATTGCTACATGAGGCGCAAACAAAACAGTTTAATTAAAATTATTATTGTAATTTAATGGAATGTGAGGAATTATTATTTTTATATGGGCGCTGTCTCGGGAAAAGGAGCTGCAAAAAAAAGGAGCCAAAGGACCTTCGCAACACACACACACACATGCACATGGCATAAAAATAAATTACGTTTGGATGAAGATTGGCGCTGGCCCATGCACATCATATATTTTCATTATCAAAACAGAGACAGCACCAAGGTTGGAAGGACAGCGGGAAATGCGGGGGTTTTTCCTATATCTCCGATTCGGCGGCAAAAAATAAAGGATATGCGGAGGACCGAAAAAATAAAGGCAGAAAAATACGAACGAACGCCAGCTGTTTGATACGATTAGATGAGCAGCAGAGAAGAGAAAGGATGAAACACACATTTTCCAGCATCCGCTGCTGAGCCAGAGCGAATTTCCCTTTAGTCACGCTCTCTGCTCTCTGAGAATTTTCCTCGCCGTGTGCAGAGCCTGTCGTGAGCTCGGAGTTTTCCCAGCTGACTTCGGCTCGCCTTCGGCTTTTCGGATGTGTCGGGTTCTCGGGTTCGTGTGCCACTCTCCATTTAAAAGAGAAGTTGCGCACGTTGCGGCAGTCAGTCGAAAATCATCCAACGTGCGCGTTACATTACGAACCGGAAAGCATCAACGCTGCACCACTCGAATATTACACACACAGGCCCAGAAAAAAGTGGGCTCAACTCAACACAAAAAAAAAGTGATAATAGAATTCGCGCCCGCAGCTAAATTGAAATTCATCAAAGGTTCCTACAAACGCGACGTGTAACGAAAACTTCGAAATTACGAAAAAGTCTTGTAACCGAAATTTAAATAATTTGAAAGCGAGTAGGAAAAATTTAAATCGGAAAACCCAAGCAACACCGCAAAGTGCTTGAAAATGTGCCGGGTGTAAGGGAGGAGCACACAAAAAACACAGAGAGCATAATTAATTAAAGAATCGGGGGAAGTTAAGAAAATCTGGCTTGAAGTAGAAGAAGGGAGCAGAAGCCGAAAATATGTGCGCAGACTTTTCTTTGGCCAGCCAGTGGAATTGATTTTCTTTTCGTTTCTCCCACAAACCCCCCGTCGTAATTTCTTCCCCCAACCCATTTCTACAACTCAAAAACCCAACATGATCTACTACATGCTGTTCGTGTTGCCCCTGGTTTTGGCCCAGGATCAGCAGCACACCACGGAGTCCTTGAGCAGCAAGCACCAGCAGCAGCAGATATCCCACTCCAATGCGATAATGGGTGAGGCCGGTGTGTCCAACACCCAGCTGATGCAGCCCTCAATCCCGGCGAGAACCCTGCGACCTTTGACCCAGGGTGCCGGTGGAGACCCATCGCTGTACGACGCCCCCGATGACTGCCACTTTATGCCAGCTGCGGGATTGGATCAGCCGGAGATTGCTCTCACCTGCAACCTGAGGACGGTGAACAGCGAGTTCGACACCACCAACTTCAGTGTGATTCCTGCAGAGCACACAGTGGCCCTGCACATCCTGTGCAATGATGAAATCATGGCCAAGAGTAGGCTGGAGGCCCAGTCCTTTGCCCACTTGGCCAGGCTCCAGCAGCTGTCCATCCAATACTGCAAACTTGGCAGACTGGGTCGCCAGGTTCTGGATGGCTTGGAGCAGCTGAGGAACCTGACCCTGCGAACCCACAACATCCTGTGGCCCTCCATGAACTTCGAGATAGAAGCGGATGCCTTTCTGGTCACGCGACGACTGGAGAGGCTGGATTTGAGTTCCAACAACATATGGTCCCTGCCAGACAACATTTTCTGCACCCTGTCCGAGTTATCTGCCCTGAATATGAGTGAGAATCGCCTGCAGGACGTCAACGAGCTGGGTTTCAGGGATCGCAGCAAGGAGCCGCCCAATGGCTCCACCGAATCCAGTGCCACCACAGAGTCGGCCAAGAAAATCAGTAGCTCCATTAGTTGCTCCCTAGATCTGGAGTACCTAGATGTGAGCCACAATGATTTTGTGGTCCTGCCGGCCAATGGATTTGGCACTTTGAGGAGACTGCGTGTCCTGTCGGTGAACAACAATGGCATCTCCATGATTGCAGACAAGGCTCTCAGTGGCCTGAAGAACCTGCAGGTCCTTAATCTGAGCTCCAATAAAATTGTGGCCCTGCCAACAGAGTTGTTCTCGGAGCAGGCAAAGATCATCCAGGAGGTGTACCTGCAAAACAACTCAATAAGTGTGCTGAATCCCCAGCTCTTTTCGAATCTGGACCAACTGCAGGCCCTGGACCTCTCGATGAACCAGATAACCTCCACTTGGATCGATAAGAACACCTTCGTGGGACTGATTCGTTTGGTCCTGCTCAATTTGTCGCACAACAAGCTGACCAAATTGGAACCGGAGATCTTCAGCGATTTGTACACCCTGCAGATCCTGAATTTGCGTCACAATCAGCTGGAGAACATAGCAGCCGACACTTTTGCACCGATGAACAATCTCCATACGCTGCTGCTGTCCCACAACAAGCTGAAGTATCTGGACGCATATGCTCTGAATGGGCTGTATGTGCTGTCCTTGCTGTCGCTGGACAATAACGCGCTGATTGGAGTGCATCCGGATGCCTTCCGGAACTGCAGTGCCCTGCAGGACCTCAACTTGAATGGCAATCAGCTGAAGACGGTTCCTTTGGCCCTGAGGAATATGCGACATCTGAGGACCGTGGATCTGGGCGAGAACATGATTACCGTGATGGAGGACAGTGCCTTCAAGGGCCTGGGAAATCTCTATGGCCTGCGATTGATTGGCAACTATCTGGAGAATATCACGATGCACACTTTCAGGGACCTGCCCAGTCTGCAAATCCTGAACCTGGCCAGAAATCGCATTGCAGTCGTAGAACCTGGAGCCTTCGAGATGACCTCCAGCATTCAGGCTGTGAGATTGGATGGCAACGAGCTGAGTGACATCAATGGCCTCTTCAGCAACATGCCTTCTCTTCTCTGGCTGAACATCTCCGATAATCGCTTGGAGTCCTTCGATTATGGTCATGTGCCATCCACCCTTCAATGGCTGGATCTCCACAAAAATCGCCTGAGTTCTCTATCCAACAGATTTGGCTTGGATGCCGAACTGAAACTGCAAACTCTGGACGTGAGCTTCAACCAACTGCAGCGCATTGGACCCGGTTCTATTCCGAATTCCATTGAACTGCTGTTCCTGAACGACAACTATATAACCACTGTGGATCCGGATACCTTTATGCACAAAACGAATCTCACGCGGGTGGATCTGTATGCGAATCAAATCACCACGCTGGACATTAAATCCTTGAGGATTCTGCCTGTTTGGGAACATCGGGCCCTGCCTGAGTTTTACATTGGTGGAAATCCCTTTACCTGCGACTGCAACATCGATTGGCTGCAGAAGATCAACCACATAACATCGAGGCAATATCCCAGGATTATGGATCTGGAGACCATTTACTGCAAATTGCTGAACAACAGGGAGAGGGCCTACATTCCCCTGATCGAAGCTGAGCCCAAGCACTTCCTGTGCACCTACAAGACCCACTGCTTTGCCGTGTGCCACTGCTGTGAGTTTGATGCCTGCGACTGCGAGATGACCTGCCCCACAAACTGCACCTGTTTTCACGACCAGACTTGGTCCACGAACATTGTGGAGTGCTCTGGAGCCTCCTACTCGGAGATGCCTCGCAGGATTCCCATGGACACCACCGAGTTGTATATTGATGGTAACAATTTTGTGGAGTTGGCAGGACATTCCTTCCTGGGTCGCAAGAACCTGGCTGTTTTGTATGCCAACAACTCGAACGTGGCCCACATATACAACACCACGTTCAGTGGCCTGAGACGCCTGTTGATCCTGCACCTGGAGGATAACCACATAGTCAGTCTGGAGGGCAACGAGTTCCATAACCTGGAGAATCTGCGAGAACTCTATCTGCAGTCCAACAGGATAGCCAGCATTGCGAATGGCAGCTTCCAGATGCTGAGGAAGCTGGAGGTCCTGCGCCTGGATGGCAATCGTCTGATGCACTTTGAGGTCTGGCAGCTGAGTACGAATCCCTACTTGGTGGAAATCAGTTTGGCGGACAACCAGTGGAGCTGTGAGTGCGGCTACCTGGCGAGGTTCAGGAACTATCTGGGCCAGAGCTCCGAGAAGATCATAGACGCCCCCCGAGTGAGTTGTATCTACAATAATGCCACCAGTGTCCTGAGGGAGAAGAATGGCACCAAGTGCACCCTGCGAGACGGAGTGGCTCACTATATGCACACGAACGAGATCGAGGGGTTGCTGCCTCTGCTCCTGGTGGCCACTTGTGCCTTTGTGGCCTTCTTTGGACTCATCTTCGGACTCTTCTGCTATCGTCACGAGCTGAAGATGTGGGCTCACTCCACGAACTGCCTGATGAACTTCTGCTACAAGTCACCGAGGTTCGTGGACCAGCTGGACAAGGAGCGACCCAATGATGCGTACTTCGCCTACAGTCTGCAGGATGAGCACTTTGTCAACCAGATACTGGCCCAGACCCTGGAGAACGACATTGGCTACAGGCTGTGCCTGCACTACAGGGATGTCAACATAAATGCGTATATCACGGATGCCCTGATAGAGGCCGCCGAGAGTGCCAAGCAGTTTGTGCTGGTGCTGTCCAAGAACTTCCTGTACAACGAGTGGAGTCGCTTCGAGTACAAGAGTGCTCTGCACGAGCTGGTGAAGCGCAGGAAGCGGGTGGTGTTCATACTGTACGGAGATCTGCCCCAGCGCGATATCGACATGGACATGCGGCACTATCTGAGGACCAGCACCTGCATCGAGTGGGACGACAAGAAGTTCTGGCAGAAGCTGCGTCTGGCCTTGCCCCTGCCCGGTGGGCGGGGAAACAACAACAAGAGGGTGGTCTCCGGCTGTCTTTCGGCCCGGACTCCCTCCGTCAACATGTACGCCACGAGCCATGAGTATCAGGCGGGCGGTGGTGCCAATGGAGTCATACCGCCACCCACTGCCCGTTATGCGGATTGTGGCAGCAACAACTATGCCACAATCAACGAGGCGGGTGGCGGTGGTCGTGGCTACAAGCCCATTCCCACCTCGGCCTCTGCTGCAGCGGCTGCCTGTAAGTTCAACACCATGAATCAGCTGTCCAAAAAGCAGCAGCGGGAGCTGAGTGTGGCCGGGATGGCCAAGACACTGGAGCACCAGCACCACCACAACACCCATCAGCCGAACCGGAGGAGTCAGCACGAGTATGCGGTGCCCAGCTATCTGCCCAGTGCCAGTGCTCCGGCCTACGACAGTGTGGACTATGCCAAGCAGCAGCTCCGGAACAACAGCAACTGCGAGTGCGTGAATCTGGGGACGGGAAAGAGACCTCAAGTCAAGGGTACGGCCTCCGGACTTCCCGCCAGCTTCAGCTCCAACTTTGTGCCGCCTGGCGGAGCCTCCTATAATTGCAAAAAGTCCTGCAACTGCATTGGCCTGGAGGACGACCTCCTCTGCAGCTGTGGTGGAGTGGGAGGTGGCATTGGGGTGAATCTGCTGGAGAGCGGAACCCAGAGCAGCGTGACCATGAGCAGCAGCAGCAACAACAGCCGGCAGCCGGAGCTCACGCACTACGAATCCAATTTGAGCCTCAACGACGACGAGGACGAGGATCAGGATCAGCAGAAGAACCTGTGGGCGTAACGGGGTGAAGGCTATGGGGGTTAAGGAACGAGAAAACAAAAAACAAAAACAGCAGGAGACAGACTGCGCAACCAGTGAATTTATAAAAATTTAAAGAAAACTCTAAACTAAACATAAACTATAAATTATAAACTAAACAAACTTGAAAGGCAAGGCAGTTAGCATACTTTTTGGGATGGTTCAAACAGACTGATACTTTTAGTTATTTAAATAAATTAAAACGGATAACCCTGTAAATAGACCCCAAGGAGAAAACTTTAAATTAAAATGAGATTTCAATAATTTAACCATTGTAAAAAGAAATGAAACACAAAACGGTTTTTATATAAGGGCCTGTACATAATTATAAATATAATATAAATCTTTAATTTATTTAATATTACATACCTACCACGAATATAAGCAAAGCCATGTTGAATAAAAATAAATGTATGAAAAACAAAAAAAACCCACAAAAAGAATCCCAATCATTTTCACCTTTCCCCAGACTTTCGCAAACCTCCCGCCATCATCAGATAGCCAGGAAAATTAATTAGCATGTAAGGAAATTGTACGATAAACATCAAACAATGCCATTGGTAAACATGCAAAAGGAGCAGAAAACCGAGCAAAAATTCGCACCCACAGAACGCGTGAAAAATACTGCAAACAATAAAAAGTCATAATAATAACTGCGATGAAAACACTCACACACACACAACACACAGAGAAATATATATGCGTAATAATAATAATATTAATAGCTGACACTCAACGAATTGAAAATAAAATTATAGTAAATCATACCCCCCTTCCCACCCACTGGCAATGCGATAATGATGAGCCGACCACCCGATGAAGCTGCCGTTGATAACAATTAAGCTCCCAAACGAAACCCGATCGGAAAATATGAAAAAAAAACCAGTGCAATTTGGGGCTTAATGGTCTCGTATTTTTTCATTTAAATAACACCAGTAACACTCTGCATAAAAAGTAGCGATTTATAGGACTGTCTGCAAAGCAATTACAACTACTTTTCAATAATTTTTTTTTTAATGATTCCCTTTTTAATATACAACATTTTCACACGAGTTTGTTTTTAGAAGCCAAATAGTAGACAGTATTATCTGATTCCCAATAAATTAAAAAGAAAAACACTTCTCAAAAACTTTAAACCTTTATCCATATACGAAACCAACTTGATATCCTTGTTTCCTTCCTCGATTCGCACTCGAATTAATTCCAAAAGTATATTTACTGTTTATGCATTTCGGTTTTTTATTTGATTATTTTCCGGCGTGCCATTCGCATCAATTGGTTAAAGAAACTGTCAGAAAAATGGAAATAAAACAAAACAAACAATCAATTGAGCATACTTTCAGGCTTTTTTGCTGATATGTTGTTCGCTGCTCATACAAAGCATTTAATGAAATTATTTAATGGCATGCCATTAAAATAACAAAAGAGCAAACAAGAACAGCAGCAGCGTATTGATTGAAAAGGGAGCAGAAACGGCAGCTTCATTTGGAACGGGGGCGTTATTATTATTTTACATATTTTTTTTGTTAAGCAAACAACAAATAAAATATACATGAATAAATAATATTTTCGCATGTCTGGCTGCGAAGTGTACATAAATAAATACCTATATAAATGTATACAACAACACAGAAGTTTCATGAACTAAATATAACAACAAAAAACTGATCCCAAAAGAATTTATTAAAAAAATGAAAAACACAAAAACAACAGCAAAGCAAATGGCCTACAGCAATTGAGATACTACTAATAAATATTCACTAAGCATTATAATTATAAAAACAACAAAACTGAACCAGCAGCTAAAATTATGTATTTAAATGTATCTTTGGTCTTTAAGTTTTGTACAGAAAGAGTCGAAAATCCCCTGCAAAAACCAAAATAATGAAAAGTTACTCGCAAAAGTTTTAGCTAAATTTAAATAAGGAAGGACATCCAATGGTAATAAATTGCCATTTAAAATAAAATTTCACTTTAAACCAATTAAACCCAGTTTTAAATCTCCATTTTATAGAATTCACACGATAAAAACCAAATATATTACCATTTAAAGTTTAAACATTTCAAATCACGTTTACTAATTTTTTAAACACCTTTCATTCCCAGTCATTCACACAAAAACAAATGCAACGATGTTAGACCAGCAGAAAAATTGACAGATTACCGATAAATATGGATAAAATACTTTATAAGATTTTTGTGTTCCTAAATGCCACTTATGCAAATTAATGTCGATTTCTATGTATACACAAATATATACGAAATATTTAACAAAGGCAGCAACAATATGTGAAAATGTATTTCTCATTTGATAATTTTTGTTTAAAATGAACATGGCCCATTATTTAGTGTGTAAGTGGAAATTTATTTTAAATAATCGCAAAACTAACTGAACAAGCGAACGAAACGAGACGAAACGTTGACTTAATGAAGTCAAAAAATGAAACAAAACAATACAGCAACAATAATAAACAAATTTATTTCAAAAATTGAAATTCCTAATATGCGTTTTATTTGAAAGATGGAAAATAAAGTAAATAAAACAAATACAAAATTTATTCATTTTAAATTTAATGGTTTTGACTGGCTCCTAAAAATAAAAGCTAACACATTTATATATTTTCTCCAAGATCCTTGTTGATGATTTTGATTTGTAAACCGTATAATTTAGGTGGGGTAAGTCATTGCCTTAAGTTAACTCCCACCATGAACCATACATTTGGGTAAGCTGGTTATCAGTACTTTAGTACTATAATAATAATAAACCCCTGATGACTGAATCCGTACACAAATGAAGTCTGCTCTCTGTCTGCGAGTCTCTTTGTGTCTGTGATTGTGTGGCGAGTTGTTTGAATGCACTTTGAGTGCATTTCGCGTGCCACTTGATGCAACCGCAAGCAATTCATATTCATATGAAAAGTGCTCAGCAAACACACGCTTGCACTGAGAAAAAACATGAAACTAAAGTATTAACTTTCAAATTTATAGATAAGCAGCAGTTTTTAAAACTTGCATAATAATTAAGAAATATATTTTTATTTGATTAAATTGAGAAACCAATTCTCTAACAAGCTTATATGGCATCAGTACCAAATGAGTGATTAATACTTAAAAAAAGAAACATGTAAGATAAGTAAGAAATATACTTTTGATTTGTTAAATGTTTTTTTTAGTTTAACAAAAGTCAAATAGAAGTTAAGGTCCTTTGAGTTTTTTTTTTAAAGATAGGGTCTGCTATTACTTTTTTTTAAGCGCTATGTAATGTACTAGTAGTTTTGTTAAATATATTACAACCCAACGAATTAAACTCACAGTCAAAGCAAAAATTGTTCCCTGTGTAACCACACGCATTACGCAATGTTATCCCCGTTTCCCCTCCTTTCATCGTGCATTCAGATCCTGTTCCTGTTTATCCTTCCTGTCCTTTCTAGGTGTTGGCACGCACTTTTACATTGAGTGGTTGGAGTGGAGGAGGTGGGAAAGGAAATGGAAAGGAGTCCTGACCACACCCATGTTGGCCAGGCAACAGGATAACATGAACTATGCATGCAGCTCAGTGCAGGATTAAGAGACACACACATAAAATTTAATTTCATATAATTGCTTTTTCCAAAGTCCATTTAAATTATAATGCCTGCAAGGGGGCGGGGGCGCTATAAAGGGGGCGTGGCATGTGGCACTGATGCATATTTATGGCATACGCAGACAGTCGTCGATGAATTGGGATTCCTTTGATTTGTTGCTCCTGCATTCCTCGAATGCAGTTGCTTTTGGCACTGCAGTTGCAATTAGACGGCATTTTCCATCATCGGCAATAATTTACAGTCATGGACATGTCCTTTTTTTCCCCAGTTGTTTTTACGCTGTTTTTGTTTGTGTTTGCCTTACTTCAGTTTATTAATGCAATGCAATTAGTAAAAATTTGTCAGTTAATGGCAGCCAACAGCAACCAAATAAATAATCTCGCCCTCCACTCTGTGTTCCATTTTTAATGCATTTTAGCAATAAATAATAACACACACGCAACAACAAACTCGTACGAATAACAGATAGCGAATAAATTAATGCGTTTTCTATTGCGAAAGCTCATTAATAAATTGCCGAAATTAAAAGCTTTTTATGTTTTTTTTCAGCACAAAAATACTGAATTAAGTACGATATTTGGGTGACACAAATTAAGTCAAACAAAACTGGGTGTGCGTCAGGCAAATAAACAAAGCCATTTCCCATAACAATTATTACAGTATTAGTTGAACAATCTCTTTGGCTAAGTTTAGCCATTACACAATTAACTGACGAAATTTTGTGGCTAGTTCCAAACTACATTTTAGTTGCAGAAGAGCAAGAAATGGGTCAAACTTTTGAGGAAAGTTATTAAAATTATCTTAAAGTAGTTAAGAGAAACTTTAAGAAGTTTAAGAAAATAAATTATGGAATTGAGTAAAAATTCGTTATGGTAGTAAATGAAAATTGCATTTTATTGATTTATTTTATCTTTAAATATTCATGTTTTTATTGAAAAGTTTTAAGAGATTATATTTCCTGTCTTTTCGCTCAACAAATTTGACATAAGATTTTACTTTTAATAAGAATGAGGTGAAGAGCTTTTTTGTGATTAAGAAATAAGTTACTACAATTTAAAAGGACACATTTAGTTGCCTAGTTTAGTTCTAAGTTAAAGAGTGTCCCCAAAATTTCGGCACACACTCATCGACGACAAACTACTGGCACTCAATTAAGTCGGTCTACTTGAAAACACCTCTCAAATAACCTTGTCCACTCTGGTCTTCTTTTCTCGAAGGTGCAAAAGTCATTCATTAATTTGATTTGAATCTCGTACCGAGCTCGGCTATCTGATGAGGTCACAATGGGGCAAAACATGGCCACATTTCCCAAGATCCTTGTGCTGTGTGCCCACAATTTCGCCTTAGTTTCGGCACACTACTAAATCCGAAAGAGCTGAGCATAATTATGTCATGTGCTTATGTTTTATGCTTGCGTTTGCTTAATTGTGAATTATAACCTCATAATTTAGGCCGAGATAAAGGTGGGGTGTGGCCGGGTTAACAGCATTTTAATACTCCCGCCCGGGGAGGCTATATATCAGCTGCCACGCCCACTCAAGGTCCTTTTGTGCCTTCGCTCTGCTCTCAATAAAAATCTCATTCGCTGACGCATAACTTTTACTTTTAATTAGTTGTATTATCTCCCTTGTCGGTTGCTAATTGCTTTATTGCTCGACTTGTCTACTGGCTTCCTTCGAATTTCAGTTCTCCGTGCTCTCGATATCAGTTTTGTTCTGTGTTCTGTGTCTTGTGTTCTGTTTTGTTTCCCTTCGCGTCCTGTCGCTTAATTTGAAATCTTTTTGTCGCAGTTTTATCAGCGAAACCAACCACCCAGCCACCCACCCAACCACTTTGGCGCCCATTTCGGTGTCCTTGCGGACAGTTATTGATTTTTAGTCGTCTTGGCTTTGGCTTTTTGGCTGCAAAATGAAAACCAAAATCTGCTGCCATCAAGTCAAGTCAGCTGCTGGCAATTCATAAAAGCCCCGAACAGTCGCACTCGCACTCGCACTCGCCTGACCTACATCCTCGATGGCCATGCGTCTGTCTCTGGTCTCCGGTCTCCGGTCTTCGGTCCCTAGTTCCTGCTATCGCAAAAAGGGGGCAATGTGGGGTTAAGGGTGCAGTGCATCCATCGCAGGGCAGGGATGGCGATTGGGAGTCGGACTCAAAGTCTGGCTGTGTCAGAAGGGACAATGCGAATCTGCTAGAAGAAAAATGGCACGACAAACCCCTTGCAATTCTCTTTAAAAATTATGGTAGAATAACAAGCCATATCAATACGGGGTCAGAGAAATAAGAGCATTTGAATATTTACGAAAGATAAGCAGATGAAAGTAATTTAACAATGAGTATAGTACAAGCGAACTTGCTAAAGAAAACTTAATTTTATAGAGAACATTACTCTAGACTAATTCCAATCAAAGGGAACTTTAAGTTATGGATATAAATAATACAAAACTTTTCACTTTCAATGCTATATACCTTTAAGTTTTAAAAAATGATATATTATGGGAAAGCAATATAATGCGTTAATGTACCTACAAACTTTTTTTGCGTATCCATAAACAAAGTGATTTAAGAATGATTTAAATTAAAAAAAGGTTTGATATTATGAATATATTATATTAATTATAAATAAAATATCCATATGGGAGTCCAGACTGTACAGATATATTTATTACTCCCTCAGCTGAGTATATTCCCTTAGGTAACATTTGCACCGCATTTCACTAAATAAACCACGACCATAGGCACTAAAACCTTCTCCTGCCCATAAAGTAACCTTTTCCATGTACCATTTACAAGCGATTAGAACCCTTTTGTGTCTTAGGGTATATTAACTAAAATATAAATTGTTGTGGCCAGGGATCGAAGGGTGGATGGGAGGACTCACCCAGAATATCCGTATCCGTATCCTTGTCTCAATGCTGTCATCGTCTTGGCCCCGCGTCTCGTATTTAATTTTATCACCAATATTGCCCCCATTTCCAGTCGCAAAAAATATAAGATTTTCGAGAGCAATTTCTTCCCCTACTTTTGGATGTCGCTTTTAGTTTTTAGTTTTGTGTCTCGGGCATCCGTTTCTCTGTTTGTTTGTTTGTTTGTTTGTCCGTCTGTTTGCCAGTTTGTTGTTTGTCTGTTTACTTTGCTTTGCGTATGAGTGCGTTGTCGTCTCCGGCCACGCCCACATGCGAGGCAGGGGCGGGGGCGGAAGGAGGCAGGAGGCAGGAAGAAGCAGAGCGGCCAGCGTACTCTCATTTCATTCACGAGCAATTTATTCGTCCATTAGAGCAAGGACGAGTGGAGCAGGACATGAGAGCCGTCCGCCATCTCGCCCTTCTAGGATTTCACTCAGCGTGTGTGTTGGTAAAAGTGAGTGTAGTTACAACGGGGGTTAAATCACCAGAGACAAAGGACGAAAACATAAAAGTATGTTTTAAAAAAAAATTATTCTTAGATAACGAAAACTAATTTAAGGAAATTATTTTTAAAGAAAGTTAAATATTATTTTTTATCTTTTAATATTTCTGAAAGAAAGACGTTGAAGGATAATTATTTAAAAGATTAGTTAAGAAAACAATAAATATGTATCAAGTTTCGAATGTTTTTTAAAATTAAATACATAGATTTATTTAAACACGGAAAATATTAGAAAAATGCTGTAAGCATTAGTTATTATTATCATTAACTCAAAATACAGCGCAGAACATATCTTGTGTTTAAAAAAAATGTCTTTTGCTTGAAAGTAAGCATTGATTTTTGAAAAATGGGGATCTGAAAATTTATGGTTGACCATATAGTTTTCCTGTATTTTGTCGTTAAATATTTGTTTGCAGTTTCATTTTCAAAACTTAGATATAACCGATATATTTCGATTTTGTACAATTTTTCTAAGCAAGCTAACAAATTTTTCTACAAATCACACAACTATAACTTTGACCCCGACTGTTTTGTATGTGTGAGCGAGCGAGTTTGTTTTGCTTTTATTTATTCTCTGTTGTTGCTTGTCCGTTGTCTTGTGTCCTCTTTGTTTCGCTTAAGTGTGTGTTAGGATTTCCCAGCTCCCCTGCCCCCTCCCCACCTCCCTACAATCTATCCTCCTCTTTGGGTATTACTTTACATGTGTGTGAGTGTGTTTCGTGTGTCGTTGTGTAGTGTCTAAATAAGTTGAGAGTCAACTTACAAAGTAAACCAAAGATTCTTAATTGGAATTTTACAAATTCGTTCGTCCTGCCTCTCTGTCTCCGTCGCCCTCGGCCTGAGTGCGTCCCTCTCACTCCTGGCTTCCTAGAGATCCTGGAAGAACTCAAATAACTTATCTGTCGCAGGCATAGTTGCATAAATGGAAACTGAAGTCAGGAAGATGCGTACAAAAAAATAATAATCATAAAACAACAAACAAAGTAAAGGAAAGTAAAACTTAAATATGTAACTTAGCTACCCGTCACTGTCTCTTTCTAGCCACCACCCATGCAGCCATGCAGCCGTCTCTTTCACTTGAAGGACGTGTCCCCTTGGGGGATAAGTGAAAAATTCCTCAAGGATTACAAATTCGCAGCATCTTTTGCAGTTTTTGTCTAATTTCCACAAAGGGCCCCGAGAACGGGGTGGAATTTTAAGTCTTCAAGGGTAGTTTTGTGTGCCATTCTATATCCCCCGGATTGACTTGGATTTACACCAATGAAATGAAAATGGAAAAAAAATAAGGAACTGAGATGAAGATGGAAATGTGTGACAGCTGAGGAACTCTATACAAGGATTCTGATTGATTGAAGGACTGCCAGGGACTAAGCTTCTTTCTGGCTGCGAGTGTGCGTCTGTGTCGGTTAACAAATAGATTAAAAAGGTTATTTGCATGAAATTTGATTAGGGTAGGTCAAAGAAACTAATCTGATTAGGATTGTACAACGAACGGCGCATTTGACGCATTTCAGAAGCTTTCCGTTGGGATTGCAAGAACATGTCAGTGACGTCAAAAAAGGGGAATTTGTCATGACGGGCTTATCAGCCACATCTGAAGATGAAACTATTATTGGATGCGAAACGATGGCGAGAATATAAAAGGATCTGAACAATAAAGTCGCACATGCATAAGCTACTTATTTTTAAAGGTACATACGCAAGTGCCACGTCTTACAAAGTTATTTTAAATAGGACAATCCTTATAAATAATAATCCAATAATACAGACACTCATAGTGTAGAATAAAATATTTTTATTACGTTTTGAATGATTTTAAGATTTTAAAGCCCAATTAAACTAACTAAAATTTGATTTTTTATTAACATTATATTTTTTTTACGTTTGTATGTTTAGATGCGTCACGTCATACAAAGTTATTTAAGCCTATAAATAAATTATAATAAATTAATCCAAAAACACAGATATTGTACAACACAATTATTTTTATTACGTTTCAATAGATTGAAGATTTTTTAGGCAAATAAAACTTATAAATATTTTACGAAATATATTTGTTATATAAGACATTTCACGTATCACTTCAATTTGAACTTAAATGCTTTTTTAAAAAATAAAAAAAATTATAAACAAATTAGTTCCCATTTATTTTACTGTTTATTGTCCTCATTTAATAACCTGCCTTAAACGTTTGAATACAGAAACTGCTTCAATTTATTTCCCTTTAAATTGTCAAATTTTAAATTCGAATTTAAGCCCCCATTTTGAGTTATCTTTTCAAGCCTTCATAACATTTCGATATATCATCCGAAGATCAATCACCGCTGATGTCAACCAATTACTTCCGAATCATTTAAGACAAACTCTGCTCAACCTCAATCTGCCATATCCCCCGACCCAGACACCCAAATACTTAAGTCATTAGCAATCTGAGCCATCACCCTCATAAATATGGGATGGAAAAAATTGGGAAAAATAATCCAGCAACTGTCATATATTTTATGATTCATTTAGCCCTCATGCCCAGCCAAAGCAGAAGCCGCCACAGCAATTTGATTTAATTAATTTTTAATTCATTTTTATTTAATTTTTCCGTTTTTTTTTTAATTTTTGTTTTTTCAACATTGTATGCAAAGCAACCGCAGCCAGGAGGGGGAAAAATAAAGCCGAGCCCGGAACCCGTCAAAATCAAAGCGTTTTTCAACCCGGAGATTTTTCCGAAATGAAAAACCGAACTCTCTGGATCATCCATCATCATTGCGAACAGTCGCCCCCCCGTTACTGTCTGCTGCATATAATTTAAACAAGGCGCGGAAAAATCTATATATTTATTGTCAAATGTCACAAACACGGCGCAGAGTTCGAGGGTTGTGCGGCGATTCATTTTTTAAAAATTAATATCAATTTATAATTTTTTTTCCTCCCTATTGTAGGCTTGATTAGGCCCTTCTCAATTCTGGTTTTGAGTTTCTCCCTTCAGCAAAGAGTTGAAATTTGAGTTCTTGATTAATTGTTGTCTTGGGTTTACAACGTTAGGTCTCCCATAAATTCGCGTGTGTGTGTGTTTGTGTACCCTTAACCCACTGCTGCCAGCGAGAGGCCAAAAGGATAATGATGCTGGGATATTGTGGCGGCAAGTCGAAGGACTCGCGTTAATTGCCGGGCTCTACTCTTCTCCTCATGGCCCAGTGAGCGCACGAGTTATGAAACTGGCATTAAAACTGAATGAATGTTGCCAGCTAGCTGGAATGTTGGCAGGATGCAGGACTCGAGACCCTCGACGAACAACAGTGTCCTTGCCGAGGACTGTTCACTGCTGGCATCGCTCTGATTACGTACTATGCGATTATGATTTTGTAGAAAGGATTAGGTGCACATTACGGTGGAGTAGCTGTGAGCAAACGAACCGCGAAACCTCGAGACAGAGTTGAGTTGGTGGCAGTGGGTGGATGGGGGAATGATAGGATTTTAGAAGGCAAGAAGGCCATTCCAGGAAGTTATCTCCAGTGGCTGCTGAAAAAGGGGGTTCTTAACAAGCAAATACTTAACTAAAATAGTAAAAAAAAGTTCACAACTATAAACATAGTTTAAATAAATATGAACTTAAAAAAAAATTTTATTTACATAGAGTCTTATATACTTCAAAAAAAATCTTTTTATACATAGAGCTCTTACGTATATTAAGCTTTATTGAATGTATACTTTACAAATATTTGGTTACTTTTTTATAAATAAGTAAATAATAAATAATTATAATAAATAAAAAAACAGGTTCAATATTTTTAATACATTTATTACTTAGATACAAATTCTTCATAGTATTGAAAAATATATTTGGTAGAACATATAGGACATAATATAATTCTAACGTGTTCCAGATTTAAGGATTAAATAAAACCCCTTTCAGGCTCAACCCCTGACTGAACAGCAGAGAACAAGAGACATCTGTTATGTCGGAGATTTCTGTACAACAATTTTCTAGTAATTATTGCCCGTGTATAATCTTTATTATTGCTGTTCCTTGTTGTGTCCCCCCACTGGCACCACAACTTGGCAACCCCCACTCCCCGATGACGGAATGCTCCATTAAGCTGTTAACAATAACATTTTTTGCGGGGAGACTGTAAAAGATTTTCTTATAATTTTTGTCAACTTTTGCCCGGTATTCTGACACTCAACTCAGGACTCAATCTGCCGGAAAAGCTCACAGAAATTTTCTACGATAAGCGGACTAAATACGGCACCAAAAGTTAGGGAGTGGGAAATTTGGGATAGGAAAGTCTTTAATAAAAATTGAGAGTATTTGTATGGGTAAGTGAAAATATTTTCCAAAAGTAGTGAGAAATTCTATAAAATTTATTGTATTTTTAAGAAGTAAAAATATGTTAGAAAAACACTTTACTTTAATCTTAACGTAACGAATCCATTTAAATAATCGATTATTAAAGGTACTATTAAAAATATATAATTATTTACACCTGGTGATATCTGATCGTAAGTAAAACATTATTTCCTGTTGCCTTTTGGATGTACTGTTACGTAATACCACTTCCTTTCTTTTGTGTGACCACCCAGTAAACCGCTTTAGTTACTACAAATTAACGATCGTTTCTGCCACAGAATGCAATATGTTTCCCAACGTCTACCAGCTGTGCATAACTAAATACTCGTTATTTTCCCTTCAGAATGCCCTGCACGCACTTTTATTCCTACTTTTTTTCTAATAGTCGCGACCGCCCGCATTGCTCTATAAAGTGAGTTAAACAAAAGACCCTGAGAGGGAATTTAAGAAATAGCTCACGCAACAATGAATTCAATTAACCGATACTGCAATTTAAGATTTCACACAAGGAATGAATCGTTATAACACCTTTTTCGAACAACTCAAACCACAAGGGGAAAACTGGCCGAATGAAAACAATAAATTATGCACGCAAGGATCTTTCAGCGAGCGGCTCACAAAGTTGTAAAGCGTAACAAATTAAATAACATCTATAGATTTGGATAGATATTCCTTGGAGATATCACCGATGTTGCGGTTTTGTTTTCGTTTTCGATTTCATTTTCTACCTGCTGCGAGCGGAACCCTCCTCAAATGTCAGGGACGTCGGCGCTCGTCATTGTCTGGACATTGATGGTGGTCTTGGTCTGCTGTGTCCCTGTCCCCGGATTCAACATCCCGATCCCGCACTTGCACACTTGCCGCCGAAGGGGCTCAGGGCCAGCGATAGGGGGGTTGGGAGGTGGTGCGCCTTCAGTGCACCCATCTAACCCCGAACTCAAACCCGAGCCCAAACACTGAAACCAAAACCGAACCCAAATCCAAAACCACACTGCAAGTAAATTTAATAATAATTTAGTAAGAACAAAACCATTGTTCAGGTGTATTGTTACATATTTTCAAATCCAGCTAATTTCCGGTTTTAAAAAAAGTGTTTTAAAACTATAAACTTATGAACGCTTTCTTATTTCACGCTTTGGTTTTGTATATACCATCAAAACTTTCAATGAACTATAATACATAGTGTCATGGTCAAAATATTATATGTTTAATGTATATAAAGAAAACATATTTTTTTAGCAACAAATGGTGAAATTTTTAATATATTTAAACAATTTTGAGAAATTTTATTTCCATTAAATATTATAAAATAATTTGTTTACTGGCTTAAAACGAGCCACTTTTACACAATTATTTTGGGTCTTACCAGATAACTTTCCCTTACGATTTTTGAACCTTAAATAATTTTTTTCAGTGCACTGTTCAGAGTAAACTCACGCACTTTCCACGCATTCGACACAGGAAGCAGCGCAGCGTTAGTTGAATATCAAATGAGCTGCGGGAACAGGAGGAGGGAGTGGGTTTCCAAAGGGGCGGCAAGTGTGGCCAAGTCTCGTTCTCATTATGTAATAAAAAGGCGTAGCATTTTCAGTTTTCTTGCAAAGCATGTGTGCGAGCATTTACAAGCTTTTTATTAAATTAAAGTGTGCAATAAGGCGCCCTATGAACTTGGGACACGCATATCTAAACCTTCAGCACTCCACCTCAATTGGCTGTCCCCCCGTTTACCCACCATCCAAGTCTTATCGGTTCTGTTTCCAAGGAACAAGTCGTTATGGAGAAAATGTCATAGTAATTATGACGTTGGGTTTATGGAAATTTCCTTTTTCGTTTTGTATTTCTTGTTGAGTTAAAGGAGAGCTCCATTATATTAAAATGAAGGTAAAATTTATTTTAGGATGGGTAAATTTAAAAGTATATACATGTACAAAATAATAAAAATATAAAATCTAGAAAGGTATAAAATCAGAAATTTAAACATCTTAAAAACATAGATTTTTGTTTATTAAATGCTCATTTTAAAATGCTTAATGGTTTTTAAATACAAAAGAACCTAATTGTTTGTTTATTTTTAAAACTATGTTCCTATTAAAACGTTACAACCTATTTATTTTATTTTAAACTATTTTTTAAAGTTAAACAAAACATATAATTAATTAACAAGGACGATCCCTACAAATGACAATGTCTTTTACAGCGTTTGTAAACGATTGAAAATGATGTGTGATTATGCGCGTATGTGCGTGTTTCCCTCGCTCTGTAATCATAAAAGGTAATAAGAGTAACGCGCCCGACTCCACGTTATCATTATCTATGCTAGAAATTACCTACATCCCCGCCCCTTTTCCAGCACATTATCATTAACTAGAGGAGGCGGCATTAGAATAGAGCGAACGTAACCCAAATTATCTGCCACCAATGTCAGTCGCCATATAAATTCTCCACGCCCATTGCATCAATGCCAACTGGCTGACTTGACTGACACATTACTTAACTTCCGCTTCCTGACATACCCACACATACCGGATTTATACGTAGCCCATTTCATGCAATCATTTCATGAAATGGGTGTGTATAAACACCATTGCATGTATTCGGCAACCACAAAGTGACTATGAATTCAGCGTCATGAAAGGAGAGGCGCACCAACAACATTGTAAAATAGGTGGCAACGCCAATACACATAGTGTGAACGGATTTTACTTAAATTTTTGCCAAATTACACTTGGCAACTCCGACATGAATACATGCATTCGTCTCTAACGTATAAACAGGGGCTATTTTTAATTCACGCATTCAAGAATTCATGAAATAGCATAGTATAAACTAAGTAATATACTGTACAAATACTGTACAAATACAATAAACCATTGCGGTCAAAATAATAGCACTTAATTTACACTTCACGGGATGCAAATACTGTGTACTGTATTATAAAAATATCTTTATATCTTTAATTAAATCTATTTTAAAAATGGATTAGGTTTTGACATTTTGATAAAATTAAAAATCAAAGTCAAAATACAGTCTTGACGTTATTAGTTTTAATAAATATTTTTGTTATTCGAAAAAATTCTTTTAATGGTACAATTACTATTACTATGAGATCTATTACCATGTCCCTGTGTCTCTAAAATTGGTTCCCCTCAATGCTTTTTTGTTTAGGTATTTGTTTTTTAAAATATTTTTTTAATACAAAAAAAATTCTTTTAGTGGTACAAATAATATTGAAATTAATGAGATCTATTACCCTATCCTCCATTGTCCTTGCTTATGTAGATAATTTCACAGTTCTTTGGCCAGGGACGTAGAACACGCACTTATCGCATCCATTTTGGACTGGTGAAGCGAGTGCCAAGGCGCCAAATGTCAGAGAAATTAAATTTAAACGCAACGCAACAATCCATCATCTGGTAATTACTGCGTCAACACGCCACGCACACACTCATGGAAACGCTCTCACAGATACCAGCACAGGCGCAGACACAGACAAATGAAAAGGAGGCAGTGAAAAGAGGTCCTAACCCTAGGATTTCCCACCCACTCACTCATCTGGGGAAATAGGCGGATGATAATGACTTGACTTGTCATAGCTTCCGCCAAATTAAGGGGATTTGTGCATTATGATTTCAGCAAGGGGATAAGGCCACACACAAGAAATTGGTGGAAAAAAATCAGCTAATTACATAATTCAGCATAATTGCAATTTTAAATTACTCGATTGTAATAAAAAAAAAGGAAAGTATTAAGTAGGTAAATAATTACAAAACACCAAATAAAGAAAAGTCTTTAAACATGAAAATTACCGATAACACCAACCTTAAAATTAATAAAAAGTTTTAAAATGGTGTTTTAATTTCCTTTAAGATAAAGATTTTATCCTTTAAAATGTAAAACCGAAAGTGAAATCTCGTTAACACAATTGTTGACCACATCAAATTTGTAAATGTACTTTATGGATTTGATTTTGAATATTTTTTGTTTAGTTATTATAAACTATTTAAATGGAAAATTCACAATTATTAGATTTAAAAATCGTTCTTGTAAAGAAAATAATTTAACTGTAATTTAACATGTATTTGTTCTTGAGACAGGTGTGTAATATCTTCAATAAAAATAACATTAAGAAGCACCTATGTTTTGAGTGCATCCATTGCCAATTTTTGACCGCCCATTGATTATTAATTTATTTTTTCCTTCACCAGAATTTCACTTTTGCTTTCTTTCTTTCTGGGCGGCATTATTTGCTCGGCAATTAAGTTCTTAGCCAACTCGAAGGCAGCAACTGTAATTGACAGTCTGCAATTTAGTTTTCACCAACAAAGAATTAAGGAGAGAGTGGGGCGTGGCCATCCTGTTGAAGCCTCTGCCTAATGGAATATCGTCAATGGGGTGGCCCCTTTCCGAAAATCATGTATAAACACTTTTGGTTTTCCACACCCCACCTCCCCTTATTTTATTTGAGGGTTGCTTCCGATCAACATATTGCCGGGGTTCCCTGCCTGCTCAGCGGGCGATCCGTCCTCCATCCACTCGCTCTTGGGCGGTCCAAAAACTGGAGGAGGCAGTTGAACATGGTAGGTAAAATCATCATCACAAGGGTGCCGGCGAACAACAGTTGCAAAATTACTTTCAACTACAAGCGACAGCTTCTAATTATGCTGATGAACGATGGATGGATGGGTGGATGGAGTGGAAGGGTACTCCGAACTCCTGGGTGCACTACGAAAATGGCAGAGCAAAAAATAGAGCTGATTAACGAGCTGAGCCGATGGGATTATTGAAAAAGGTGAGGCTTACTGTGTGGAAAATTCAACTGTAATACGATATATCGGTTGCAAAGGCTACCAGAATTTTTTAAATATTTTTCATCCGCATTGAAATTCAATCGAAGGGTTAAAATTAATATACTTACTTAGAGTAGGTGCCTGTTTTTATTTAAATTAATAATACTTCAGGGTTTTTTATTTTATTTGTTAAGCATATGACAACCAGAAATATCAACACAACTTTTTTAATATGAACACGATTTGTTATTTAAAAGTTAGTTTTTAAACTCTGGTTGCTTACCCTGTGTTTAAGTATAAAATACTTTAAGGACCCACTTTTAAAAATATTTACTCACTATAATTTTAAGCTTAAGGTTTTTTTGACCAGACATAGAACAGACTCTTTTTTTAAATTACAGATATTCTTTGCTAACATTTTAGTTTCAAAGTTAAGTTTTGTTAAGTTGACGTAATATCATTTCACATTTTTGTTCTTTGGATTATTTTTGACCTCTAATTCAACCTCATGATTTATTCCGCAACTTGAGTATCGTCCAACTTGTCCCAAAAAAAAAACTATTCCTAAGCCCCTGACAAATTTGTAGTGCATAAGCTAGACCAGTTTTTCCCAACACCATTTCCTACCTTAACCCCACAGTGCCTGCGACAGTTTAACCCACACGCAGCACAGCAGGACATGTGGCGTCGCACAAAACTTCTGGTAAATTATGAAATTATAAACATGCCCAGCATATCCAACTATGTTATATAAGCGATGAATGCCGAGCACCCGCACACCCACACACCCACAGCAAATGTCTGGCCGAGAAAAGTAATTTAATTGTCGCAAAAATGTCGAAAACAGCTTTAGTGCTTTGCATTAACATGAGGCGAAAACAAAAAACCCAGCACGAGAAATAATAAGTGGAAATTATAATTACAAGTGCTCACATGTGGTAAAGCCCCAAAATCAAGCAGAGTTGGTCTGGAGTTTTATACTTCTGTTTCTGGACTATAAAGTGATTAAAGTTCACGCCCATCCCCAAACAAAAAAAAAAAACCAGCCCCGAAGAGAATAATTTCAAGTTGAGTTGAATTATTAATATGTGTCCAAGGTTGTTTATGGCCAAGTGTCGGTTATATGATATTTAAATATTGCCATAAAATGTAGATGACTTTGTAAAACAAAGGTGTTCTGGTAAACACTTTCGTTTATTTAAATAAACATATTTTTACCTTTATTTAACATTTACACATGAATTTCATTTTAAATTAAATAAACGTTTACCAACAAACCAAAATAAAATACAAATTTTCACATTTTTGTAAAGTTTAACACAAGAATTTTTATTCCTCAACAAGAGGAATACTCAGTCTTCATTTACTTTTGTATAAATTAATATAATAACTAATTTCTTGCTTCGGCTTTCTGATCTAAAATTCTAAAAATATCACTTCATCTTTTATTACACTTGAATATCCGCCAATTCTGTGCCACTGGGAAATTTGTGTTTACTTTGGCTGCCAAATACAAGAACATGCCCCTCTTTGGGTATCTGGTTTGATATGAATTTTAATGGCCTTGTGCATGGTTGAAACGATTTATGATGCGCCACGCACGCGGTTAATTAGACACAGCTATGGACCAAAAAAAAAAAAAACCAAAAACAAAAACAGAATTGAGGCCACAGCTGAGATGGGGCGGAATCGGATGGGGGTGGTTGCTGGGGGGATATGTCCTTCCGCTGCTGTTGTTGTTATCCTTTTCAATGTCACACACACAGACATCCCACATATATAACGCATCATGGGTTTTATCTATGGCGCTCAGATTTCATTTGGTCGGGGGAGTTTTGGCTTGGTTAAGTTTCCTGCCTGTTTTCGGGGGACTTTGCTTACATCTCCGCTCCCTCGAGTTGTTTCAACGTCAACTTGCCGCTTATATCATTTAATCTTTAATATCCTTTCTTAGCGTCGACTTTGGTCTTTTGCGTTCGCCGCTGTTTTTGTTTCGTCCTATGTGACGACTCGTCTTACGCATATGTACATACAGCTGAGGGTAGATTAATAGAAAAGTAGGTCAAAAATTTAACTAAAAAACTGTTTTTGTTAAAAAATCATATATGTATTATAAGTATTATTGTATCTATTATTATTATTGTAAATATTGTAGCAGCTCATTCAAAAATCAGAACGGTATAAATATTCTAATTTTTTTTATTTAAGGTCCTATACAGTTTGATTATGCCTTAGTCTAATAGATTGAAAGGATATATATAATATATAATATGATTGTATAAATATAAATGTTTGAGCTATAATAATAAAAATACGAATTACAAGGCTAATACTAAATGAAGTCTTTTAACCTAAGGTTATTTTGTTAAATATCAGTTTTACCTACTTAATAACCATATTCCAAATTAATATTTAAGAAACAATAAACAGTGAGTTTATTGGTTTTTTTTTGCTTATTATTTTATGAAGGACCTAATCTCTATTTTTTTAAATATTAGTATAAATCACTATAATTTTGTTTCAAACTGTAGCCAAAGAAGCTCACATGTTTTGTGTGGGGTTCAAGAAAGTCCTGCCTAGATTTATCACTTGCCAGAGTTATACATACAAGGGTTTTGCTGTCTTTTTTCTGCCTTCGCCTCATGGCCACATGGCTTGGTATGCTCTGATTCTCATCTTCATCTCGCGTTGTCGAGAATTTGTTTGTGTGTTCTGTGTTTGTGGCATTAACAGGGAGCAGCCAAAAAATATCTTTATGCCTCATAAGTTTAATTTGGCGCAAATTGTTTTTATTTGCCCAGTCGCCAAAGCCAAAGCCAAACAGCAACACAAAAACGGCAACAAAAACACTCACCCAACGAGAAGGATTGGTTTATTAAAGCATGAAAGTGGGAGAGAGAAGGAGATAGAGACTAGGGTTGCCACATGCATGTGTGAAGCAGCAAAATGGCCGCCATGGCTTTTTGTTTTTTTTCGGCTACATTCTGGCATTCCTACAAATTCTTTTTGAATGTCATTAGTATAATTGAAAAAGCCATTGGCAGAAGGCCAACAAACCTCAAAAAAGGGTAAAATCAACCAGAACAACAACCAAACCAAAAACTAACTGCAAAACGTGGCCGATGCGACACGCGAAATCCAATAAAAATTTTTGTACAATTTTTTCCGCTTCGTGTTTGTTGTTTGTAGTCCAGGAAAGTTTAGCGACTTTAGCTGCCTTGATAAAACGACAGCCGCAACAAAAACAAGAAACGGCAGGAAAAAGGATACCCAAAGGATACCAAAGCGTTCCACATACATACGTGTGCATAAATTTTGCAGTTGACATCGAGCAAATGTACATGAGATATTGCTTAGAATAACTATCAGCATGAGTTATAGAGTGTACATCTATGTGGAGTGGTTTATGCCGAGATTGCAGCGACTAGATATGCAAAGTATCGAAAAGTATCGTGTCTAGTCGGCGGGAAAAGTCGGACAACTCACGAAGGACATGTGGACTAAAAAAGGACCTAATGGTATTTTAAAGGCTAAAGTGTATGTTAACTGCTATTCCTAAAACTGCCGTTTTAGGTAATTTAAAGTGAAATCAGTGAATTAGGCATTTATTGTATTATGTAGTAAATAACAATATATATTCCAATTTGTATATTGAACAGTTAATTTTAAACTCAGCTTATTACCTTAAGTCAAATTACAAGTAGCACAACACGTACTGCAGTTCTTAAGTACCTCATTTGATTTAATCCCTTCAACTGTATTTTAACACATTCCAAACGTAAGCGTTTCAAGTGCTCGGTTTAACACAACTATAAAGTTCCTTAATTAATCATGTTTATGGGCTACTCGATTTCCAAACATGTTTTCGCAATCACCTCTCGCTTTTAATTAGAACTTAAATTGCCAAGAACTTTTCCAACAATTGTTCGACATTAAATTCGGACATAAATTCCAATTGATTTGTTGATTTAAATTAAATGTCTGCCAGTTTTGAGGGGCTAAGCTGAACCTTATGTAAGCACACAATTTATAGCTGTTATTCAGATCGACATTGTTTCCTCACTTTGTGTGTGCAATAGTCTTCAATATTTTGCAACATCAAAAAGGATGAAAATAAATAGAATTTTCTGATAGGAAAATATGTGATAGGCAGCCGAGGAAAGGAGAGTAGGGCAAAGGCTGGAAAAACTAAAACACACATTTTAACCTAAAAATGCGAGACATGAAAAGCAAAGAGCTTGGAGTGCTTCCGTTTCCCTGCTTCCTAGATTTTCCCCATTCTCCGGCATCCTCTTCAGGTTTTGCTATAATATTATTACGGAGAAATTTTATGTAAATAGTTGGATACAAGTTTATTACGCTCTTTATCAATTGATTTGATCTTAAGCACTCTTGTGTATATTTATTACACAGACTAGGCAAGGAAGCTGCACGGAAATCACAGTACACAGTAGCACTTCCGGCTCCCCGTAATTTCCTCCCACACATCTAACCCAAAAATGTTATGTAAGTTCAATAAAAAAAGAGTGCAGACTATCTCTATCTGTCTCTGTTTCCCGCTCCATGCAATGTATCGTCTTTCGCAAAGCTCTTAACTGATTGTTTGTCTTGCCAAATGCCCCGCTTCCCAGCTTTCCCTTTGGCTACTTGGCAAAATATTTCTCAACTATTTTCTATATTAGAAAACACAATCCAAACTGGGCACACACAAAGGAGCAACTATGTATGGAGTCTCAGTGTTCCTTGTTGATATTTATTTGAATCTTGACTGTCTCCTAAAATCCGGATACCAAACCCGAATAGAAGCCTACACTTCAATAAAAATGGCAGGCTAAAGTTAGCAATTATAGGGTTAAATTAATTATTAAGTTCTGACTCAGAAGTATCTCAGGTTTTGTTGTACAAAGTTTTGAACACCATACAATTTTAAATAAGTCAAAATGTACTTTAAAAGTTTTGATTTTTCAAATTAGTTTAAATAGTGCAATAAGATGTTTAAACAAATATGCATTGATACAAAAAATACCCTTTTTTGAAATATGGTATTGCATTAATATTTCAAGATAAATTTCCGTTAATTTACAAAAGATAAGAGACATTTTACGCTCAGTGTAATTCTTTATTTATTTAAATTTTAGGTATGAACTAGGTACTAATTTTGTTTCTGTGTTCACATATTTATCTTGACTACATATGTGTGAGTGTATCTGGGCTCCCTTTTACCGAAAAGCGAATTTCATTTGAAATTGAACTTGTTTTTGCGCCAATAAATTGTATAGCCAAAGTATTTTGATTGCGTTCGAGTGGGGTTATGCTCCTGTGTATTTCCGGTTCACAAACGGAACAACAAGAAGAACTAAAAACCTAAATGCCGAAGCAATAGGCTAAAGTAAATCAACAGTAAAAGCAACCAAGCAAGCAAAGGGATGGGAGGCTCGTATGAGGTTAGCAAGTTTAACTAAAAGTTGTTCTGTCTTATTTTATTTTTTTTTTTTTTTTGGCTCTTTCATTCGTTTTATTAGTGCCAGGGATATGGAGAGTAAAACTCGTTTGAGCAATTCAAATAAATGCCACCATTTATTTGTTGGGGGCGTCAAAGGAAAAGTTAATGTACTAATTTCTCAATTGCGAATAGCAAAAATATTCGAACACGAACAAGAACTAGACGGGGCTTGGTCATAAAAAAATATCTTTAAACGAAGATTGGATGCACTGGATTGGAAATAAATAGTCGTATATCTTATAAACATAGAAAGCTGCCAGTTAAATATAAATCGATCTTCGTTTCTTGTAAACCTTTGGTTGTATTAAAAGCTTTATGACATTAAATAAAGACTTTTCCATTTTGAATAAATGTTTTCATTGTTAACAAACAATTTTGCCAATAATATTGTAACTTACAAAATTGGGAAAATGTAAACAACCATCAATTACATAACTGAAATTTTGTAATTGATAGAACTCCAACATAAATATAAGGTTATTCAATTAAACTGCTCTAATCAATAAAATTCCATTTAAAACCCATTCAATTAAACCATTGAGCAAACTTTCCTATCTGCACAAAATAACCAATTGAACTCTTTATATTTTGGCAAATCCTAAATACCCATAAATACCCTTACCCTGTCCCTTTCCCTGGAAAAGTTCTGTGCTTCGGGAAAAGTTTTCTGCTTGTGGCTTTAAAACTAAACAGCGCACTTATCTTATTGAGCAGCAGCATCCTCAAACCCATCGCCATCATCATCATCATCATTATCGTCATCCAGAGCCACATCGAAAACTACGCCAAAAACTATAAGGAAAGAGCAACATTGAAGAAAGCTCGCCAAAAACTTGGCCCCGAAGTAGATCCGAAAAGCGACTTTGAATGCAAGAAGAAGTAGAGGGCCATAATAATACTCATTTACAGCATTACCGCATTTTGAAGGACCAAACCAAGAGGCAGGACCTTCGTTTAGGGCTGACTCCTCGATTGGTATGCTTGGCTTTTACGCTTTGTTGGTCTGGTGCAAACAAACAAATCAACTTTGGATAATTATTGCACATCAATCGTTGCCCCTAAATTTCTACACTAAAAAAACAAAATATAAAAAAATGTATGGAAAAGCTTGAAAACACTTCAGATTGTAAAATATATTTTGAATATTGAATTAATATTCAGGTGTCTAAAAATATATGTATGTATGTAAATAGGTACAGACGAAGATATTTTTTTGAAAGCATAGTTTAAAGTATGGTCTTGAGTCTATAGAGATTTTAGTAGCACCGTCAAGATAAATGTTAAAAAAAACTAAAGACTTTATTACTTTCAACTTTAGATAAAAAAAAACTAAAGACCAAATGGTAATTTAGTAAATGGGTAACCTTTTTTTTAAGAGTGTGCCATCCCAAGTTCCGGCTGGAATAAAACAAGCAGGCTGGCAGAGGATGGTTCAGGATGCTGGAGAGAATAGGGTCAGGGGCAGCACTTTCAAGTTTTGCCTTCCGTTGAATTGCACTGCAGCAGAGAAAATGCCCCGAGGTGATTCCCCACATCCTTCCCTTTATTCGTCCCTGTTTCCATCACCCATCACTTGTGCATTGGCGAAAAGTTTTCGGTGCGGTTTTTGCGTACATTTGTCTGATTTGGCAGTCATCATCGGAGGCAGGCAGAACACTCTCCTCAGTACTCACTGGCCACCAGTGATGTCAGCATGTCACTGGCAATAACCGATAAATGCCTCAAAACAATGGGAAGTGGGAGCTAAAGACATCTAAAGTATATGAGTTTGCACAAAAAAGTCACAAAGAAATCTTAATTGATTCTTAAATTTGAAATACTCCCAAAAGTATGCAGCGTTTTTTCGGTAGCAAAATTATTTAAATCATTTGCCACCTACTACTGTTTCTGTTCGCCTCAAATTTCAGAGTTATTTTTGATGATTGTTATAAAACTCAAATTTAAGAGTTGTATAAATTTAACTTTGAAAGTTAAAATTTTAAAGCTTATGTGCATTTTCCAATACTTCTCATTTAAAAAAAGGCTAAAATGGCTGCAATGTTCGCCACCGTTTCGACACCTCCCCATCCCCAAGGACATCATCAGCACCATCACCATCGCCATCAGCAGAAGCAGGAGCATCGACGATGTCCTAGTTGGTCGACATGTCCATGTCATCTCTCCATTGAAATCGTTACGAGCTGTTTCCGTTTCGTTTACAAATTTTCGTGCGGCAATAACCGCAATAGTGCTGGCTCTTTTGCACTCACTTCCCCTATCTCTCTCTGGCGCTGATTGTTGCTATGTGGAAGTTAAACTAATGCAATGCTGCAGAAATGGCACATCATTTGAGACGGTTCGAATTTTGGACATAACTCGCACTGTTAACTTTTACAGCAATGCCATCTAATTGGTAAAACGAAGTCATCGAATGTTTGTCAATGGGAGTATTGCTTTTTGAATTGGCAATGAGGTTTCGAAATGGTTATAAAAGGATGTGCCTTGTAGATAAAAAGATATGTGCGGTATGGCTATGTCATACGATTTTCTAATGAATATATTAGTGCAATACATTTTCCTAGCAAATTCCCAAAGGATAACTTGTATATAATATATATTATTTAAAGTACTATTTTACAAATAAACGTATTAAAATACATATACACTGAGTACATTAAGCTCATTAAAGCTGAACATAAAAAAATTTTATATCCAACTGTGTTTACCAAATTCCATTAATTAAATTGTTAATTAAAAAGCTCCTTTTTTAAATTTAATGAATTAATAAAGTTTTTCAACAGAACTTACATTTCCTATTAACTCTTTGGTATGAAATATAATTAAAGAATGTTTTTACAATTTGATAACTTTAAATTGAACTGTCAATGTTATGTCTATAATTCAATCAATTTGTCTGGAAAAAAAGTTCCTTTTTAAGTTTTTTTCCTCTTCCCTTTTTTTGTGTGAGTAGCCACACCATTTCAGAGATACCTCCCGTTGCCACATTTGTGCTCACATTTTTCATTCCCTTTATGTGGAAACATGTTTAAATAAATTACACGCCCGCAACAAACCTTGTTAAAACTTTCCCCTGTGACCCACAAACCAAATCAAAAATTAAACGAAAATACAAAAACAGAAACCGAACACACAGTAAAAAGCCAAAAAACAAAACTTTGATCTAGTTGCTAAACTATTTAAGTAAAGGCAGCTCTCAACCTCTGACCCAGAGCAGAGTGAAAACCAGAGCTCAAACGCACGTCTCTGGTTTATTAAATTTGTGGCAACACTTGGCACCAGCAAGGGGGGGCTATGGTGGAAGGGGGGCTCCAGAGGCGGAACACTTTGGATGGTTAGCGGACTGCCCCTGACATTTCTGCGGCTCGACTCAGAGTCATAAAATGATTGCATGCTCTACATAACAAAGCACACACAGGCCCACACCGGAATAACGTATATATAATATATATACTTGCAAAACACTTAGTGGCAGGTAGAGCTAAAGAGGCCAGACACTTGGAACAAATATGACTATTTCTTAATTTTATTTATAAAATATAAATTTAGTTGCTTAATGTATAAATTAAATATAACCGAAGGATAATAAACAAAATTTTGTGTTACAAGAATGATGAACATCAATTTATTATGATGTTATATGGAAAGGCAGTACTCATCCTATTATTTTAGGTCAAAAAAATTTAGGCAATTTAAATTTAGGCATTTCATTTAGGAAAGGATATATCATTTATTTTGCATTTGGGCCCAAAAGTATGCAACAGAAAATGTACAATACATAATTTCGGTTTCCTCAATATAAAATGTTTTATAGAAATATTTTTACAAACATCCTGTTTTGCTTTGTCAACACTTTCTAAAAATTAAAATCCTAATACTTAAATTTTAATCAACTCAAAATGTATGTCAAGTTAAAGAATATTAATTAAATATATACATACAATTCAAAGCTTATTATGATTTGTGTTTTTTTTTTTTCAAATAAATTGTTTTTTAAATTCAAGCCTAAGCGATGTTTTTAATCCATGCAATCAAATTCAAATCAATAAATTATTGAATTTTTTGAATATTCTATCGTATCAGTTTCAAACCATTTCTGCTTTTATTTAAATTTTTCTCAGTGGACGAGCAGAGGCTGTTTCAGGCCTTGCCCAAAAACTCCCAGGCGTCACCATAAACATTTCCAAAGCCAACGTCATCAGCGTCATCATCATGACCATAGTTTCTACCGACCATTAATGATAACATGCCGTTCCTCCCCGATTTCCCCCGCTTCCCCTTTCCCTCCTTGGGCCTTGTGGTTGTGTGTGTGTGTGGCAAATATGAAATTTATAGTTTTATGATGACTGCTGAGTGTGCCACTGCCAACGCCTTTTACGGCTTCTGGGTTCAACTAAACTTTACGAGCCAGCACAGCCAGCCAGCCGAGGATGCGAACTAGGAGAAGAATCTGCCCCCTTTTCCCTTTTCCCTCTTTACCACCCTCGCCTTTACCACCCAGTGGCATAAATAAAATCATACAACTTGGTTCTTTCGCTCGCCTCCACGTTTATTTCCGCCTACTTGGGCGCCATTGCCATTGCCGCTGCCGATTGCTGCTGTTGCAGCTTCCCCTTTCAACCCCGCTGTATCCAAAAATAAACCCCATTTTTAGTCGTTCCACTGCGCCAACATCCTGTGCCTTCTTTTCCTTCTCACTACACTATAATAAAATGAATACAGTATTACCATTTAAATTTGAAAATAAAAAACAACTCTATTGTAGTATATTTAAAATATATATTTTTGACCTTTAACATTTCCATGTTTTCAGAAAAATATGTTTACATTCCAAATAAAACTTAACTTTTCCATGATAAATTTTATTTTATCAAAATCAGTTAACCTGGAAATTAAATGTTTTAGTAAACTTTTTGTAAAAAAGTTACACAAAAGCTAAAAAGAAGATATATACATTATTTTGTTCGCATTTTATTGAGAAGTAATAAGATTTCTTTTAAAATTTAAAACACGTTTTCTTCGAGTGCACCTCTCCAAGCCAAAGTTGAAGTTTTATGGCTGAAAGGAAGGAGTAGACTATGGGGCTGCATGCCGCAAATATGTTTTTGATTATTATGACTCTTCGAGATTATGCAATTTTATGAATATGAATGGTTTATGTGCAGGTATGGCGCGAAAAATGAATTGCATTTCCAGTGCTCAGCTCAGTAGAGTTCGGTTAGGTTTGGTTTCTCCACTCTGCCCTGCCCGATGATGATAACGATGTTTTGATGTTCCCATGTATTCGAGGCAGAGTGAGTGGGATAAAAGGAATTTATAAAGTCGCAGGGACGGCATCACTTCGTTGGCTGTTTGTGCCTTTAAGCAGATTTCGAATTTAAATCTAATTCTCCACTCTCGACACTGTCATCTGGCATGAGTGACGCATCCTCACAGGCTGACAGCTCCGCACCAGGACACTAAAGGATATGGGGGCAGAAATGGTGGAGGCGGCCATCCTGGTGGTAAGCAATAAAGTACGGGGCTAGTGGCTTTGATGGCGCTGCTATAATGTCAACGGCATAGGACAAGGGGATTGGAACTGAGGAGAATTCGGATAATTGATTCGGTTAGACAGAAGTCCAGATGACCTACTACTTCGAAAGGAGCTTTTCATGAAGGATGAAAGGTTTTTTTTTTTTAAATTAATAATGTGGTCAATTAAATTGCAATGTTTAAGGCCATTTTCAATTGGGGGAAACTTAAATTGTATTTAAATTCATCTTGATTTTTGTTGTTGAAGTTTACGTTAACTTTGTTAAAAATATTTTGCATTTGACTAAAATATTTAAATTGGAAAAAATATATGCACTATATTACAATAACAAATGTAAACATATGCTTTAAAAAAAAATCATTTTTATAATTTGTAAAAATTTTAAAATTCATAAATTAAATTGATTTAATTTACAGTAATGTAACCTTTATTTTAAGACATTTATTAAACGATATTTATTTCATCACTTTAATGATATTTATGTTGAAAAAACCTTGCATAATTTTAAATAGCTACTTGTTTTCAAAGAAAATATTGTGTATTAAAATTTGGTTCTCCGATTTGCATGCCCTTCCCTGCAACTTGTACCCTCTCCTAAACACTTCAATCGCCTTTCTCCCGTCTAAACCATTTCACACACACACAATATACAAACAAGTCAAACCAGATGATAACAAAAACGAAGCCAAGAAAAAAAGTGCTAGCAAAATGACTGCAATCTGTCGTCTCAACGTTGATGACATTTTGAGTGAATGAACCAACGAGCGAGCCTACCCCTCACCCCCTTCCCCTCAACAGACTTAAACCCTGCCCCCGCAAAAAATACCCACCTTCCCCGGGGCTGTCCCGTTTTTTAACAAATTGGTGTGATCCCAGAGTGACGCGTCATATTCGCAGACACTTTAGCAGGACCCCAGGATCAGGAGGAGAAAAGCAGGAAAACACTGAAAAAACAACAAAGGAAAAATAAATAACATTTTTATTTTTAATCCTATTGTCTACTTGCACTGGAATTAAAAATATGCTTAAGTTAATGAAGTTCCTATTGAACCAACAATATATTTACAAAAATTTTGTAAACAAAGGGTTTGTTATGTACGACATATACTATACTATTAAAATATAATGTTCATTAAAAATAACATAAAACTAACATTAATTAGTTTCTTTATAAAAATATTTTAAAATTTTTTATTTTACCCAATATGAAAATCAGCTATATAATATTTTTTTACTGTGTTCGACTGAAGGGACGCCGACTGATAGAGCGACAGCAGAGAAATTGCAAACGAGTTGAGTCGTTGAGCCAAAAAACCAAAACATACGCAGCATTTATAAGGCAGCCAACAATGAATGCCCCTCCGATCCCCGTTTTTTCATCCCCCGGAGGGGCGTTAGAGGTTTCCAAGGGGGTGTGGCATATTGTTAACGCCCACTCAACTCTATGCCATTTTGTATTGATGGCCTGTCTGCCGCACAGCTTTTATATAAAGCCTACCAGAGATTCCGCTTTGATGTGGGGTTGGGCAGAGTGGGTGATTTAGGGGGAGTGGGTCGCAGCCTTTGGCATCGAATTTCACTTCAATTTTTTTGTTTTTTTGTCTGTTGTTCTGGTTGGGGTAAACAAATCACTAAACAAAAAGCTCACAATGCAGTTAAAGGCAACGCTCGAGATAAAGAAAGTGCGAAAAATCAACAACAAAAATGTGGGACCAAAAAATGTTTAAAATTAAATACACTTTAAGGGTTTTATATCAGTTCTATGATTTTATTTAAAGACATTTAAATACAATACAAATACATTCGATAAAAAGATAACTGAAATACAATAACTAAAATGTTTTAAAAATATAACAATAATGATTGAGTTCGAAATGAATTGATGTTGACTTTTAAGTTTATGTACACTATTTTTATTTTTAAAATTAAATATTTTATAAAATTCTGAATTTTTATTGGAGTTCTTAAGGTGAATTAATTTAAAAAATGAAACTTAAAAGCTAATTGGGTTCAATTAATGTTTATTGACTGGTTTTGATACTTATTTTTGCATAATTTTTTTACAATTCTATAAAATGGGTGGTGAAAAAACTTTTGTTTTTAAAAGAGAAAAAAAAATAGAATAGCTAGATCTCTTTGTGTAATAAATCCTATTTTATGTGCCTTATAAAAATAGCCAAGAAAATCAAAGTGTAATATGAGTAGCTGGAAAAACAAGCCGTTTATTTCCGTAAACAAAACACAAACGTGGAATCGCTGTGAATTTAATCCGCGAGTGTGTGTATTTTTTGTTTGCCTTTGCGTGGGCCGTCTCGCTTTTGTGGCTCCGTCTCTTTCTACCGCCCTCTCCCCCTCTCTTTCACTCTTTCACTCAGGCTCCCTCAATTTGCACGCGTAAAGTGCGCCATCTAGCGTCGTTTATGCGCACATTTGGCTCACATCAATTTGCGGTGCAGACATTAGCCTTTGCATTTTTTATTAAACGACATCGCGCGACATACGCGGCGTATGCGTAATGTGGTTACTCGGTGTGTTGACGCTGCTGATGATTCTGTTGACTGCGATGTTCGGGGGCAAAAGGGCACAATATTAATTGTTGCACACGCCTCTCACTCCCCGATGCTCTTTATGGCATACACCGTACATATTTAGCACACTACAGTGGTTGAGAGCAAAAAACTATAGCTTTGTGTGCAATTGTTGTATATAAAATATTATTTTATACCGACGACTGGATTTACCTCATATTTTTCAAGATTTATAAATAAGAAGTGGAAAGTTGTCTTTTATAAACATCTAGCTGTAAATTGAAATTAAAAAAAAATAGCTGAAACAATTTAATCTTAAACAAAAAATAGACTTCAAGCTAATTAGCTGAACATTTTAATTAAAAAGCTAAAAACAATGATGTTATTAACTGGAATTCTGAAAAAATCTTCTTTTAAACAATTTAATATTTACTTTTAAAATTATATCTTCAAATACTACTATTTTTTTTTTTATTTTATCCTCAAAAACCTCTTCATAAATAAGCATTCTTCGTTTAACAAGTCTGTTCAACACAATTTAAATTCAAGTAATCCGTTGAGAACTGAGAAACTAATTTAAATTCTTTATATGGGACGTCCACTTATCTCCTGTGTGTTAAATCGATTATTGGTTATAGACCATTGGCTATTCCTGTCTGCTGCCCATATGGTTTTCAATTGGAGTTTCTGATTAATTACTGCCTCTGAGACTTTCGGCCTGTGACAGACCACTGTGTCATCACCATCTTTCTCGTTCGCATCTGTGATGCGTCTTTTTGTCTTTGATTAGCCGCAGACGTCGGTGGAAGTGATTCGGGGGCTCCGACATGAAGTCAGCTCATTGGAGAAATTACATTTACATATTAAAATATGCCAAATGCAAAAGCCAGACACGAGCAGAGTCTGGAGGCTTAGGGGGAATCACAGGCCAGGGACTTTGGATAGCCCTTGGTCAATTGCCCAGCCATGTGGTGACCTGACCCCTCTGCTGTTGTTGTTGCACTTGCTGTTGTTTATGCATAGGCTGTATGCCACTATCTGTCTCTCCTTTAATAAACCAATCGTCCTTTAGGAGGAGGCGGCGGCAAAATGTCTAGTCATGCATCTAGGCAAAAGGTAAGGTAAACATGCAGGGAGCACTAAGTGCAGTTCAAAAGTGGTGAGATAATAAAGTTAAACAAAAAAATTTACAGGAAAAAATAAAATCAGTATAGCTTTAAGAACAAAAAAATACAAATAGTTTTATTATAATCCACACTCCGCTCTAATAATTTTCATAAATTAAAACGATTATTTCTAACCTTTATTTAATTTTATAAAAAATTATTTTAACTCCTATTTAACTATATAACTTATACAAATTTTAAAATATTCTACCATAATCATAGTGGCTTAAATAGAAGTTTGGTTAAACTAAGAATAGTTATAGTTTTGTACTTCCAATATTTTGATTTCAGTTATAACTTGAAGTCCTAAACCTATTTTTTTTAAACATTTTTGAAAATAAAACTTTAAAATCCCACAATTACCAACTTCCTTTACATTTTTAACTGAAAGCTAAAACCATTATTAGTAGTAGGAAAGTTAAGGGGGACTTCTGAGTAACGTAAAAAAAAAATTTTCTGAAATTTTTCCAAAAAGCCAATCAAAACTTTGGTCTTATAATATTAGATGTGAAGTACAAAATAAAATTTTTTAACAATCAAAAAAAATTTTCCAGTTTTTTTTTAACCCCCTTTTTGAGCGGGCCGAGTAGAAAATTCGACATAGCTTAACCGATCGACTAAATTTTGCATTACTAGTCAAATTTTTATATTTGGACCTTTTTGCAAAATTAAAATTAAAAAAATTACTATTTTCAAAAAAAAAAAAAAAAAAAATAAAAAAAAAAAAAAAAAAAATAAAAAAAAAAAATCTAAAAGTGTCGAAAGAAATAGGTATTTTAATATATGAAAACAAGTTAGTCTCAAAACGTTTAAACACAAAAGTCCTGCCTGATAACTTTAAAGATCTCCAACTTCATTTACAATTTTTAACTTTTGATATTTTAAGCCATAAAGAATTATTTAAGTGAGTAGAAAATTTTTCGATTTTTAAAAAAGTTACTCAGATGTCCCCCCCTAAATGGTTATCAAATGCCCAAATTCGACTTAACTATGCTATTTTTAAACAATTTGTACTGTTCAACTCACCAATTGTCCCTCGCTTATGTTGCATTTACCCTCGTGTGCAGTGCTCCCGACTATTGCGCATATTATGCAAAATTGTTTATGCAAATATTGCAAAAAAGAATTAATTTATTTGACTTGCATGCTAATTTACGAGCCAATAAATGCAGGCGATGCAGGGAGGACAACGGGCCATTGTTAATTTATTGGCATATATCCCCCTGATTGCAGGCCTCCTCTTTTTTGGGGCAACCACCGATATGTGTAGACACATTTTAAATTTAAGCCAGACCAACCAATATGTACCAGGCAAAACAAAAATATACTGTAGAAAATTATAACGCATTGGCCCCGAAAAATCAACAGCTGCCGCCCCACAAAAACCAAACGCACCGCATGTCCACAGCCCCCCGGAAATCCAACCCCCTGGCAATTCTAACTGAGTTGGCTGACCGAACGTCTAAACGGCATTGACCGCATAAGAGTTAGGAGGGGCTACCAATTTAAAAATTTTCACAGCCGCCAAAAAATCAAAGTTGAGAAGCAGCCAAGCGATGGGGCTTTTTGGGGCTATGGCAAAAATCAACATCCAACAAACCCTTCCGCTGGCCATGAAATGCGGTTTTCGAACCGAACCACCATTTGAAATTAAAACGAGGCTTCCAAGCGTAGTTTAACACTATAAAGCACATTTGTTGAAAACTCCACTTGAAAAGGGTTAACAAATCGCTTACGGAAACTGTTGGCTTGGGTTAATTTCAGGTAACTTCAGGTACGCAGGATTGAGTTTTAGACAAAAGAATTTTGAATGAAATGAAATTACGAACTTTTAATTGGCTTACAATCTAAACTATTTAAATGCAGATAGGGTCAAAATATGCAATAAAAATATTCAGGAACTGTGTTTGCTTTTGAGCCCTTATTTTTTTTCACTTAATGATTTTATATATTACTGAACAAACCTTTGTTTTTACGCTACGGACATTAAATGAAATAAACTTTGTACGTTATTGTAATAAGAAATGTAGGAGAAATATATATAAAATATTTTTAACTCAAAAATAATGTCATACCAAAATTTGTTAGAAATAACTTTTCTAAACTTTAAATAAAAACATTAATAAATTTGTGCATATTTTATAAAATATATTTTAAACCCAAAAATTAATGTAATACCAACATTTTTTTCGTTACAATTCTAAATATTTTGAACTTTCTAATAGAACATACCCCAAAGAAAAATACATAGTTTTTTAACTCAAACTCTTAGCCAATTTCCGCCTATCCAACGCAGAACCGCGTCCAAAATGAACCAAAACTTAATTACAGAAAATTTATATATCCTAAATCCCTCTTGCGGTTTTTGGGCGAACTGCTTCTTTTGCTGGCTGAAAATGTGCATGTGCCACGCCCCCGCCCCCGCACTTCACACCCACCCATCCGCCCCCCATTCGCGGTTCTCTATTCAGCAAATTGTTTACAATTGTCAAACAGGCTGGCCACGGTTTTTGCGGTCAACGCAGCTTTTAATAAGGTGAAAAATGGCGAGCACAAATGTCGCCGGGGTTCACTGCCGCCGCCTGCCCTCTCTTTCGCTCCCCTTTGACCCCCCGTACACAGCCGTCTCTTTCACTCACCATCTTTCGCGGGGCTTTTGTTTAATGCTGCATAATTTTAGGCGTTAAAAAAACAGCTGCAAAAGCAACAGCAGAAGCGGTAACAGCAACAGCAAAATAAAATTGCCGGTGTTTGTGCTTTCGTAACGCCCTCATCAAATATTCAAACGGTAGCCGGGTTGTCCCTTACAAACACGCACACACAAACACTGAGAGAAAATCAATATAAAATTAAACAACTCGTTTTTCTTTAATTAAAAATATTTGCTTTCTTCTTTAGGTTAACAAGAATCATTAATAAATAAATTAATATCAGTGGAATCAAATATGTTATATTTTTTTTGATTTTATGGTGTCTAAAAGTATGCAACAAAATATTTTATTTTATTAAGTATCCCTGCTTATTTCAGAAATCCTCCCACTTTATATTTGCTTTGCTACTTAATAGGCTTTTAAAACCATAAGTTTTCCTTTTTTTTTATTGTTTACATAGTATTACTTTTACATTAACCCAGAAATAGCTATTGTAATTTTGAAAGATTTTAAGTATATATTTTATGAAATTCTTTATGCACTTAATTAATTGTTTTTAAATATACATAAATTTCAGCAACACCTCTGGAGTGTTATGGTTTTTCTCCGTGCAATTCAAAAACACAACGAACGAATGGGCGGGTAAAAAAAACGGCGTCAACAAAAGCCATCATAACAATTAATTTTGAAAACACGTGTAGATTGCTTTTTGCGGTTAGCAGCAGGACATTCTCGGCCAAAAAGGGGGCTAAAAATGCCAACGCCGCGACATCTCGACCTCTCGCATGGGTGGGCAATCATAAAACATTTTAAGCATGTTTTCCTGCTAGTTTATTAGTGTAAAACCCCTTTTTTTCTGTCCAGCCAGACCGCCTCTCAATCCTCTTAATTCAATGTCAACGGAAGTGTCCACTTTCTGATGCTCTGCTTTCCCGGAAAAGGCTTTTCGACCGTTTGTGGGTTAAGTCTGGTTGTGAAGTGAAATGAAATGCAGGAAAATGTTGTCAAGTCTGAGAATACCAGAGAAATCCTTATGGCAATCTATTCTTAAGCGTCTAATGAAAAGGCTGTCCTGCTTAACGTTGGTTAATTAACAAACGATTCCTTAAGCCGTATTCCTTGCATCAGTTTTCTTAATTGAAATAACATTCACACTAATGGATTTCTGCTAATAATTAAGAATGTATATGTTTATATTGAGTTTATATTGATTTAATGATGTTGAAATGGATTGAAATATTAAAATCGTTAGCTTATGATGCTTACCGATATTGCACCGAATATTAAACTTTATATTTTCAAGATTAAAATAAAAAGGAATAAGGAAAAGAAAATTAGCATATATTTACTTTATAGTAGGTATAGTATACCAAAAAACTTTTTAATACATTTGATGGCAGTTTTAAAGATGCAATGAATCAAAAAGAAACAATATTAAATAATTTTTAATAATTAAAGTTATATTTATTTACCAAGACAAGATAACTAAGCAAGGTGACAAACTTAGTTTAAGTAGTTATTATATTTTTATTTTATTTACATAATATATTTTCTTATATTTTATTTAAAAATTTGAATTTTTTAACACATTTTAAAGAGTATTTAATCTTTCACCTCAGCAATGCAGTGGAACTACAATTTTTCCAACTTGTATCATTAAAATGTCCAGCTCGGACCGCCTGTGGCTGGTCTTCTGTGATTTGTGTTGGCTCGGAAAATGCTCCAATGGGTTTTTCCTCTGCCTTTGACGTCTGGTCATGGCATCGATGACTCCTACTTTCAGATTTATTATAATTTCCTCCGTTTCCCCACCCCGCTGCTTTTTCTATGTTTGCTAAATAATTAATTCGTGTTGTTCTTTCTGCACATTCACTCGGGTTTGGCTAAATAATTTTTCGGCACATATTACGGCCTATTGAAATAATTTGCATAACATGGCCAAAGGCCATGGAATGGACATCCAGCATATGCCGGCAGACGGAAGAACCAGACGTCCCAAAGGGGCCAAAAATGCCAGACAGACGCTGTGGTTCTCCGGCTCTCCGAGTTATCCACTTTTCCATCCAGCTGCTTGAGGCATTCCGGCGGAGGCCACAAAGTCAACGGCTTCGTATAATTTATATGCAAATACACACGGTTCAAGTCCGAAATACACAATCCAGCGCACACACATAAACAAAAACGGGGAAGAAGTCTATATTAATATATTTCTCGACTAACATATATCCTATTTATACCCGACATCCATTGTAAAACCCAAGTATCTAAAAAACATTTTTCTTGTGATCAACAAATTAATGGCTGTAATGTTTTTTTAAATTTGCTTGAATTTAAATGTACACATAAATAACCTAAACTTAAGTCATATGTGATCTGATAATAATTAACTTGGTCTAATTTATGTCGTTATTCCTAATGGACTTAATGATATTTTGACTTGTTATGATTATTTCTTATAATCAAATAGTAAGGCCCAACATTCTTATGATAAAACCTTATTGAGTATACCCTTAAAACTTCTCAAATACAGGATATGAAAAGGAGCCCGGAAGGGGTTGAGAATTCAGAACGAGTCACCCAACTATGACTCCGAATGTCTATTAAAATTTATTCGAAAGTACTGGCAAGCGAGAACTGAAAGCTGAAATCATGTTTGGCTCACTCTCACAGAAATGGAAAATATATGCAAAAACAGGTGCAAAGGGGTGAAGAAAACGGGGTGGGGAATCAACTAAATGCTAAATAATCAAATGTACGCAGGTAGGGTACACGCAGTAAAAGAAGGTCGACAACAAGCCAAAGGAATATGAATGCCATAAAGCGTGAGGAGGTTGAAAACATATAGTTATAAAACAGGAAATTAAATACCTTTTCTGTTTAAAAGTCAAATGATTCTGAACCAACTGAATAATCTTGCCTTGAATTTTATATTTCTTTTATTTCAATTCTTTTATTTATATTCCATTTCAGCTAATATAAGTCTCTCTAAAATATGACAATAGGTATCTGTGTAATTTGTGTTCTACTTTTTAAAATATCAGCTTGTATTTTAAACTTAGCTATTTCAATTGTATTTTAATTTCTTTCATTTGTCTAAAATATTCTGTTTTTGTATAAAGAAATTTATTTTTAGTTCAGATTGTATTGGAAGGCATTAGCAATTTTAAAACTTTTTGATAAACCCCCTTTTCAGGAGCTGGCAACCACAACAAAGTGTTGTTGTTCTCCGGCCAAGGTGAGTTAGGTGCTAAACAGGGCATGGCGAGGCTCAGTTCTGTTCAGGTCAGCTTCTTCTTGGCTTAGAAGCTACTGCCACAGCATGCTAACTAGAACACTGAGAAAAAATATTAGCAATTTTAGGAATTATATTTTATTTATTTTAAAATATTCTGAAAACATAAGTACACTTTTTTTTAAAATTTCAAATTTTTTTTTAATAAAAGATGATCATTTAAAAATCAACGTAAATAGATTGTCTATTTGAACTGCTGTATTAAATCTTTTTTGGTTTTACTGAGGTGACCCATTGAGTTTTAATAGCACAATTACTTATTAGTTTTTAATCTATTTTCAAAATGTTTGACCTATTTTTTTCTATGCAGGTAACGATCCTAGCAACTGCATACATATTTGCGAGAACATCTCCACGTTTTTGTTCGCTTGTCAGTGGGGTAACAAAAGCTGGACAGCCGTGGATGGCTGGGGATACAACTTTGTAAGTAGTTTAATTAAATTAATAAAACTTAAAGCTCGGCGAGTGAGGGCATCTCGGTGTGCCAGCAAACTGGCAAACCTCTGACAGGCTGAAGTCGGGCGTGGATAAAGGCGCGTCCTTCAAAAGTCGCGCAGGACACTCGCATAAAAGTTGGATTTTGGGCTGACGGGGCGGATGAAGGGCAGGAATCAGGGGGACAGGGCAGTTGAAGACGGCAAACAAATGCAAGCAATGACGGGTAAAGTGCTCGTTGCGTATTTTAATTTGGTTTAAAAACATTGTTTCGCACAAATCCCTCAAGTGTATGTCATTCCACCTCTGACGTCACGTCACATTGTCGAGTAACTTTACAGGCTGTCTCCCTCTCGGTCTTACTAAGGGTGTCTCTTTCTATACCCTAGGTCCTAGAAATGGAGATTATTATTTTTTATAGTTGTTTGTGTCACAGAATCTATCCTACATTTGTTGTAGTACTTTTTTTAATCGTAATATATTAAAAATAAAATTTTCTTAATCCCAAGAATTGGGGAACACTGAAGGATGTTTATATATTTACTTTGAAGGACTACGTTTTAGAAAATTTCATTTAAAAAATTAAGTAAGGTCAAGTAAATTAAGGTTCGTAAATATTTATTAAATATTTTGAAAACTACAAAAACTGAAACTAAAAAAAAATTATTTTAAAATTGATTTATATATATCAAAGTAGGTACAAAACAGTTTATTTTATTTATTTTGCCTTACGGATATTTGGAACAATAAAGTGTTAACAATAATGTGACTTCCTGAGTTTGATGTTATGACTTAAAGATATAGTCTTGAACAGGGTATTATAATCTTCGTTATCCGAAATCACACTTAGCTTCCAGGTTCAGTTCCTCTGTTTGTCTTTTTGTGTGTGTATTGTGACAGCAGCGTAAAAACCGCGTTGACAGCCCGGCGAGGGAAATGGGAAATGGGAATTGGGTGTGGGAAAGTGCAAGGGGTGGCGGGGAGGAACACAAGAAAATGCAGGCAGGGGCACTGAGTGCAGAGTGCAGCGCCAACTGCAAATGTAAGAAATGTAAATTGTGCAGCTTTTGGCGTGCACTTTATTCGTTCTTGCTGCATTCACGTGCAAAAATGTTCATGAGCTCGAACAAACCCCCAAAGTGGGGTTGCAGGGGTCTTAGCTGCTGGCTCTCATAATGAACTCACAAACCGACTCATAATTAAACGGGGAGTTATGCGACATGGACCAACGGTCGATGCCTGGGGTCATGGGTCACGACTAGAGAGCGTTTTTCTTGCACTCGCTCCGTTGGATTGCAGCCGAAAAGTCTCGTAAATACCAGAGATACGACAAAACAGGAAAATGGGGAGAGATGTGTTTGGTTTATTTAGCCACAGAGAAGATTGACTGGAACAGTCCCACAAGCAATATGTTTTTGGGCTGGGAGTATCTAAAACTATGGCCCAGAGTGCTATAACTAGTTGTGGGTCATAAAGACTTAATCTCCCAATTGGTTCACAGGAATCTCTGCTGGAATTTGTTGAATAAATTAATACATACTTTTGGGAATTTATATTTAAAGAAAAAATAACATGGGATTGTTGTAGCTTAAGTTTGTGGACTTATTTTATAGGAGCTGTAGCTTTACTATTTTCCTATAGTTTATTCTTGTAGTAAGAGTCTAGTATATCCTTTTACCTCTGCCCATTTCCCTTATTAAACATTGTTTTTAGTTCTCATAAATCCAATCAAAATAAATATGTATGCAGACTGGTTTAGGGCCAATTTGCATCATCTTAACTTCAGCATTTAGTAAATATCTGGCTTCAGCGGAATTTATGCCAATTTAGTCCATTATATTCGGCCATCTAGCAAATCCTTAACCAACTGGCACTTCACCAAAAAATCCAGCAAACCGGCAAAGTGCCTAACAAGCGAATCCACTTAGGTTCCCAAGGCCAATCCCCCAGAATTCGAATTCGCGATGAGCGCGCTCTCTGAAAATAAGTATTTTGCACAGCACAATGGCACCGGGAAAAAAGTCGCAATGGAATCGCGAACTCGGAGCGAACACAAAAGCTCTCCTCTCGCCTTTTTCCTTTATAATTTTTTTATTTGTGCGACCTCATTTCACGGCGAAAGGCGCCAAGAAGAACTTTCGCCATGCCACAAAACGCAACTCATTAAAAAGATCACCGCACCGGGCGGGAAAACCAACGCAACCGACGGAAACGGCAGAGGACCTGCAGAGAAAGCAGAGAAAGGAGCCACGATGACGCCGCCCCGAACAATCGAACAATATCAACGCGCCACGGCAATCCTTAGCTCAAAAACCGAAAAATTTGCACGAGGTTCTTGGGTAAATTTAAATACTCTCTGGCACTGCTTAGGAGAGGAAATATAGTTTTTAACAAAGTTAGTCTAAAAACAAATGAAGAACTTAAATAACTTGTGTTTTTTTGTGTTGGTGATCTTAGTAATTTTTTCTTGTTTTGACAATGTTTGTTCATATTTCTTACATCTTATGTATTAAAATACACACACTTACCAAATAAAAAAAAAAAAAAATTATTTAAGATGATTTTAATCATACAAAATCTAAGGTGACACGTTTGCAATATGGACTTAAGTCCTACAGAAGTTCTACACAGTGCTTATGGAGTGAAAAAACGTTGCAGTTAAGGAATAAACTCGAGGAACTCAGAATTTTAAGGCTTAAAATTACAGTTTTTCTATTAACTTGGACACACCTTTTTTATGAGAAGTAAATTTATTTCATTTCATTTATTTATATCCCAATTACCAAATCCTTTCCTTCTAATAATAGAGTATTCAAAACTGGCACAAAGTCGCTGACAAAAGGCCACAAGCCAAAAGAGAGAGGCAAACGGGAGCTGTGAAAACAGGACACGCTGCCACCCACATAAAAAAAATTAGGGCACTTACGCGTGTTGGCGTAAAAAAGCAGCAAACTTTCCTTGGATACCCCCAACCCACCACCCACCACTCACCACCCACCGCTCAGCTCTTGAACATGGCAAGTTTTAAGCAAATGTCAGCCAGCCCGATGATGACCCTACTTTTTTGAAAATGTGTCAGAGCTACAAGTGAAGAGCAACTGTTGCAAAAGGCCCCTGCTGATGTGGGCCGTGGGTGGTGGGTGGTGGGTGGAATATCGAGGGGGTGGGGGTGGGGCAGTTCGTCTGGTTGCTGCTGTTGCATAAATATTCAAAGCTTTTACATGACTGCAGGCTGGCTAAAAATGTGCAACAGCGAAAAACGAGGAGGTTGGCGAGTGGGTGGTGAGTGGGTGGTGAGTGGGTTTAGTGGCAAGGTTGGATGATGACGATGATGACTGCATAGTCAACTCTGGCCCCGCAAAGGGCTACTTGTTGAGTGGGTTGCTTGCAAAATATAGCATTTACACTAATTGAAATTAATAGAGGCAAAAGTCCCTGGAAAAGGTCAGCACAAAAACTGGGTCAGAATATTGTTAACTGAAATTTAAATAAGAAAAAGTTTGGAAAACCTGCAGTCAATCTTATTATAAATAAATGGAATATAAACATTTATTTTTTTCAAATTGGTATAAAAGTTAATGGTACAGGTAGAATAATAAGGAAAGAGCTGGGATAAAAAATAAAATCCTGTGTTTATAAGACTTAAGATGTACATTATTTTATGTTAACTTTTAGTGTCGTTTATGTTAATTCAAAAGTTCCTTTAAAATTAATAATAAAAAAAGGATTTTGTTTAATTTAAGTCAGATAAAATGTTCAGTCTACAATAACTAGTTTTAGCTGTTATTAATTTTAGACAAGTAAAAATAAAGTTAAATTCCTATCTTATTTATTTTAGTTTTCTTTATAAATTTTAGGAAAAGTTTCCTATATAACATTGTGATTTTACGACTCCACCCTCGCAAAACGATGCCGTGAAATTGTGTTCCTGTGTACGCGTTCTAGCAATATAAAAACGCAACAGCGACAGCAACTATGTGCAACTACAACTGAAACTGCGGCTGAAGAGAGGGACAGCAACACGAGGGGGGTGGCCAGGAGAAAGAGAGAGCACTAATAACAAGCTGCGGCGGCAAAGGACAAACGAGAGGTGGGTGAGGGACAGGGAGACAGACAGGACTCGCAGGACTGACAGCCTTTGCCGTCCGTCTGTCCGCTCTGTCAGGAGCAACTGTCAACGAGCTGGCAACCACTTAAAGCCTTCAAAATGGCGCAAGTTTAAATTAAAATTTTTTGAAGTACACAACACCGACACCCAACAGCAACCAAGTGGCAGCAACAGCAGCAGCAGCAACAGCACAGCAGCAACATCACTGCCGCAGCAGCAGCACATCACAGCAGAAACAACGAGGCTTCGGCAGCGGCTTTTTTGGATACAAGGCAAAACTTTCATGTTATTTCGCGCTGGAAAATGCACTTGGCATAAAATGTCCACAAAACAAAGATAACTGGACAACAATCAAAGCTTCCTTAGATTTAAATACTTTTTACAAACTTAAAAAATTTATTTTGAGGGGTCAAAAATCTAAAAAAAGGTATGGTTATTTGTCAAAACCTTCCACTACGTACATATTTTAACCCTTCTGTGAGCGGAAGATTTATAAACTTTATGTGAGCGGAAAATATTAATTTCTTAATCGTATTTGAAACGGATTTCTAAAACCTTTATTCAGAAAAATTTGAAATTTTTACTGAATATGTATTAACTCAAAATCATTAAATTTAAAATTTAAATTTTTAAAACTAATTAACTAAAAAATTTTTAAGTTTTACCTTGGAAAAACAATTGCAGGTGAGTTTAAATTACGTAAAACTCGCAAACAGATCAAACAATTGAAAAACGTGGTATACTACGTTATAGGAATTTTAATAAGCTTTCCAAAAAAAGTCTAAATGTGTCATACCTTTTTTTAGAAGAAGTCACTATAAAAGTAGTTCAAAGGTCTAAAAACGCAAAAAAATGTGCAGGTAGTTTGTTTTACCATCAACCCTTTTTTGGGTCATTCCAAAAGGAGCTGTCGGCACGATTTAGGCGGTCATAAATGATTTGGGTGATTTGTGACCGTTACTTTTATTAGCATGAGTACCTAAAACCACAAATACCCCTTTTTGGACATTTATAGTAATAATTATGGGATTAAAACAATTTATTTTTATAAGAATATTAATTTTGAAATAAAAATAATACTAGTTTTCTAGTATATTTGTGGTATTATTAATCAAATTTGTACAAAATAAATGCAATTTTTCAACAATATTGGTTGTTTTTCTTATAGTTTTACCCAAAGAAGGGTATGACACATTTGACCATTTTGGAAAGCTTATTGAAAGCCCTATAACGTAGTATATCACGTTTTTCAATTGTTTGATCAGTTTGCGAGTTTTACGTAATTAATCTAACCTAAAATTTTTTTCAAGGTAAAACTTAAAAATTTTTTTAGTGTAAGATTAGTTTAAAATTTTAAATTTAAAATTAAATGATTTTGAGTTAATACATATTCAGTAAAAATTTCAAATTTTTCTGAATAAAGATTTTTAAGATATACGCGGTTATAACACGATGCACAAAATTGTGTCTTCCAAGCTCAACAACGTAGTTGAAAAAAGTTTTCCCTAATAAAATCCAAGATTAGCAACAGATTTATCTAAAAATCGGCAAACTTGTTTAGAATCGCTGAAGACGAGCTGTCAAAAAATTTCAGATCGATAGCTTTCACACAACCCGAGATATTTACAAGCAAAATCGAAATGGAACAAAAATGTTCCTTCCGCTCACACAAAGGTTAAATAAACTTTGTAAACTTTACGTTTGAAAATAAGTTGTCTTAATCATAGAACATTTTTGCTTGACTGGAAACCTAATTTTCTTAACTCAAAAAGTTGTTTTTGAAATCATTTTTACATTACAAGTATAAAAGTATTAATACTTTACTAGTTCTCATCGATATTTTATTACATTTTCTAATTTTTTTACTACTTATGCTATGAAATTTTGTCATATACTTTTACAATTTGATCATGAATATTAAATTTCAAATTAAGTTCGTTTTTTTTTTTGTAATGCTGAAAAAACGCAGTAGGTGGAGATTTTGGGCGCGGATCTGCCGCAAGTGCATTTGTGAAAAACTTTAACGATTTAGGCTCAACATGTTGGCAAAGCAGCGGCAGCAACCAGCGCAATTGTTTCAGCTTGCAACACATTTTATGATGGTTTTTTGTTGATGATTTTTTTTTTGTTGCTCCGTCGCTTCTGTCGCTTGTTGTCCTTGGACAGCACTTTTAGATCTCGGGACTATTAGCTGCTAGAACCACCAAATTTTGGGCACAGACTTGAAACAAAGCAATAAGTTTGTTTCACAACTTTCGCCAGCCCTTTTACGCGACCCACAAAACGCGAAAATGTGATCTATGCTATCGTTACGTTTAAATATTTTTGCCCCTGCCTCCCATATACCGTTCAACATTTTTCCGAACACATTTGACTGAAAACAAACTGAAAATAATTTCAAAGAAGTTAGCCGCAGAAAACATTTTGCTTCCCAAGCTCCGCATCTTGGATGGCAACTTTCCCGCTGCAGCACACAAAAGTTAGTCTTTTGTGCCAGGGATGATGGGAACACTGGCGGAAAATTTTGGATTTTAATAGTTTCCAGTTATTTTGTAATTATCCAGGAATTAACATGTCAGCTTTTCATCTCATTAAAACCAAAATGAAATCCTTTTTGGGAAAACATGTAGGTAACTAAATATTTTTGCTTAAATAGAAAAAAATCAATAAAAATTATATAAAACTGTTCAGTATACTTTGAATAATAGTATTAAAATTATTTGGTCCCTACTATTAAAATAGTCATTATAATTGTACTTATATTGAGTCAAGAAATATCATAATATATAATATATATGTTTTTAAATAAGATGTAATTAAATAAGATTAGAATTATATTAAGGGAATGCCTAGGCTTGATAAAACACATTTTTTGTAAGTGATACATTGAGAAATCGGGATGGGGGCAGTATGTGCGAGGTGGAGGTCTCAGGTCTTTATGCCACCGCAAGTTTTTACTGCACTTTCCGAACTAACCCGAAAGACCCCAAAATGATGAAAAAGGGGGAGGATGAGGCGGTGAAAATTGTGAAAATGGTTGCAGCAGCGGCTAAGGATAAGTAACAACAACAACAGCAAGGCGGTCAATTCAAATTTTCTCTCGCTCTACTCCCCATTCAGCCATCTTTCTCCTTTCTCCGCCGCACTTTGACCCCTTTCTACATACTTTCCACTGTCTCCTTTCTCCTTTCTCCGCTTTCTTCTCCAGTTTTGCCGCTGACACACTCGGGGGCTTTTGTGGCAAAGATTTTCGTGCCGGCAAACTCGCAACTGTCGGTGGAATCACAGTTTATGAATTTACTGGCCACATGGCTAAGCACAAAACACAAAGCACACAGCAAGCGGCAATGCAGCCTAAATTGCAGAATGAGTTTTAAGGCTCAGGCTACACAAATTGCTTATATTTTTTAGGGGACCATAAAAGCCAAAATTGTGTTAAGTAAAATCGTAAAATCTAATATGGCTGGGAAGAAAGAAGAAAGTAAACTTTTATGGGATTCTTGAAAGTAATATTGACTTGCTACATAATTGTTAAGTTAATGAATCATAAATACACAAAACGTGATCTGAATTTTGAAAAGTTAAAATCAGCTACGTTTATTTTTTTTAAATTTAAGGGTATGCACATTTTTTTTTACAAAATTTACAATTCCTAAAATTATTTGAAATCTGTCTTCAAAATAAATTTCTAAATCAAAGGTAAACAAAGAATAAAATATTGTGATGCTTACAAGGGAGAAGGGAAGTGATCCCTATAGTAAGTTATCAAAATAGCTAATATTAATTAATTAATTTGAAATTTGAACCTAATTACTTGACTTTAGCATAACCATATAGCTACAACGTATACAAAGTCTTATACTATATCATAATCTGTCAGTGAGCCATCTTAACTTTCCTACAAAACTTTGCACTCATCAAGAGCTTATAAATTGCACAAAAATCGAGACCAAACAATAGCATCCATGGCATCCAAACACACTTTACAAGGTTAAATATTTAATATATGGACTAGGGCCGGAACAATCGGCTAGCCGCATGTGTGGTCAACAACCTCGATGATGAACAATATATCGAGAAATGTGTGTGTGTGTGTGTGTTGACGGCAAACTTCAATCGTCGAGTTCAAGGCAAACAATCGAAAGACACATATCAAACTAACATAATGCGTGGAGCGCATTGTTCCACCAGCAGTGGAAGGACACTGCTCCTCCTCGTCATCATCATCATTATTCGCAGCATCTCTGGAAATTCTCTGTGGCATAGGAGGGTAAACAGAAGACAGGCTGCAAGGCAGTGATAGGCACACATCCTGGCATACAAGGTACACAGAAAATTTGTTTTAGAGACACAACTCTCTAAAGCAGAAAGCCAAGGCATTAGCGTCCATCTCCACAGACCGCCACTCACCCCAATTTAAAGTCCTTCATCGCAAAACTTTATCAACTTTCCAAGGGGGCGAGCCGAACGGAACGGAGCGGAAAGATAGAGAGTCCTAAAAAAGGTAACAAGCACAACAGAAAACAGACCGGAGACCCCCAGAGATCTCGTCTTTTTCTGCATTTCTGCGGAAGTCAGGACGAAACTCTCGGCCGAAGAGCAGTTGAGAAATTTGCAACACCTGGCAAAAGTTTTTAATTATATTAGGGTACAAACTATACGTAGAAGGGGACATTTTTGGCACTCAAGCTGTCGAGTTGCACAGATAACAAAACTGTGTAGTTTGGGGTTTAATATTGGGTAATATTAATTTTTAAACCAATTTTTAAATACCAGTTTAAAATTGATACCTACATTTAAATAAAGCTGTTTAATATTAAGTTGAATTAAAATATGAAAGGGTTCACAAAAATCAAAAATAAAATCCCAATTAAAAATAAATATTTATAATATACAACCATTTTTAAATAGAAATCTGTGATTTGTTTAAAAATAGTACAAAATTTCCCTCCATGTAAGTAAACTTTCCAAAATAGAAAGGGCGCAGAGACAGGGCGTGGCAATATCGTCTCAGGCAAATTAATTGACACGAATTGATGGGTTTCAATGTCAGAAAGTCCAAAACAGCAAGGCGAGCGAGTGGAAGAGCAAACTTTTTTGATAACTTTTACCTACAATTTGACAAGGCGAACAGACAACGCTGCGTATACGTTATGTACCGGCTAGACCAATTTGAACAACGACGCCTTTAATTGACGTAATTTTGTCATCGATTTAATTAAATGCCCCTACAATGATCCACCCAACCAGAAGACCACCCCCACCCATCGCAGCCCCCGGAAGCATCAACAAACGGAAGTCGCAAAGAAGAGGAAGCGAAAGGGAAGTGGATGTGCGACGGCTCGAGGCGAGAAGTTTGTTTGCAAAGAACTCTTGTGGTTTCCATTGCCTGTTGTTAAACAATTGATTTCTCAATAAATCGTGCATTGCACTGCACCCGTTCCTAGAAGTACACAGAAAGTGGACCGAAAGAGCTCGGGCTGGATTGATTGAGTGGAGCCGACAGGGGGATCCGGATCGCGTGGTGGGGGCCACAGTGAGCTCCATCGAGCAAAAACAATTAATTACAAATAGCATGTTGACTCGCAAACAAAAAAGGAGTAGAATATTTCACAGGGAGCCGGAAGTGGGGACAAGAGTGGATAATAACTGACGTAAGGACAGTGGAGCGAAAGAAATATAGAGAGGTATAATTAATAGCTCAGGGGTTATTAAATAATAAATGAAAATGCCTTTGTATAAAATAAATAAAACCTTAAATTGTGATTAGAAATCCTGACTTTGCAAGAATTAAAGGATATTTCCCTCATAAGCTAATATAAAGGAATTACTTCGATGCACGGATTTCTATACGTCCACAGTTTTTGCTGATAATTAGTTGTTCAATATTTACATTTAAATAAAACTGACAACATTACTTTAGGGAAATTAAAAAGCAGTGAGAGATCATGGTAAATTAAATATTAAACAAAATTGTGTTTAATATTTCAATTTGTGGACCAACGATATTTGTGGTTTATGATTTTGTGTCTTTTTACTTTAATTGTAGACTTCTTTTTTGCACTCAGCTCATATTTTCGCAAGGTTTAAGTTAACTCAAAATTGTAACTTTTATTTATTTATTTTATAAGATAGGTTACTTATAACCCATAACATAATACTGTCAAATTGTGGGTCCAGTCTTTTGTTAGGAACATAGAATATACCTTTGAAGACATTCCAATAAACCTTGCTTTAAGAAATGTCGTTCACACACTCACCTTAAAAGTTCATTCATTTCAATTCAGTTCACTGAAGTTCACGTCCCACATCCATCAATTAATTGGACACATTATCCATGACCTCTGGGCCACTGTCCTGGGGGAAGGCACCGAAAGTCTGTTTCTGAAACTGGCGACAATGTCGGAGGCAGTTGAAACAAAAGTCTAAATAAACTGTATTCGAAGGCACGTAGAGGAACAGTCAGCCTTCGATGGGAAAACTGACTAAGTGACTGAAATGACTGGCAGACAGGACAAAGTCAAGCTGGCCGAAGGATGGGCAGTGGATGCCAACTCCTGGCTAGACAATAAACAATTTCGAATCCTTTTAATGCCAATAATGATAAACAAATTCAGCAGGAGCTGAAGTGGGAGCGCTTATTCGTTCCTTCGACGTGAAAGGCAAACAAAAACAGAAGCTGAATCAGACGCAGAACCACACAGAGAAAAAAAAAAGGATCTAAACATAATATGATTTTAGTTTTTAGTTTAAGTAAGAAATTTTTATGACTATTATAAAAAAATGATAATAAATTGTAACATTTTAAAAACCTTAACATATATTCCATTGAAATTCATTTTTAGGACTAAAATACATTAATATATAGAATATATATTAATTAAATTTGTCTGGTACACAAAGTTATAAATGGTAAGAATTACTTGATGAAAGCTGATCTTAAAAAAATTAGATAGCTTGTGTTTCTTAATATCAACAAAGATATCATAAGAAAATAAAGACTTATTTTAGTGTTTGATCTTTCTACTGTGTTCCCCATATGACTCTACAGATTTTTTACACAGAACAGGAAAAGTTTTTCTGCGTTTTTTGAGATGAATCGGTTGCAAATTGTATTGGAACAAACAAATTTGTTTTAAAAGCTTTGTGTTGCATATTTTTTTGTTCTGTGCACGCCCAAAAGGAGCCGAAATGCAAACGGACTAAATGAACGAATCGAGTGAAGTAGTCAAGTGTTTGTGTAACTGCTGCTGCGGGGGGAAGAAAGGAGCACAATGCATCAATATAACACAAAAGTCCTTCAAACAGATTGCTTGGCACTGGGTGGAGTCCCGTCTCATCAACTTAATTTAATCAGACACTCGGTATACGAAAAATGCAGCAAAGAGGAGTACCTCCCCCTCCATCTACATCCACTGCAATTTCTACCCCACAAATTCCACCCCTCCCGCTATCCTACTATATGCCTACGCATGGACCCTCAAAGCGTAACGGACTGATGCGAATGGGCTAAAAAGTACACTTCAAAAACATTTTAATTTAAAATACTAAAAGTAAAACTAAATTAAGGTTTGAAAATTCTTTTTTTTTATGTTGTGTGACTAGCTCATTAAACTATAAGTTTTATTCTTATAGCGTTAGGAAGAACTTTTAAAATAAAATAGATAATAATTATAATATTGTGCAGATAAACATTTAAACGGACATTTGTTTTTGTACCAAACATGCAAAAATAAAACCTAAAAATGTATTGCTACAAAATATAAACAAGTTCTTTTATTTTTAAAAAAAGCTTACCTTTCAAGCTAAGTTAAGTTAAGCAATTTTCCCATTCTTTAAATTTAAATTTCTTGAATTGTACTCATTTGTTTCTCCGTGTGTAACTGTGGAATGGTCAAAGAGAAGGGTAAACTGGTAGCGGGACAACTGGACCATTGTTGTCTTCTTTGCTATTGCCTTTGTGATACCCTAGACTTTGAGTATATAAGGCTAAAAATTCTTCTTACATATAAATTTACATTATGATTAAAAAAATAACTGCCCTACAAATTTAAGAGGATGTAAAAATGTCATTTTGTCTGATGACCATATTTATTTTTATTATTTTTTTATAGCTAATAAATTCGTATGTCACTTTAACAATGTAAACAATATACTGCAAGTTAATAAGATCATAATTTTGTAACACACTAAAATATTTATTAACAAAGCATAAGAGTGTAAGAGGGCATCCATTGATCGTAACTTACCCTTGGATAATCTGGCTTTCTTGGTACCATCTCGTTCCTCTCGTCAAGTATTCCAGCAATTTTCCAATTGAAATCATTAAACAATTTGCATTCCACTTGAAAATTGCGTTAAAATAACAACAGTTTACAGCAGGACACGCTGGATAGAGGACAGCCACCAGCAGTGTGTCCTGTTTTGCCTTTACTATATAAACGGCCAGTGAGCCAGCCAGAAAATGGCCAGGACAATGCGTAGCACATTTCAATTGCCGGCAAAAAAATGTTTGGACTGCGCCTTTGTTGGCCGCAAATTGAGCGACCGGGCCAGACTTTGAAGCAACAAAGTTTAATTACGTGGGGCCAGCGGAATGGCTGGAACAATAAGAACAAAATTTGTTTACTTTTGAATGCAGAAAATGCGAAATATTGTGCAAATAATGTGTAGACTAGTGGCATGGGGAATTCGCTTATTAAAAATGCAAAAATCTCCTCGTTTTTGTTTCAATTATGAAAGATCAGAGAGCTGGGGTTGGAAAACTTCAAAAGAGGCAATACAAGAATGGGTCTTTTGTTGGAGAAAATGAAATTGGAGTGGCGAAATATTAATAGGCATTGATAGCATTGAAAATGGACAGGAGAAATCAATTATAAAATAATACAAAATTCAGGGACTCTGTTTGCACAATTACTAAAACTCTTTAAATAAAAATAGTGACAATAGTTTTTAATCAGCTTATGAAAACGTTGCACTAATGTTTAATAAAACAAATCGTTAATTATTCTAAAAGAAATTGTGTTACATTCTTAGTTAGGTTTATTTATACACTTGAAATTTTAAAACTAGTTACTTCTAAAACAATAAATTAACTTTATTTAGCAGAAAGGGCCGGATAGTTCTGAGGGGAAATAAGTGTAATACACTTAATATATTTTTTTAGAGATTTATAGGGTACTTAAGTATGATAAATGTGACAAAATGTGTTAAATAATAAAATAAAAACTTAAATATTCCCCAAAGACCTAAACTGTGATTAATATCCATTTTGCAGTTTTCTTTATCTGTTCCTCTAATTGATTGACACCCATTTCGTCTAGCACTCAATTATAATACCCTTTATAATGCATGAGAGTGTCAGAAGAGAAGAGATTCCTATGAAAAGGCTAAGAGCTGAGTCCATCACCAAAATTAATCAACATCGACGGAGGCCCAAATCCTTGTCCCCTAACACAATTCCATTTAGGCAGACCACTTACTGGATAACATAATAATAGTGTACCTGAAGCAACAGAAGCATCTGTAGCATCAGCAGCTCAAACTCTTTGACTGCCAAACTATGCATAACTAAGCTGGATTTTGGGGTGGTGCAGGGCAAATCGTGTTCACCCAACCACCCAACCCAACCACCCAAGAAATCCACCAGCCCACACAATCAGGTAGCACTTCGGTTCTCCGTGCATTTCCAATCGAACTACTCTGCAATTCATCAACTGTCAAATCCCATTTAATTTTAGATTATAGCAAATAATTATAGGGACGGTTACACTGCAAGTGTTTCAACATTTAGAATTTCCCTCCCATAATGATGAATCGCAGAAATTGGGAAACAATCTTTACGATTTTAAACTGCAATTTTTGTGATCAGGATGTGGTAGAACCAGAATATGCATTATAATAGTTTAATTTATATAAATTAATTTGGTGGATTTATAACAAAAATAACAAATAAATATCTTTATTCAAACTACAAAATATCCTACTTCTTTGAATTTTAAATTGAAGCCTAAGATAAATATTTTTTTAATAATTTAATAATTTTTTACAACAGTAAATAAGTATATTCCTGATTGCTACAAAGTAGAACGTGAAGTGTAATTTAAAATCATGTTGTACATGTCACAAGTTATTTTTTTCTGTGCACTTACATACAAGTCCTCGAAGTACACAAGTCCAGGTGAGTTGGTCCTTGCGCTATCAGGCTCTTACCTCCCATGGCAATAATAACAACAAGGGGCGAAGCCAGCAGGCAAAGCACTCAAAAGCCACTTGGCTTGACCAATAGAGGAGAAGAGGTAGTAATAGTCCTCCCGATTTACCACCGCCACCCCCTCTATCATCCATTATCCATCCCCGAAATGGCAGTCAAGGTTGCAATTGTTGGCTACCTGGCCGTCTTCCAAAGATGACCAGGCGATCCACCTGAACAATGGGACCAAACAATTGAATGCACTGATTTGGAGATATAACCAAATGTCGAAGGTACTGTTTGTGCGCCTGTAATCCAAGGAGGTTATACTTGGTTAGATGTGCACAGTAGAGTCAGTTAGTAATAGGTGTTTCTTAAAACATTTTTAAACACTTGGAAAAGTATTTTAGATTCAGTTGTAATCTGTTTTAAAATAGGCATTCTTATAAGCGATGCAAAAGCGATCCTCACAGTATCAATATAATTTTTTACAGCCGATTTCTTCTTCTGAGTGAACGAATAACTGTATTGTATAGCATACTTTAAGGAAGAACGATTGTCTATCATTTAAAAAAGGGTTCAGACCAATTATAACAATTACAGCATTGTAATATTTGCAAGCAAGAACTTTATATTGAAGCTCCCCCTTTTCTTCTTTAAAAAAAAAAAAAAAGATGACCGAATGACATTTTTGGACAACTTTGAAAACAAATTTTGTAAAAACTTAATCCATTAATCCAACAAATTTTAGATTCCGTTTTGGGAAATATAACTTATTAAAAAGATATTTAAAATAGTGGCAGAATTGTTAAATTACATTGTGTTTTTATAAGATAAGTCTAGTGCAGTTCCTGTAATTTTGCAGCCACTAAATTTATGAAAAATCCCACTAAAAATAGCATTAAAGGGATACCACTCCACCTGTCCAAGCTATCCTTCACAGGACCTGCTGCACCTGCTGTTCCACTGTTCCAGAGCCCCGGGAGACAACAATGTACCAATTTGCTGGGCGCACTGAGGCTCAAAAGGAGTGTTTTGGGATGGGGCTTCGGAGCTCCACCTCCAGCTTCGTTCGGTTCCGAATTGTGCTGAGTGCAGCGAATATGCCAAAAGCAAAGGGCTGCATCATCGGAGCGGCTCGACCAACCTACCAACCGGCCAGCAACCAGCCAACAAACAAACAAACAAACAAACTTTTGTCCAGGCGATTGAAAATTGCTGTGGCATGCTAACAAAACACTTGGATCCAGACCCCTGAATATTGCACCACCTGCTCTTGGCCCGGCTCAAAGCCCAGAGCCCAAAGCCCACTGTCCGTCTAGATTTATTTACATTTGAATTTTTGAACAAGTTGATGAAATTCCCGCACACAGCCGGAAAAACTATGGCCGTCTGCATCTGTGTTTTGGCCCTGATCCTGGGTGGCCCCCAAAAATCAACAACCAACCATCAATAAAGGTGGCGAATTGCTTTTGTGGCGGCCTTTTGTGTGCATATAATTAAAAATGCTGCAAAAACTACCTCCAAAGGTAAACACAATGGAAGGGAAATGGCAGAAGGTACCAGAGACCAAAAAGTGAGGGCTAAATGTTGGGGGAGCGGGAGGAGGTTGAGCAAACAGACAAAAAGCGAGTAAATGCAGACGGGTTTGCAGTTTTGCCAAGTGCTTGCTCAAAAAATTTGTTTGGCCATTAGAAATATTCATGGCTGGAAATTATTCAATTAAAGTTCCCGCCAACACAGACACTGCAAGTTAAACACAGACAGTCAAATACATAATGAGCAGTCAGGCGGTTAGCGAACACACACATTCACATTAAACCATACGGAAATACCACACAGATATTTAACACAGAGAAAAAATAGGTAGTTGTCTTGGTAAAATTTTAGCTTGTTTAAAAAATTTCACTTATCATATCACTAATAAATCTCTTTGATTTCCTAATAATTAAAACTTTTTGTTATAAAAATAAAGAACATCAGGTAGATACAACATTTTAAAATTTATTTTAAATTCTATTTTTAAAACAATAGGTAACAGAATAGTTTTTAAACTCCTTTTATTTTATATTTTCCTTTGCACACCACTTTAAAATACTAGAAGTATAAAGGAAATTAGGCCACAGATAGAATATGTTTTTATATAAATAACTAACCACTAGATGACCACTTTACATATATTTTTTTCAGTGCACACATGCGTGGGAAACCGGATATCCGGACATGTGCGCGTCGAAAGCTTTGCGAACGCAAACGGCCTGGCAAAATTAACAGCAAATGCGCTTTAAATAGCAACAGCCGAACAATGGCAGCTGCCTCCATGGCCCATCGCCCATCACCCATCGCCCATCCCTTCCTCATCCGCAGGTTCGCTCTATTGACCCAGTCAGCCCCTCTGTAGTTAGATAGTGAATGGCATTTGCCACGGCTTACAGTGGGTAAACTATCATCAACTAACAAGCAAGGAATAAAAATACATTAAAATCAATTTTACTTAAATTTATTTCACATCTTTATTTTGTAGGTGGAAAAACAGCAGCTTGCAAATAGTACAAATATTTTATTTCAAACGTTTAAATTCATTAATTAGACATAAGGTTTATCTGTGCTCAAAGGTATGAAATAATTTATGAATAATACTTCAATGATAACTGTATTTAATTTCAAAAATAAATTAATGAATAATGGTTACCTTTGATTTGCCTACTGTGCAGCCTGTGGGGCGTCAAACGGAACCTCGGTTAGAGCGGACATGGAAATGCGACGAGGGGGTTGCCAAGGGGAAATGCAGGGTTTAGGCATCGGGACGGGGCAGAAACCAGCCAAAGGAAACTGTAACAGATTAAACTTGGCACTTGGAAAACTGGCATCCACTGATGATGGGTGGGATTTGGTACACAGTGGAGTATCGAGGGGGCGAAGGAACAATGGGAAAAGCTGGAAGCTGGGGTTACCAAGGGGAAAGGGTCACTGGCTGATTCCAAATACACGCCAAGCTGATGCCTGCCAACAAATTTGTTGCCACTTCCACGAGGCATTTTCAAAGTTCTGTCAAAAAATTAATACTGTTTCAATTGAAATTATGCTTAGAAACTTTAAGTCATGGTTAAAATAGTATAAAAAACAAAATATATATTGTTTTTGAATCCACAAATTATTTTCAGATCGAATATCCCATTCACACTCTTGAAATAAATAAACAATTTAAAACTCTAATTAGTAACATAACAGCCGCTATTAATAAATGTATAAATGGAATGTTTGATGTCAAAATATTTCAAATGACATATTTACCAAAACAAAATTGCTAAATGAATTTTAGCAGGCTGTTAATTAAGAGTAAGTGTAAAATGCATGCAATGCAATTCCTGTCATTAATTAAGTCCAAATAATATATTGTCAAATATTTTTATATTTCATTTATGAGGCTTTGTTAAATATTTTAAAAATCAAATTAAAGCCAAAAGAAAAATTAATTTTTGTATAACTAGTTGATAGTCATTTTCAAGCACTTTAGTTCTAGTTTGTAATTCCGAAGGCGCTTTATTTTAATATTTATAAGGTTTTCCCCTTGACTTTTCCACTTCATTAAGTCAGCCAACCTATTTAGCCTGCGGCAACAAAGTGGCTGCTTCTGAATATTACTTATAAGCCAGATGACAATAGGGGCCAACAATAAATAGTTAATATAAACGGGAACAATGAGCGACTGTGGGCTCTGTTTGGTAATCTTCTCCTTGTTCAGAATATCTGTCAGAAACCGAGTGATATGAGATTGCTTGGCAGTGGCATTGGCCATGATATTTGTGCCGCGCAATTGCAAATACCATATAACATATATATATGTAGCAGCACGGATATGAGCAGTTTTTAGATTTACACGTATATAAAAGCCATATAAAATATATATGTGCGCAAACAATGAGATGTGGAAGTCGGGCATGACTCCCTGCAAGTCTGTTACTGTATATGCATATATTAGTTATTAATGCGTACGTGTAACGCATATTGAAAAAGCCGCAGCTCAACTCGGATCGGAGCTCCCTCCTCTATGTGCGTATATATAGTATTCCGCAAATTTCTAGGGGTTGTTCGTGGCAGATTTATGTGGTTTTTGCAGCAAAGAATGCATAATGCTAGCCCCCCCTTTGCTCAGTTTATATACCAGATTTGTGGCGCGACGACGTTCGGTCTTTGGACCCTATTAAAGATTCATTTATTTTCTGCCAACCCTTTCTTAGTCGAAGATTCCGACTCCTCTATGGCGTTGCGGTTGCACTTACTACTCTAAAATCGGGGGAGTTGCGATTAAATGGGAAAAGTTCTTTGTACAGGATGCGGTTACATAAGTTGGAGATTTTCTGTTCCGTGGGGGTTTGCCCTTAATGGAGTCCAGTGGCTTTCTTTAAATTCAAAACTTTAACTTTAAGATATGGTTTGTCTTTAAAGAGCAGAACATCGTGAAACTTTGATTGATTATTTCAATTTGAGAGAAACTTTTGTTTACTTTCTTTGAGAGCTTCACTATGATAGATGGGTTTCAAATGGGATTACTTTCACTCTTTTATGATGCGCGAATTGTAAATTTAAGCAAACAAGAAGAAAGATACTTTTGTTTGCAATAAAAACTTGTTTTCCTAAATTATTTGTTAATGTAAAAGATTATGAAACAGTTTTATTGGTGATCGTAGGTAAAGCAATCCAAACTGCTAATTTTATATGTAACCCTTTAGGATGCTATATTTGGTTTAATTTGATGTTAAAGACTTTATCATTAACAAAAAATTGTCTGTTTTATCTCTAACGCTGTCTACAATTTGTATAAGTAATACATATTTCAAATGCTTAACTTACCCCATTCACTTTCTACAAGTTCTGACTATTTAAACTTTCTTTTTCTTGTCTTAGCCAACTTCCTCCTCATTAGAGCATCCTTCCCTTTGGCAATTCGCTCTTCATTTATTGAATTTGCCAACTTTTGAAATTGAAATCGCCAAAAACGAATCCTCATCACTTATTAGTTTTCATATAATTTACAGAAAGCGAGCCAAGACCGAAAAAAAAACTTTTGCCAATTATGAAAACTACAATAAAAATGCAAATTTCGAGCAACTCAAGCAAAATTTCATGACCGCCAGACAAAAGTAAAAAAAAAGCCAAGTAAAACTTTCAAGAGCAAGGGGAACCCCAAAGTTGATGGTTGGGGGGATAAGAGGGGGTCCAGAACCAGAACCAGATAAGCCTAACAAATTTTTTTAAAATAAATTACAGAGTAGAGCAAACAAATTTGCATATACAAGCGAGGGGCAAAAACCAAAAGAAAGAAGGCGAAAAAAGGTTTTCACACCACAAAGCAAATCAAGGCATTTTTGAAAGGCTCCCCCTACTGAGCCGCACGAAAATGAGTTATTGCACATGTTGGAAAGAGTCGAAAAAGTAGACGAAGTTGAATTAGAAATCTCCACTGAAAACAATATATATCCTTTATTTAAAACAAAACAAAATTAATTAACTCAGTACCTAATTTTAAAAACTACTTAGTAAGTAAATTTAAATTTCGTCTTTTTTTTGTTATCTACAGATACATATTTTTAAAAACAGGTTTTAAATAATCAATGATTTTTTTATCTCCATTTTAATATGTGTCAGGTGATGAATATTTAATTGACAATTACACCACTCAAGTTAACATTTGTATTCATAAAATTTGTATAGGTACATAAAACTGCGAAACATCATTTTGTTTGTTGAATTTAGCTAAATATTGTTTGTTGAGGGATAGTGGAAATGTAATATTAAATCAAATTCCTAACTACTTATTATTTAATTTAATTTTCATTAATTTATTTCAAGTTATAAGTAGTAAACGAATTTATTTCTATATTTCTATAACAATTTGATGAATTATGATGAATTTGATGAATTATGAATCAAATTTTTAATCATTTTCCTCTGCGCTGCCCAAAGGGCGCCACACTTTTGATTATATCAGGATCAGGGGCAAAAAGGATTTCGGCTATATCCAAAAATGGGAAGCACCGACCCCCGAAAAAGAGCGCAGAAATTTCAAGCTATGCGCTTAATAAAGTGACCAAGTGGGTGTCGGTCAAGGGTCAGGGGAAGTGCTCGGGGTCTCGGATTTTGTGGTCCTGGGGCGGGGAATCGAGGAGAACTGGGGAAACGGGGGGAAAAGAGGGTCAGAGAAATGTGCTCGAGCACAAACTTTATTAAAACTCTTGAATTAAATGAATTAGTCAACCATATAGCTAAGCTGGGAGCCCCAAAAGGAAAAGTCGCTTAACCCGCTCCCAGTTTCCTTCATCTTTTCCTTCCCAAAAACCCCCTTTTTATCTTTCTCTATCTCTTCGTGGTGCGGCTTGAAAAACAATTTTCGTAAGCAAAAGTGTAATGAGCGTAGAAATGAACTTTAGAGTCGGGTCTGTGGCCCCAAAGTGGGATGAAGTCTTTGGGAAGTGGGGGCGTGGCTGGAGGGAGGCGGCAAATTAAATGAAATCCTTGTGGAAGCAACGTCTTTTGGTGGCCAAAAACAGAAAACGAGCAGCGCAACAAAAAAGGAAACATTAAAAAATATCAGTGCAGAAAGTAGGAAAAGGTCCTAAATGGTTCACACAAAAAAAAAAAAAAAAAACACCAAAAATCCAAGACGGTCTGAAAGTTTTTCGTCTTTTTTCTGTGCAACTGATTTGTACAGTTTTTTTTCCTTATGATTTCTCCTTTATATTTTTTAATTTAATCCAAAAGACGTTTGCTAAATTGCTGGTAAAAATGTGGGGAAAAACTTGGAATGGGATTTGTGAAAAAATAAAGATAGAGAAACCTAAAGGGAGGCGGTAAGATGAATCTTAAAAGGATAACACTAAGCTACATAAACCGTTGGGGTAGTGGTTAAAAATAGTTACAATTACGTTTTATTATGTTTATAGGGAAAAAATAATTACTTTTTAATGGAACTAACAATAGTAAATTACTCAGAACCAAAAAATTATTCCATTTATTGTCCAGAAAATTTAAAATCTGTTAACAAAAATCAATTGAACTAATTTAAACCTAAGTCATGAACTTTTTAATATTACAAATTTTTTTACATATTTGTACCATGTATAATTGTCTTTAAATATGATTTACTTCTGAAATGTCTTAAGGAACCCTTTTGTTGAAAATATACAAAATAAACGGAGACCTTATTCATAAATTTACAATTTTTAAATTAAATGTAGGTTCATAGGCCTAACTACAAACTCAACGTACAGTATTTTGGAACTACTTTATATTATATATACTTTTTCAGATATTTATAAAATTTATCAAATGAATGTCGAATAAACAATACTTTGTTGCCTAGTGTAATTACGCCTTTTGCTGCTCAAGAAGAACATCCAGGCAGCCGCCACCGTTGACAACTGTTGGTCAGTCTTCAGCCCACAGCCCCTTCCTCTACTTTCAGTCTTTTGCATAGTTTCTGTTAAAAAATTTCCAAGCAACAACTGAAAATTGAAACTTGATTATGTGCAGAAGGGCAGAAAAAAGTTCAACTGGGGAAGGGGAATTCCCCATTTCCTCCTTTTTTGGGGAAGAAAGTGGATTTCAGGAGCGATTCATTGCGTGTTGTCCAAGCGAAGAAATTTATGCTCTTTATGCTTTGCCGAAAACTTTGGCTAACGTCTTCTGGTCTGGTCTTTGGTCTTTGGTCTTCTGGTCTTCTTCATCTGTCTGGGCAGCAAACTATTTACTGGAATTAAAAGCAACTTCCTTGCATATCTCGGGCCTGAGTGTGTGTGGCACACTCGTAAAAGTTGATAGTTTATGCTTTTGGTGAAATAAACTACATACACAACACTGCAAAATAATAACTGCAGCAGAATGGAGCTCTGTGTGCGTATTATTTATTCATGGCCAATGCATGCACAATTTAAATTCTCTGAATTAGTCACAAAATCGATTGGGCCAAATTGGCAGCAGCAGCAGCAGCCAAGCAAAATTTGCTAAACTTCGATGCGGACAAAAAGTCTGCATTCGTAGTTTCATATATGCGACAATATACTTATATTTTTCAGCATAACATATACTGCTTCCAAACGAATGCATGCTCATGTTTATTTTTTGGTGTGGAGCTGCGCCAAATTTAATCCGGAGATGGTTTTTATTGCCATTGTGATTTTAGTCGATTGGTTTGCACAACACAAAAGATATCCGACAATTGATTTTCGTTAGCTTCATTTGATCAAATGAAGCATATTCTAATGGTAAATGTGTGGATGGGATTAAGAGGATAAAGAACTTGTTGGGTAGGTTTCACTTTGTTTGAAAGAACAATGTCTGACTAAAAGGGATTTATATTTAGTCCTCTCTTTGAAATGTTTTTAGAATATTTTGAGGTGTGGCAGAAATGTTTAAAACATTTTTATAAATCAATTTGACCCAAAAAAAGTTTTATTGACAAAACAATATAATTTTTGGGGTCTTAAATAAACAAAAATAAAAAAATAAATAAATGCTTGTGCTCGTTAAATAAAGTATGTACATATATTACAAAACTAACAAAACCACCCAATTTAAATGTTCGAAAAAATATATCATTTTTAATTATAGGAAAATACATTATATTAATTAATTAGATTAAAAAATTAATTATATTGTATTCATAATAAAATATATTGGTTGTTTCCCGAGAGAAACATTTACTGAATGTTTACAGCATATTAAACCTTTTCGTTATTTAGGTTCTAACAACTGAAATATTTTTATGAATAAGATTCAATTGCTTGAGTCTTAAAATCCTTTCTTGAAGTCTCGTTTTCACCTTCAGTTTTATTGTTATAGGGCCAAAGTAGAAACTTCCCAGAGCACCCGTAACCAAAGTTTTGCCTTTTTGAATGCCCAGGCACATAGCACTGAAATATAATTAAAATTGATCCAGTGCAACCATTAAAAAGCTCTCACGCACTTTTGCCCGAAACTTTGGCTTCCCTTTATGGGCAGCTAACCCATCATCGCACCCATTCCCCAACCTTCTCATTCCAGTCGATTTATTGCTCTGACAGCTTCAAAAAATAAAAAAAAAACAAAAAGGAGAAAATTATAAGGGAACTTTTGTTGGGGAAAACTTTTGCATAATAGACTCGTTCTCGTTCTGGCCGGCTTACAGATGTGGATCCCCCCAGAATGGGGAGTTTAAAGTTCAAAGCTTTTGTAGGTTATGCAAATTAGAAATTAATAATACGCCTGACACTCGCACATACACACACACACACGCACACCCAACTAATACCAATATACACATAAATTAGGCCCGGTTCAACGTTTTTATCAACGATTTAGATGGTTGATACCGAAAAAGGGGGTGCAAAAAGGGGGCCGTTCTCTGGGCCACACTCAATGCCACAAAATTATGATAAATGATTTGGAAATGCGCACAAGCAGGCAACAGAACAGAACAGAACAGACCACCAGCAACATAACCACAACGCAGAACCGAACACATCCTCTTCCTGTGTTGTCCTTGTTGCTTTTGCCGAGCAAACTTTTCGAGTTGAAGGAAATGTAATTTTTTGCAGCTCCCGTTCCTCGCGCGGAAAAGGATCGAAAGAGGACCCAGGAAGTCGCTGCCTAAAATCACTGAGCTAAAACCTCAAGAGGTCGGAGGGGGCAAACTCCGAATCCAGGGAAGGAATATATATGTACATGGGAGAACTATTGCTACAAGTGCATGCTGTGCAAAATAAAATGGGAGAGCTGTTTGGGGTTGTAGTGAAATAGTTTGTATCCTGGATAAAAAAAATGTTGTTTTAAATCAAAACGTTGGTAAAAATACCATAAAAAGGTGTACAAAATATAAATAAATTTTGTAAAAATACCCACAACGTTAGATTTGATATTTATTTAACGTATGCTTATAAATATAAAACTTCCCCTAATGGTCTCATTGGTTAAGAAGAGTGATAAATAGCCAGACAATGTGGACAAAAATATAGGAAAATTATAAGATTTTTCATCATTTCACCAAAATAATAAAAAGTACAAATTTAAATAAAAAAGGAGTGCATTTCGTTCCATCATACCCTTGATCTTCCTTTAGCTCTAGGGTATCAAAAGGCACCGCATGACTGCGATATCCTTGTCGTCTAGCAACAGGAAGCGTAGATCATAAAATATTGATATTTTGCTGCTTTGATTTTTTAGCGCACTGTTTAAGTAATGGCAGCACTGCGACACAGAAAGAGACGGCAACAGCGGCAGACAGACGGAGAAAGAGACAGCAATGTCGGGAGCCTGGGACGGCAATTCTCATTCATGCCATCCGCTTTACGGTTTTTGTTCAGGGAGATAGTTACGGGGAGTAGCAACTATCCCCAATCTTCCTTTTGGAAAAATCCTCTGAAACCGAGGATGTCAGTAGAAGGCTAACCCCGGACAAAATGCCAAAGAGCGCAACAATCCACGAATTTAGTTTCCTTTTGGGGCCCACACAAAAACCAGACGTGGCATGCAACATGAGGCGAGGTTAGAGGCGCAAGCTGTGTTCTCACAGCACAGTGGTTTGAACTCTGGGTTTTCTGCATTATTGTTACAACAATAATAATGCAATAAAGTGAACCTGAATATTGTTATATAATTTTATTATTTTTTTATATTTTTTTGTAAACTTATTTCAATCATTAGCATTACACTTTTCAATAGTTTCAGTTATTTGAGACTTTTCCATCTTTCAGATAACGTTTTCAATATAACACTTCTTTCATTAAATTTCTTTGACCTAAAAAAAAATGAAAATAATTTTTTTTACTGAAAAATAAAAAAGACCATTGTTATCACTGTGCAGTGGCAGACACTCAGGCGGGGCTCATGGGGTAATAAAGGGGGCTGCAACCACAGCAGCAGGGCATTCAAGTTGTATTGGTTTTGGTTGCTCGCTGGGGATCGAATATTCAATGAAGAAATTCTGAATTTATCTTCCCCTAGTAATAAAAGAGAATTGTGTAGATTCTACATTGGATCGATTTAAATTGAAAAAGATTTTTTGCGGTTAAATGCCTGGTATTAAAAAGTTTGTTTTATATTACACCAAGAGTAATTCAAAGTTTAAATAAGTAAATAAATTATATAAATTATATTTTTACTTTAACATTCTCTTTCTTTTTTTTTTAAAACAAATTGGGCCGCCTTAATTTTATATACTAATTTATTTTGCTTTTATAAATAAACAAGGTAATCGAAACCCTGATTGTTCAATATTATTTTTAATCAAGAAATATGATAGATTGAAACCATAATTTCAGGTATAAAATTACACTACTATCCTCTCATTTCAAATTAATGTAGTAAATAACCAGGAATGCGCTGATATATCCTATGCAGATTGCCTTCACCAATCGAACTTCCACATCAGTCGAATCGTAATCTCATTATAGTATTGCAGTCAAACTAATTGAACAATTAAATATGTTTATCGTTACTGTTGAGGGTTACACATCAGTGTGCACTTTACCTGCCCATACATATTGGATTACGTAACCCAAAACTTTCATCCTCATTAAATGCATAATTGTATTTATTTACCAGAAGAGATTCGGTCGGAGCTCTGGAGAGAAGCGGAGAAGGTTTATCAGGGCCTTTGCAGGGGGAAGGCAAATACTTGGTTAATATTAAGCAAAATCAATTGGCAGAGGTACAAGCCACAAAGTTTGTGTACACCAAACAAAAATATGCTATGTTAAGGTGTAATTTTATCTGGATATTTATTTTATTTATTTTTTGACTAGCAACTAAAACAATTCAAAGCTTTTAAATGTTATTGATATTATTTTTTACAGAACTGAATTGAGTTAATTAATATTAATACAATGAAAATTTTCCCACAGCATATTTCATTTTGTAAATATTGTTTCCAAGTGTCTTTGGCTATCAATAACATTTAATCAAAACCCAAATGAGCGGCACTGCCACAAGTTCGTGTGTGATATGTGTGCCTGGGTAAATCAGCTCATTTCGACAACATTTCCGGCAACGAAAGCATGCTAAGAATGAAAAATGAACTTGTATGTCGAGGGGCGTTGGAGCAGCGATGGGCGATGGGGGAAAAAATCTATAATATGACATAAAAATGAAAACCGAAATGACAAGGGTACGGCCTTAAGATTTTGTGGCCCGGGGCAATGCGGTTTGGAGATATGCCAACTATTACAAATTGATTCTCTCGGTTTGGGTTCCGTTTTTGCGCTCGTGGGCTCTGCGAAAAACCTATTTAAAATGCGTGACTGCACCGACTTTAAAACGTCCCTTCCTCGAGTCCACGATCCACGTTTTAATGTCCCGTATTTTTTATTGACGTCAAAGGTTTCTGCTCTTCAGTTTTATTGTTCAGCGGGGGGTGGCCATAAACCCAACAATAGCAACAGCAACCGGTCTCAATTAAAGACGTCTCGGGGGCCTAGTAACCAAAAATTGACTGAATGGCAATGACAGCGAATGGAGGGGTTGTGGGTGTCTGGGTGTGGGTTGTGGGTATAAATACAACAGGCAGCAGAAAGGACTTGAACAACAAGTGACAAGCTGTAAAAATTACAATGCCTGCAATAACGAAAACCATGTAGACGAGTGTGCCACTCAAAGTAGTGGTAGTGTAGGTGTTGGCTTTTTTTTTTTTCTCTTTTTTAGCCGTAGGGCCAACAACGATTTGCAGTCTTGAACGTGACTCACTTTGCTAAATGGTGCGCAGCCAGCGGGAGATGATAGCCAAAAGGGGCGGAGGAGCTCTAGGGGGCGTGGCGGGTGAAGAGATCGGAGAAAGTTGCGGGAAAAACAATGAAAACTTTTATTTGCCAACTACCATGTTGCTTCTTTCTCTATGTGGCAAGGTCCTTGGAATTCGGGGATCGCGGTTGCTTTTTTATGGAAAATATTTAAAATATTTTAGGCTTTAAATTCTATAATTAATAATTATCGGAAATAATAGTAAAGTCTAGAAACCTTTTTATTTTACTTTTTAAAATATTCTTTGCAAACCAAATTTGGGTTGTTACACAATTCATTAAAACAAAAATGATCTGAATGCGCCAGTGATTTTAATTAATATAAACAAAAATTTGTTAAGTTAAAAATATTTGATAAAATATACACAATTAGTAGGTACATTTTATGTTACATCTTTGTACAATAATGTAATAAACACCCTTTGTTATATAATGGTTCATCCCTTACCCTAAAAACCTATTATTTAGTTCCTAAGAAATTTGTCGCTCAAAATAAAATCCAAATTGGAAAGCATTTACCATTCGACTACATCATTGCAGTGACCTCCTTCAGCCTTATTGTCAAATCTCCCCGAAGCATAAAATATTCAGTTACAGTGTCTCCAACCAGCAATTGTACAATTTGTTCATCTCCATGGGATGTGCACCCCCACTTTGTTGTTCTTCAAGTCTAATTAACCACATCAAAAAAAATCTATGGCAAATTTGCGTGGGTTGCCATTGGGTGTCCCTCGGAATCTTCAGCGCCCCTCTTTGTCTTGTCTTATTGTCAGTATAAATGTTGCAAGTACGTGTTTTATACAAGGCAGACAAGGCAAAGGCCAAAGGAAAACGGGGAGAAACAGAAAAGTGTCTGCTAAACACGTGTCGAACACAGCCGCGAGCCCAAAATGCCCAAATTTTTTGCAGAAGGAGAAGAAGAACTTCGATTCCGAGGAAAATCGCTGACTGGAAATCGAAATCAATATGTATGCGACGGAGAGGACGATTGAAATTGAACTTCTTGAACTTTGAAGTGCTCCCCAAAATCGAAATGATACTAATTACTTGCCGAGTGGAGCGGAGTCCCCGAGGTCTACAATAAATATTGAAATACTCATAAATTGCTGCAAAATAAAATGGGTTTTTTCCATCCATAGATCCCTTTCAGCAACGTGCTTGAGGGCACGATGACCTTTCGTTCAAATTTATAAATGAAATATTTCGCTGCCTGAATTTTGGGTCAGGCTCACTTTAATTATGCATGGAAACGTGTGCCATAATTCGGTTTTTCCCCCATGGGAGCTCACATTTTAAGTGAATTTAAGTTAAAACATTTTGAGGTCTTTGGGTCAACTGAAGAAATGTAAGACTAAGCCTTCAATCAGCATTAGGTGACCACTACATTTTCTAAAGCTAATAAAATTCTGAAGGAAAAGCAATGGCGGCAAATAATCATATTCAAAATATCAAAATCAAGCCGGACACACAAACAGAAATACATTTATAGATACACTGAAAAGATATGATTAAAATTTTAAGTTAAATAAAAAAAAAATATCCCAATTAAAACAAGGTTCATTGTCAGCGTAACTCATTTAAAAAAATTTAAAACTAAAATATTTTAGAAAAGTTTCACGATCTCCAATGTTTTAAAGTTTCTTCTACCACTAAATTAGTTCTTATGTTTAAAGGATTTTCTATAAAAACAAATGTTAGCCATTCAAAAGGAATCTTTCTATAAAATTAAAAATAAAATAAATTCTGATTTTTTTTAATTATCTATTTTTATTTTATTTATTTATTTTATTTTAGTTTTAACTGTACATTTTATTTTTTCTCAGTAATCAGGCAATATCATCAATGGAAATGAAGCTGTATCGCCTCTCAATTGGTGGGCGTTCGTGTGGCAAAGGAGTGGCTGCAAAAAAAGGGACATTTGTTCTTAGCAATTTTCTTTTTTGATTCTTTTTTTTGTATATTTTTTTCCAACATTTATTTACGCCCTCGAACATTGCGCCACGTTGTTCAATTACCGCCAAGAATAATGGTTGCAGTCAACAGAGAAAACAAACCCAATCGAAGGAAACCAATGCGAAGGCCAGGAGAATGAAATAAAAACCGAAATGATCTTCGATGGTTTCAATTGCTGCTTGTTGTGTGTTTCAAACAAAAGCCAAAGAAAAGGGGAAACATCACCGAAAGGGGAGGCTCTGGTTTAGTTGCTTAAAGGTAGCGAAAAGAGCAACCTTTTTGTTTTTGGCTGACCTTTACCCCCGATGTGGACTACCATCCCTTTGCAAACGCTTTGCATAATTCTTGGCATGCAAATTTTTCAATTGAGCCCAAAAGAAATCAAGCAAAAACAAAAATGTCCAAAGAAAAATAAAGGAGACCGTTGTCGTTGCCCAGGAAATCGTTGAAAAAGTGTCGAAGCTGTTGCCATGGCCCCAATTCTGCACTATCCATTCGCCGTCGCATTGTAAACTTTTGTTCAATATATTTTAGCAAGTCTGACCCAGTTTATTAGGTTATTTGATACTCTTTTAATTGTTATCCAAAAAGGAGAGTTAAAAATATGTTGGTATAAAATTAGGAAGCTAAAAAAAGCAGTGTATAAGCAAAAAATAATAGAAGACTGTGAAGGAAATATGATTCAGTTTTAAAATAAGTTTAACCGTTTAAAAAACTATATGTTATATACATTTTACTTGGTTTTAATTACTCTTATCAAATATAAAGAAAATAATCCCGAAATAATCCTAAGAGTGTTACAACTTCTATTTCAATTTTCCTTTACATCCCCTTCAATTTCTTCAATAATACTTTTTACATTTCGCACTCCACCTCCAAGTTCAAAATGGCATGGAATGCAAAGGAATAAAAACAAAAAAAATATTTTTTCGGTGGTATCGAAAAGGTGTGGGGTTTGAAAGCTAGGTGGGAAGATGGAAAGTTGGGGAACGTGGGGAAAATGGGGACTGGCGGTCTCCTCGACGACGTTTGGGTTCGTGCGGCGTAATATTATTATTTGATAAAGATGCTAAAAGTAACGAAAACACATTTTCTCAGTTAAAAGGGGTCGTTAGGGAATGAAATATGCGCACGTACGCACCGAACAGGACTCGGGGGGAAAGTCGGGAGGTAGGACTGCATACATGGAGGGGTGCCCAAGTGGGCGGGGGTATTTTTTTTTTCCTCCTGCACAGCATGCGAGTTTATAGTCGATTTTTATCACAGTATTTGAATTATTATTTCAGGAAGCGCGCTATTTGCGCAACGCGCTTTTTGCGGATACGCTTTATTCTTTTTTGCCTTTGCTTATTTTTCGCTCCTTTCAGCCCCCTCTCATTTTTGGCTTTCCTGGCTGCTCCTTTTATGTATTTGCATATGAATGCGGCTCGACGACGATGGCTTTGCCTACTAGGCGGCTACGTGTTGAAAAATCAGTTGTAATGCTAAAATATTATACGTGGACTTGCCGGAACCGAAGCTTTTTGGCAGAGACCCCGCACATTTTTTCAGGGATGACGACAGATTGATTTCGAGTGTCTCTAAATCAGAAATGGGGCCATTTTTTGGGTACCTTCAGAGCTAGAGGATTATTTATAGGTTCTGAGAAAACATTCTTTTAAGAAATTTAAATTTATTTAAAATAAACTACAGCACAGGCACATTTATTGAATTTTTGAAAACATTAAATATACATTTTTATATTACTTAATTACTATTATTATTATAAAAAGATGATTGTTGGGTGTATTTCTTAAAATTTTATAATTCCATGCCTTCAAACCAAATCCATAAAAAATTTGGGCTTTTTTAAGTTGTTTAATTGGTTTTTAAAAGATGAAAAACAGAACACGAAAACTCAATCAAATGGGATTTACTGTCAAATGTATAAAGTTGCTAATTGGGCTTACAGAAAACACAAGCGTTAATTTTTTTGTGCTCAATACATTCGTTTACCAGTCACTTAATCGAATTATATTATTAAGCATATTTCGCCTGAAGTGATCCGTTTGGCAGCCCTGATTGTTTTCCGGTTTTTTGATTCACCTTATATTTTTTCTGTGACAAATTAATAAAATGGAAAGGCGGTGGGGGGAATGCAAAGTAAACCAAGCTCGGCAATAACAATTGAGGGGATGCCTTTTGTGAGGGTCCCTTGGACCCAGAGTTGGTTCCTAAGTAGAGGTACGGGGTTCATTGCCAAGCATAACAGTTATTGTAAGAGATTTCGTGTAAATATTGCATGTAAACGTCGTAAATAAGGCGCTTTTAGTGCCCGATTTTCACGTCGAGGCATCGGCGGAGATACTGTAGCCGTAACTGGAGAATCGGGTGGTTTATTGTTTGCCCAGCCGCCCCTTCGAAAAGGTAAATAAAAATATTTTGTGCGTGAGTGCGGTTTTTAAGCTGCGTGAAATTTTTACACCCCTCCCTCCCCCTCTCCCTTTATTTGATTTTTTTTTGTGTATGGAAATTCGATGATGCCCGTGTGTTTGTGGAAATTTCGGCACCTTTTTTATATGCATTGTCTGTTGGCCGTGGCGCTTCATGTTTTGTTAGCAATGCCTGCGGCAAATTGACTTTTAAGGCATGCCCCAGTCTCCCCCTTTTTTATTCTCTGTGATTTTCCCTCTTTGTTTTCCCATTTTTGCTTGCCTCAGCTTTGTTTTATTTTCCCAGCTTTTTTTGCGAGTCTATCATTTGCATTGCTTTGGGCCAAGTTGGCTGGGTATGTCTGAGACCATTGATTGAAGTTATTTAAAGCATGTTTATAAATGTCAAAATGGCAATTATTCAGACGACGTTTGGGGTCAAAACACACACAGACTCACATGCAACAAGATTATGGGGTTAGCTGGGGTTAAGTGCCCTACTATTAAGTTAAATTTGTCTAGACTTTTATAAAATGTTTTTTTCTTGGGTCCTGTATGCCTTTGGGTATGGCTTTCAACTTTTTGTAGTTAAGAAAAATGTGGTACCCAGCTTTATATTTTAAAAAATTAAATTTAATTAAATCAATAGCTTGGCCAAATTTTCACAAGCCACAAAGTATTAAATCGATAAGCTAAAACGTATGCAAAGAACTCAAATGCTTAACTAATTGAAAAATAACAGAAATTGTGAGAAACCGCAAAGCAAAGGCTCAAAGTGTTAAATAAATTGCTAGAAAACATTCACTTGCGGCTACAAACAATTGTGGAAATTCCAAAAGTAAGCAGTAAATACCTGTTGGTTTTGCTCAAAGTGGATTCAATTCCAATTAAAAAATTCTGTTATATAATTCAAATAGACTTGTATGTGGCCTAGTTATCTTGAAGTTAAAAATTTAAACTAAAACTTATGCGTGCTCATCTAAATAGGTCGATTAAATTAAATGTGTGCATTGACTAGAACTCCTTAATAAATTGATAAATAAAATTCATTTGCGGCCATGGAAATTATGGTGAAAACCGCATGCAACTTATAAGCCTGGAAAACGTTAACTACTATTGCTTGCTAACCTCGTGGAAATCCAATCATGCCGCTTGACCGCACTCTCAATTTTATTGGCTTCATGGCAATATTTCCACATTAAACTTTGCTAATTGCATTCGGTTGGGCCCAAAAAAACAGCCAGAAATGCCAGAGATTTACAAAGAAAACCCAACCAAGCGCAGCAGGTTATTGGGGCCAATAAAGAAATTTTAATTTAATCATGGCATAGAAAATCATAAACAAATGGTAGTATGCCCAAATGGACAATAATTTTTAGATCCATTCGGCGCGGGGTGCCCCCAATTTGAGTTGCCCTCCTGGAAGCTCATAAAAGCGTGAATGCATATTTAAAATTTTCGTTAAAAGTCTCCTGCCATTGGCCTCTAGCCCTCTTTGAAATACAAATTCATGAGTTACGAATGAAAATATTAAAAGTAGCTCCAATGCTTTTTAGCACTCAGTCAGTCATTCAGTCAATTTTCGTAAAGCAAACACACTCCCCGTCTGATACTTCATTTGTTTCCGTTTCCGATGTTTCGATGTCAGGGACCAACGACAACAACAAGTCAAACAAACAAACAGCCCAAATAATTATGAATGACAAAAGTTATACAAATAAATAAAAGAAAAGCAACAAGGGAAATGACTGCAAATTAAGAGAAGTAAACAAGCAAATACTCTTGAAGATAGTTGGTTACCAAAGTTATGATTTAATGTATCAAATATTTGTTTTGATTAATGGGTTAGAAAAATAAAGAAGTAAGGAAAAGATTTACGGAATAACAGAAAAAAATCTTTGAACAATAAAAGGACGTTTATTGTTGTATTACTAATAAAAAGGTGTTATAAAATGATTAGTCAACTAAAAATTAAAAAATGTAGAAATCCTAAAAAACAATTCTTTAAAATAAAAAGAGGGAACCACCATTAGGTACTACCCCTTTCAAAACGGGTTCTTAAATGTTCTTATATTTTTAAGCGATCCGCAAAGCTTTCAGCTTATTTGTTAAAACAAAATCGGACCCAAACAAACAGCAGGACACTGTCTTGATACTCTTCACTCATCTCAAATTTCTGTCAAATGAATGAAAAAAAAAATGATGAGTGCTTTTCAAGGCAATCTCCCTCCGTCATTCCCCTATTTTCCACTGGTTTTTCCGACCGAGTTTCAGTGTCGTCGCGGCTCGTTTCACATTTTACAGTCGCTGGCTCATTTATAAATTTATGAGCTCAACTGCCAGGGGAGTTATCGCGTTAAAATGCTTCGCTGTTCCCACTGTATTTTTCCCGGTTTTCCCCGCCACCTTCTGCCACACTGAGACTTAAATACTGGAGCAACCGCGAAATTCATTCTTTAAATAAACATATATTTTAAATATGCGTCTAAGATGGCGATAAGAACAAAATCGTAAAAAAACTGGGTTCTAAAATAACGACTACAGAACCTATTAATAAAAAATAAATTAACCAACAAAGTAGGTACATTGAAATTTTTGTGGTTATTGAAAGAGCTTATATATTTTTACAATGCTTTTCTAATTATATGAAAAATATTTCAAATAAATTTGCAACAAAATTTAATTAATTAATTAAAAGATTATTTTTTAAAGATTTTTTTATAATGAACCAAAATTTTTTTTCGGTATAGCTATCCCCACTTCCATTTTCCCCCTGCTTATATTGCAGCGCAAAGATACAAAAAAAAAGAATAAAATAAAAATTAGCAATAAAAAGTAGAAAAGCGTGTTTGTTTGTTAACAAGTGCAGGACCAGAGTGAAAGAGACGGCGGCACTGAAAGGAAAGAGAGAGGTAGAGGAAGCTGGGAAGAAAAATGACGGCGACATCAAATGGATTTCATGTCACGTTACACAAATGTGCCAAGGAATTAAAAATGTGAGGATGGCAAGTTGGAATAGCAACAGTTGCTGTCTTGTAGTTGTTGTTGTCCCATTAGCGTGCTACTGCAGCCAGCTTAAATGCGAAAAGTGTGTTCATTACTCCCAGCTTTTCTCACTCTTCTCATCTCTTGCAGTGAAAATTATTTTCATTCTCGCTTTGGTGCGCTCACTTGCCCAAAAGCTAAACACACACACACACACACATGCACACAACTCTTTCTCACTGTCTCAGTTGCTCAGTTTCCCCATTTTTCCTGCCCCCCTTCCCACCGGTTAACCTTTGTCTCTGGGCGGAAATTTCAATTATTTATTACGCATACGCAGCGTTGTTAGCTTAATGACTGGCTCCTGCTGCAAGACCAAACCAAATGAAAACTCCAGGCCAAACCAAGCAAATGTGATTTAGCCAAGACCAGGATACACCAAACATTTGCCACAAAATTGCATATAAATCATAGAGGTTGATCTTTCGAGGGCTTGCAGTGGGAACATTAAGTAGTACTAAAATTAAGAGCACTTATCCGAGTAATTGTGCACACATTTTATGTTATGAGCTTTAAATAAAGTTTTGAATTATTTTGTCCTTAAATTGTTTATGGTTTCTTTTGGCTTTAGACCATAAGAAAAAACAACAATTCTTTAAATAAACTAAAATATAGGTACAGTATCATTTAAATATGTTATTTTTAAAAACCAAAACATAAAAAGAGCATTTAAATGGAGCATTGAAATTTCAGGTCAAGCAGATTTAACGATGTGGTAAAACATGAAGAATAAATTAATAAATATAAACACTGTAAAGATTTCTGATTAAATTTTAAGACTGTTGTTTAAAACTATTTCGTAGAAAATGTATTTTCATTTTAAAAAGAGAATTTTAAGTAAATAAATATCGTAGCCCGTGACCAAAATTAAAGAGCCCAAGGGAATTAAGCAAAGTAATTTAAAACTTGACGAGGAATGCTTTTACATAAACGTAACAATTTATTGCGCATAATACCGAATATTTAAAAATAAATAAAAATGTATTTTGATATTTAGTATCCTATACAAGAAAAATTCTAAAGAATATTTTGGAGTCGTTGCAAATGATTGAAACGAAAAGTTCACATTTTATACATTTCCTACATATATGCCACAGGCAACCACTTCTGTGGAGAAAATTGTATAATAAATTTAGTACGAGTAACATGTAGAGCTTGCCATTTTCCAGCTTCCGTTTCCCTTTTTCCATTTCACTGGTTAGGAGTTCAAACTCTGTGGCATAAAAATCGGTCTCATTTTGATTGGCATCATTGATCGAAACAACACGAATCGTTTTGCTCACCAAATGACTCGCAAAAAGGTGGAAGTGAGCTGGTTGCTACATTTAGTCCTTGCCTTTTTTTGAATCCTTGCTAAATTATTGAGTGAGTGAGCACGAGTGAGTGATTGTGTCACGGACTAAGGCCAACTAATTGGATTTGTGCCAGCAGAAGGAGGATCCAGGAAGTGTTTTGAAAATTGTCACAATTAAGTTCCGGGGGGACAGAGGACATGCCGATGTCCTGGACAAGGCCACTTTGCGAGTTCATTGCCCCCCAAAGGCTAAACAACGCCACAACTGATGCACTGGAGAGGGTTGACGGGGGGCCAGGGGCTGTCGACTGACGAGGACAATGTTATGCGGCATAATTCACATAAATTATGCAATTTATACGCGACGTATGCTAAGCCTCAAAATGGACACGACAATGCAAATGATATGGCTAATGTGGCGGGGTGCAAAGAGTTGTCTTTACACTAAAAACAGCACATATAAATGTGAATTGAAATAGATTTAATTTTGTTTAGTTCTATTTATAAAGTTAAAGTGGGTCAAAACGGTTTGTCAAAATGTATATTTTGTATTTAACAGAGAATATAGTGTACAGATTAAATGTGCATTTAAACACCTACTAAAGCAAATTAATGACAAATTTATTTATTTAAAGAAATAATACGTACCTATACAATTTAGTAACTTATAAGAGTGTCTGATTATATAATTCGCATCTTTAATAACTAAATAAATAAAAAAGTCTTAAGACTTTGATAATTGTTTTAAAATTGCTTCAAAAAATGAATTTGTTAGGTTTAAATAAAACTAGCACATTAAAAAAAATGTGTCTCAAATTCGCCTTTCTTTTCACAGTGGATGAGGGGGTTGAAAAGGAGGTATATTTCTACTACAGAAAAAAATATGTTACAAGTTGCAGTTGCAGATTTTTATGCACACAAGTGCATAGGGGGCAGAAGGACTTCACTTCTGCTGCTTCCACAATTGCATGATGACAATTGAGAAGGGGTCGACTGAGGCGTTTAAGGGGGGAGTGAGGGAAAAGAGCTTAGAGCTTAGACATATGCACCATGCAAACTCTCAAACAAACACATATATTGTAGCAGTCTAAAAACGTCAACGGGGCCCATTAGAAAGTGAATAGACAAGGTTCAAGGGTTGCGGCCACAGAAACTTGGAGGGGTGTTAAGTCCTTGCTCCCCTCAAAAACCCTTTTTATCCCCACCGCCTCTGTGTAATCCGACAGCTGTAAAGTAGTTGGTGGACAGACAACGACTGCAGCGGGAAATCCCTGAGAGTGATATAGATAAATATATGGTAATGGGACATAATGACAGCATGAGAGTGAATAGAGATATTCAATGTGTAGAATTTATTTATTTCCTGACATATAGATGTATTGATGCAGTCAAATAGACAAACAACGTCAAATTTGTTATAAGCAAGAACTTATAAGTTTATGTTTAAGACATTCAGATTATGTTGAACCAGTTCTCTTACAATAATTTCAGAATTTAAATTGCTTACAGATTTAAAACCAGTCTTAGTAAATTAAAATTTATTTTCAAACTTTGTCAAATGTCCTGTTTAGATTTTATTCATTCAATCCTTTTTATCTCACCCAACTTAATTAAATAAAAATGGGATTTCATATCCAACTACCACTTTTTTTGAGATTCCCCCTCTTTTTCTGCCTCTAAACTGGCTGACTGATTGAATCTCTTTGTTCCGCTTTAAGTGTTTAACAGTTCCCTGGGGTGTCCTCGCTTTGAACTAGTTCCATTTGAACAAAACGTATTCTTATTTCCTTCTAATTCAGCCCCATGCACACACACATCCTGCCACTCCCCCGCCGCTCTGGAGTTTTATAGATTTATAAATTCAAATATCATGGCCACTGCATCCGAACCAGACAGTCAGACTTTCAGACATTCAGACAGGGGGACAATGAAGTCAAAGGAGGCGAGTTGTTCCTGCTGTTTCCACTGCTGCACTGCAGCCTGTTGACAAAAACAACGAGAACAATGCGAGAGCAGCCACACATGGATCCAAGGATATACACAGTTCGGGGAAGCACTGGTGGGTGAGAGGGGTCGAGGGGTGGGATATCTCCTTCGTAGTGACAGCGAAACACTGCAATAAAAGTGGTGGCACGTTGGCACCGAGGGGTGGAATTTACATTTAGTTTATGAGTAGACAAGCGACGACAATAGTGGGGACGAAGCATCCTGATGACCCCCTTCCTTTTCAGACTTCTGCTCCACAGTGTGCTCCTTCTGCAGCTCCTTCAACTGATGCAGCTGAGCCACTGATGCTACACTGACAAACAAGTCATTAAAATAAAAATTTACCAGTTTGAATAAAGCAAATTTGTTTTATTGATAGAACAAGTTTGAAATTACTATGACTTTTAAAAAACAATTTAAAATCAGTATCAAATATCTCTAACCGTTGTCTGTTTAAAAACATTAAAATGTACAGGGCGTGATTTCACTTACGATCCTGTTTTAATCAATCAATTAACGCATAATTAATTATAACCAAAATATAAACAAAATATTCTTAATTTAATTATTTACTTAATTAAATTAAATTGATCAAAACCAATTGTGCACCTTCTTCTAATAACAGTAGTTTTACTAAGTAATTTTTGTAATGCAGCAGTATTCCTTTCTTTTCAAATGTCTTAATCGGTATATTATTAATGAAGAAAACATTTCTTGCAGTGTACTCTTTCCGCAGTTGTTGTTGCTGTTGTGCGCCGAAAAGGTCATACACAATGAAATGCACAAATGTCAACATTTAACGGTCAAAATGGTCGCAGCAACAGCCAGGGGGAACCCCACACAAAAGGGGGATCCATGGCTGAGGACTGGGCATTGTGTGGCTGCCAGGAAGTGGAATCACCACAGTCGACCTTAGCCAGCATTTCCAAGTTTAAAGTTTATGGCCCAAAAGAAAAGTCGCCGAGCACAATGGACAACACAGAAGCAACAGGAGCATCAGCCACTCCCACTTCCACTCCCTTTCCCCAATTGGCAGGCAAACTAATCAGGTTGACAGAGGATAGTGTCCATTGGATTTGGGGCGGAAGAGGGGGAAAAACCAAGGGGGCGTGGCCGGTGGAAGATGCAACTTTATGACATTTGCCGAGGGCACACAACTTGCAACAAAGTGCAGGAGAATGTTGCCTCGGGACTTGAGAGGTGGCAAAAAATGAAATGCTGCAGATATCGTAAATATTGGTGGGTTTTTTTTAATACACTTCAGGAAAGACTAACGTTTTTAAGACTTAAATGTTTGTTGTACCTTTACTTCTCAATATCAAATTTAAGTATAATAAATCATCTCCTACCAAACCGTTTAGTTTACTTTTGTTTTTAGTACTCTATGTAGTAAGCCACATGTTAAATTAAAAAGTTGTAATTGTTCTAAGTTTTAAAAACGTAACTTGGTGACAACAAATGACAGTATCCTACCATCGTTAAAGCGACATAAAAAAAATTAATCTTTTAAGAACACCATAAATAATCGTAAAACAATAGATGATGTAAAAAGAGGAGAAATTTTTAAGTCTTTAATTTGTTAAAAATGACTTGCCAGAGCCCAATTAAAAGAGATTTTACCGTAAGTTAAAAATAAAGTGTGCCAAAATGGAAAGTATTCCCATTGCCAAGTCGCATTGTCATTCTCTGTCTCTTTCTTTACATCCTATCCCCATCTCTCTCTTAACAGTGCTACCTTTCTCTGTCACATGTTTGTGGGAAAAGGGACCTTTGTGGCAGTTCAATCGTAATGAACTATGCACAAAAATGACCTCCAGTCACAGAACTTTGTTGGTGGACAACACAGACCAACAAGTTTTCACTCCACCTTCGTCTGCCCCATCGTCGTATTTTCCGTTTCTTTCTGCACAAATTACATTTTGGTTGGGCTGGACAATGTTTTCCAGGGTTGCCACCAGCTGCCATTGGACTTTCTTCCGCTCGCTTTTTTACAGGGTTGTGGGTGGGTGGCGCCTCATGCAAGTGCAAAGAGCCCTAAAATTATGTCTAGCCAGGAAGCAAACTTTTTGTCCTTTGTCCAACACTTTATTAACGCACCAGCTACGGGAAAAAAATGTATTTAAAAGGATTTCATAAAAGGGTTTCACATTCAGCTGAGATTTTTAAGGGTCGTAATTAGTTTGGGATTTTATGAAGCTGCACTTTTTTAGGGTTGATAAATATTTTATAAGATCACAGTTAATTTACTGGGACATACTTACTTACTTTTAGAATAAACTATGCTTAAATTTAAATAAATGAGGTATTCAAAGAACACTTTCCCTCAAATAGCATTATTCACTTGTGAATTTTCATTTTTTTGTATACCTACTAACATGCGGAAATTCAGTTGATTGATTTATTTTCGAGCACAACATTTGCAATTAGTTTTGCTAAGTATAAAAGCAAGCGGTTTTAAGCGAACTAAAGGTCGAAGGCGGTTTAGACTTAGAAAAATAAAAATCTTTTCCCGGCTTTGCTATATCTGTATACTTTAACGCCCGTTTACAATTATTAATCATTATTTAAAAGGTTTACAAGCATTTTATTTATAAGAAGCAACACTTGCATTTCCAAACCATTAAATATTCAAAATATAAAAAAAAAGTGTCCCTTCAAAGGAAAATAAAAGCAGAGAAACAATTGTTTACTTTAATGCTTACATTTGCTATATCCAAAGCAGTTCAAACTGTCAACAGGATGAAATCCTTTCTTTTGAACTACTCCTGCTGGACAGTCGGAGCGCAGAACACAGGCCGGAATTTTTTCGTTAATCACATATCCTGGGCGGCATACGCAAGGACCTCCGCAAATCCTAAAGCAGGGTCCATCGGCATTAAATTCGCAAGTTTCGGGGCAGGCTGTGGGGCATTTTGCTCTAGTTCCATTGGCTTTGCACAGGTCGTCGCAATCAATTGGTGATAGGAAGATCAGAAGACCCAGGATAACAAAGACTTCAGTGTTCCACATCGCAGTCAATTGAAAATGCGAGAACTCCGCTAAATTTATATATTTTTGAGCATAACATTTGTAATTACCTGACTCATTATATAATTTAATAAACACAACCGTGTAATAGTCTTTTTTTTTATATCTAAGAAATTTATAAAAAAAAAAAAACTAGGTATAATTTTGAACACACTACCTTTATTTTATTATCAACTTATTTCTTTAAACCGTTTTTAAAATTTGAAAGTTTAATACAACATTTGATATAAAAGTTATTTACATCGGTCGTCCATCGTATGCTATGTATTACAATTTAATGAATGTTTTACAAAATTGTGGTAAAATCTTTTAAGAAATATTTAAAAATAACTGAATGGTGGGTTGATTATCACAAAAATGTATGGTGGATATAGTAGTTTAGCTGAAAAATCCTAAGTGAGCATGAAAAAAATACTTAGTATTGGATATTTATCTTAAAACAAGTATTTCTTTAAGTGAAATTAACAATTTGTATGCTTTTCCATCGACAATTGTTTTAATACTCTGAAGTCTGTTTGTCGAGAACGGCAGATGTTTCCTATGTGACTGGGCTTCTGCATTTTCGAAGTGCGTTCTAAAACCACATGCTTATGCACTGAAAAGAACAATCATCATTATTATTAAAGTTAAAACAATTATTTTAACATGTAAATAATATTTATTTTATAAACACATTTAAAAGAAATCTTTGCAGATTTTTGAGTTGGGTAAAACAGCCAAGAAATCGACTAAACACACATAATTTTTAGAGATTTCCGGGAAGTTTCAGTTCCAAACATTTTCCCACGCATCATTTTCTATTGGCTTCCAAATCTTTTTTCTTGTTATTTAATTTAATGGTTGGAATTATTAAGAAGACTTTTATACAAACTTTGTTCCTGTGTGAAGTTGGAGTTGGTCAGTCCAATGCTCATAATTATGCTCTGCAATTGGCAGAATGCAATGTGCGCCTAAAATTGCGGAGAAACAGAACTTGGGGTTTAATGGGAATGGAAGGGGAAATCCCCGGCAGCAGCTGCGGTTGCCATCAGTTGTTGTTGCTGCTGCTGTCGTCGTCTTTTTGGAATTTAATTAAAGTTTACACAAGTAAACAAATGACAGTCTGCAGCCGCCAACATTGCAAGATATTTGTCTGCATTTGTGTGTGTGTCTGTATCTGTGTTTGCTTCTGCATCTGTGGATGTGAATGCGGCTGTGTGCGTGCCACATGGCCACAAAACGAGTGCAGAGCCAAGAAGACTGGCTAAAATTGTATTAAAGAAAACTCACAAAACGGCAAGCAGAGGTAAAGTTTTCAGTGACAACAATTTTTCGCACTCGGTAGGCATTGAAATAAATACAAATTTTCGGGGGTTGCTTGAAAAGATCATATAAAGAATATGAGTCATATAAGAAATATAATCTTTTTAATTTGCAAATCATAAAATATTTTTAAAATGTATTAGTTATTATTAGTATTGCATAATCCTTTCTGTTTTTATGGGAATTAAATTATTTTATAATTCTCTCGGTTATATAAATATTTAAGCGTTAGATGTGACTAACTCTATTTGTTTTAGGATGTTAAATATCGCTTCATGGGCTTCCATGTCAAGAGGAAGCTCTTAGGAAAATTATATACTTTAATAACGAAGTGCTTATAAATAAGTATGTGCAAACTGGAATTATTTTCGCTTTTGTTTCTGATCTTCTGTCCAGTGTTTGATTGCTTTGTGGAAGGAATCGATTGCACTGAAAATGGAACTCAGATCGATTGCCCCACAGCCTGTCCGGAAACTTGTGAATCTAAGGGTAACATCAAATGCAGTTTAATTTGCGGAGGTCCGTGTGCCTGCAAGCCAGGATATATCATTAATCGGGAGATTCCTGCCTGTATTCTGCCCTCTGATTGTCCAGCAAATGTTACGCAAGAAGACGGTGGCAGAAGACTGTTAAATTTCGATTGCTTTAGTGGATTTAATTCATGTAGTCAATTAATAACTCGGCCTATATCGAGTGATGCAATTTTTTATAACAAATTGGTTCTTGATTCAAAAGATGAATCAACGCCATCTATAATAATAGAACAACTTTAAAACTAACAAACAACAATATGTTAAACAGAACATGTAAAATAAAATACTAAAACAAACTGATAACATTATATTTTCCTTTTTTTTTTAACAACTTTTAGATCTTCCCACTTTTAAAATTGCAAACTGCCTATTAAAAGTACACGTGTGCGGCACATTTGTTGCTTTCAATGACGCAACAACAACCACAAACTGTTTGGTTATTTTTGCTATTTTGCTGCAACGTAAAACTAAAATCCCCCGAATTATGCAACAAAAAATTAATTAAACACAATTTAGTTTTGTCCAACTCTCATCCCCTGGAGATGAACGTGAGCCGCAAAAAACCGCGATGCGCGAAAAACGCTGCGGTTTCTATCCATAGTATCCATAGTATATATCCGTATAAACACAGTTGAACTTCTATAAATCGAATTAAGAAAATTATTATATTATTATTATTATTAAATTGCGAACTGGTTTTATTAAATTTGTTCACAAATTTAACAAATTAAACAGAATAGTTTCAATCTATCAAATAAATACGTACGTAATCTTAAATAAAATAAAACACTTTTTTTAAATATTGTTACAGCAGAACTTATGAAATTTTAAGAAATATTGTAGCTGTAAAAAAGTGTTCCCCATAACAATAATAGTTCACGTTATTGAGTCTCCACTGTAGTGCAGTGTGAAAGAGACAGCGACAGCAAAATTATTGTTATGCAAAGCCCTGGAAAAGGGCAACGAAAAAATGACCACAAACAGAAAAAAAGGTCCCAGGGACAGGGGCCACGTTTCAAAGGGGCGGATTGGGTTAGCCAGGGGTAAAACGAGGGCTCTTTGCGGCTACTTGACTTAATACCTGCAATAATTATTATAACGATGCAGGGCTCCGAGAGACAGAGAGGGCGATAAAGAGGGAGAGGGACAGAGGGGCGCAGCGGCGAAGAGAGCAAATCTTTTTATGCAATAAAAATATATATAGCAGCAGGCAAACAAAGTTTGAAACGAGCCCATAAAATGGCCAGGATAAGCACTTGGACTTTGCATCGAGCGATTTATTTTTTATTTATTTTTATTCATTTACTTTTTTTTGCGTTGTTCGCTTACACAATAGAATTTATTGCGGAAAGGTTGTAAGGTTGCAGGCTCATTCTCGTTTTCAACTTCTTCTGCAAATCCACGGATTCAATTAAAAACATAGATTCGAATACACTTTTTCATTTCTTTTATATTTTAACTATATTTTGTTAATTCTAAACAAATTCTTTGAAGCAAACAATTTTTTATAACTTTCAAAAACATTTCCAATTTTCCTTGTCGTAAATTGTGTCCTTGGGCACAGCATATTTTTTAGATCGTTTCATTTAAGTTTATACCAATAATTCAATAACCCAAATATCGTAAAAGTAGATTTACTCTTCCTATATATGGGGGATTTTTTTTATAGAAAGCGATTAAGGGAAACCCTTGGCCAGCAAGTTCTTATTTATTTGAAAATGCCATTTGAATATGGCGCGCCCGTGGGCATTTCCTTCCACTTTTCCACTCTCTTTGCTCACGCCTTTCATTAAATTCAATTTAAAAAAGAAAATTTTTAGTGCCCTGCCATAAAAATAACAACCAACAACCGAAAAGGAGCCAGAGGCAAGAGCCAAAAAAAAAGGATCTACGGATGACGACAACGTATCGCGAAGGTCATCAATTACAGGAGGTCCACCAGCCCCTCCCCCTGTTCCCCTTAACGACCCACTACCCCACCCCTCATTGGTAACAACAACACCAACAGGCAGTTGCAAATAACTTGGCTTGAAGCCTCACATTATCCGGCCATAAGCACAAGTAGGAAGCTGGTCCTTCAGTCTGGATCCCTTTTATTATTTCTTTTATACCCTTACAATGGGTATTATTAACTTTGGTTTGTAGAGCAAAGTAAAAAAGAGATCTTAAACAGTGTTAAGTACAAATATTCAAGGTATTGACTCTCTTTAAATTTTTGTGATGGCTGGTCAATCATTTCCATAAAAAACATTTACAAAATAGTCTCCAAAAAAGTAAAAACAAGATTAATTTATGGCTTTAATAGAATGCCATTTTACTATTATGTGTTTATATTAACTGAATGAACATACCTATCATGTTTTTGGTAGTTAGGAGTTTAGTTAATATAAATCTAATTTAAGTTGTCACTCTTTAGGCATTTAAATGATCTCCTGATTTTATCTTTTTAAGAAACAAGTGCATTAAAATCAATAAAAATCAGGCGATACAGCTAAAGATATTGAAATACAAAAGAGTATTTAGTTTTCGGTTGTCCGAAGTTATAGCTATCATTCTCAATACTTTTTTTTTGGCTCATCGTGGAGGAAAAAACAAAAATGAAATGCTCTGCAGATATTTCAAAAGCCATTGACACCCTTTCGGCGAGGCGTGGCCACTGGGGGGTTAAAGGCAGTGCCTCGGCTTGGAGGCCTGCCTTTGAAAAGCTGAATGACCAAATAAATCATATCAAAGTGTCATATAAAAATCGTAATCAGATTTTGAAGCACACACACACATAGGGACAGTCTGGGAGAAGGAGAAAAAGGACAGAGACAAGAAATATGCTGCCAGGCTTGGCATCGTCATACTCATACTCACACGCTTTCCGTAAGCCAACTCCATTAAAAGTGCTTATAAATAAGGTGCTTGAAAGGCAAGTGCACACACACACACACACATACTTGCAGAGAAGGACGCACACAGATACACACAAAGGATATAGGATGGATATCTGGGGCCCATAACACACAAACACTGCACCCAATGCTGATATATCCCCAAAAATGGGAACCGCAACTGGGAGATGACAGCGTGACTGATTTTTAACAGAAGCAAATCACGAAAGATTAAAATTATAAATTTTGTAAAAGTGTAAAAAAAATATTGTTTTTTTCATAAGCAATGAAAGTGTGTTAAAACATGAGAACTATTTTATATCAGGAGAATTTATGATAGTTTCCCTGTTCCAAAATAAAATATAATATAATAGAGTTTATATCTTTAGAATACTAAAAAAATGGAAAATATATTTTAAAATAATTTTGTAATTAGATATAAATGTATTACTAATAAATTACAATAATTGGATCATCTTCCCCCTAAAATCTCGTGTTTAACAATGCTGTTGCCCATCTCCAATGGTTACCCCAAATGGGAATCTTGCAACGTAACCCATTGGCCGCCTCTGTCGCACAAAAGTTTTTGAGTGTGTAAATTGCAAAAGACTATTTGACAAACGTCGGTCAAAAGCACAGGACATGACAGAGTGCCAGGACATCGGGGCAGGGGATCAAAGGCGATGACCGAAAGGACAACCTGCTAGGGACTTTGGTTTAGCACTCTACAGGACCAGCTCCTCGCTCATAGGGTTACCCTGCAGTTAATAAAAAATAATGTGCTTCAATGCGGTTTATTCAATTTTATGGTTCGGACTTTTCAAAAAGCCAAGCACACACATAAACACTCACTCACACACACTCACAGACAATGGTTCTCATCATCTATCATACACAGAAAAAAACCGGCTACTATTTGGTCCATTTTCCATACCATTTCGCTTAATAAAAAACAAGCACAAAGTGCAGTTAAATTGCTTTAACATACATAGTCTAAACTATCTAAGCGGATTTATTAAAGCCCTTTTGAATACCTAAATACCTTAAGTTAAGTCAATATTGCTCCTTCAGCAAACTGAGTTTTAAATTTCAAAAAAATAAATAAATTTTGAAAAACCAATTTTCAATTACGATTTTGTATATATATTTCATTTTAATAATTCGATTTGTCACAGGTCCAAAAATATCCAAAAATGTTTCTGTGTAAAACTACAATTTCCTTTCCCTCCTTTTCGCCTTCTTTGGTTATATTAAAAAGAAAATCGCATTTTTGGCTGGGCGTGGCTGTTTTCCCCGCCCCCAAAATGTCTGCGCTTGTAGTGGGCGAATCATATAAAACACACATAGATACTCACACGCACACACACCACACAACAATAATGCGACGATGGACGTTGCCGCCTTTTTCTTTTTTGAATATTTATGAGTTTGCTTTTCAAATTATAGATGCAGAGCGGGTGAAAGTTGGGAGGTGAGAGGTTTATAGTCAAGGATACGGCCATTTGGCCCAAGTGAGTGTGTGTGTGTGTGGGGTCGTGTCTGTATTAGTAGGAGCGTAAATGTGTGTGGCTTGAGGGAATATCACTTTCCATCTATTTATCAAAATGAGTTTCGCGTCTATTTTATTTCCGGTTTTATTGAAATTTAAGCGAGAATAACCAATAACATAAAGTGTTTATTGATTTTGAATGTTGTGTTTATATTCAACTATATTTCATTGGGCCAAATATAAATATATTTTGTGGAATTTCGGTTGAAAGTTATATTTGTAAATATTAAAAGCGACAAAACTTTAAACCATATTGACAGAACATTTAATATGTTTAATATTTTCTGCACAGTATTTTGTTTATATAAAATGTGTATATTATTTTATCATTTAGAGCATTTGGATGTTTCATTTTTCTTTGTAACTTAACTACATTTTTTTTAACGGACTGGTAAAATAGCTACAGATTGTTAGATCAATCCTTTAGGTTTTTTCAAACCATTTACAATTCTAATAGTCTTTTACACTGAAAGTATATTAATAAAAGTAAACTTTTTTTTAGATTTTAAAGTTGTAATTGATTTATTGCAGTCTCCAAATTAGGCGGCAAATCCTTAAATCCTTTAACACTTTTGTATTCACCTCCTTCCCCACATAACCCGGACTTTAATTCCAATCGAACGTCAATAATTGCCTTCAATTACATTTATTTATTTGCACAGGGCACAGCCCTTTGCAGGACACCTCCTTCCATCCCGATTCTTAATTTAACGTAGCAGACCAGAACCAGACCAACCTCATCCTAGATTGGCTTTGGTCATTGGCCATTTCAATTGGGTATCGCTTTGATTCGCATTTTCATTTATGCATGACGACTGGACTCCGGACCAGACCACTGCCATCGTCTACTATTTTATTTTGCTCGCAATTTATTTATTTTATATGTATATAAGCGTGTTTTTTATTTGTACGGGGCCTTCCCACTCTGCTCTGGTTTATTATGATTATCATGTTTTATTCAACAATTGATGCGCAAATTGGCAGTTGTCTGGATCATTTACAACTCTACACAAATGTGAAAGGACGGGGAGGTATGTAGCTGTCAGAGGCCTCCATGGTGGGTCAAGCGAGGTGGAGTATTGTGGGAGAAGTCCAAGAGTTTTGTGTTCCAAAAATATGTATACTCAATTTTAATATATATTAAACAAAATATTTTATGATTTAAAAGGTCTTTTTTAAAGGTTTGGACTTCTGAAATCAGTTGTTTGCGACCTTTTAATGGTAAAATAGTTTTAAAATGTATAAAAACCTTAAAAAAAGTGACAGAAAAAGCTATTAATAAGTGGAAAATTAACCCTAAATAGTTAAAGACTGTATAAACCTATAAACTAGGAAGCTGCTTAATGTTAAAAAAAAAATATTAAAGCAAAACATGAATTTATTTAATAGCTTTCTTATAATTTAAAATTTTTTAACAAATTCCACCCAATTCGAAAATCAATTTGAGAACCGATCAGATTTATTTTCGCAGCATTTAACGGTCGCTCGGTGCTCGTCAGCTGCGTGGACCAGGGCGTATGATTAATTTGAAATACAAACAAACCGAAATGGTGATGGCGAGAAAAGAGAATTGTAAACCGCAGTCAAGGGGCGGAAGGAGGTGGTTGCACAACCGGTCATGGGCGTGGCAGAGCGTAAATTTGTAGAAAATGCTTGATTTCCGCGCACGTAATTAAGTCCATTTGTTACCACCCCCAGCATCCCGACCCCATTAAATCTTCCTGCGCTGCCCGCAATTGCATTCTGTGACGGGTGAAATGCAGGGGGGGTGAAATGTAAGGGTTACGGGGGTGGAGGGGGTGCAGTCGAGAGGCGACAATAAACTTATATGAAATTAATTGCGCATGCAGCAGCAGCGACGGTAGTAACTAGAGATGGCCTTTCGTTTCGATAGGAAAGTATCGTTTCGATGTTAAAAGAAATTTAAAAAAATAAAATAACCGATATAATAGTTTTAGAAACACACAGTTTTTACCTAAACAATTGTTTGCTGCATTTTTTATATGATTGAAAACATATTTTCCCAAATATATTCCGAGAAAAGCGATATTTCTTAACTCGAAATTTTGCACACAGATTTTTTGGTACCCCATGTAGATAAAGTTTGTTGCAATACGCCCACAAACCGCGAAACTCTGTGGTGACCACAATGTTTGTATTGAAAATATATACAAAGATATCTACAATTTTTGAAAATCAGGCCAGTTGCAAGAAATTGTGTATATAAGAGCGTTTAAAATTTATAACGCTTGAAAGCAAGCTATATTTCTTTCAAGAGGGCTAGCGACTCTAGCGTTTTTCCTTGTTTTGTTTTTTTAAAGAGAGACATGAGTATTGCACATCTTATAGTCGGGAAACCAGACTATAGCGTCCTTTCTTGTTTTGTATACTAACATGCGGAAAATCAGTTGATTGATTTATTTTCGAGTACAGCATTTGCAATTAGTTTTGCTAAGTATATAAGCAAGCGGTCTTTAGCGAACTAAAGGTCGAAGGCGGCTTAGACTTAGAAAATAAAAATCTATATTTATAAGAAGTAACATGCATTTCAAAACCATTAAAAATTCTAAATTAAAAAAAAAAGTGTCCCTTCAAAGAAAATAAAAGCAGAGAAACTATTGTTTATTTTTATGCTTACATTTGTTATATCCAAAGCATTTCAAACTGTCAACAGGATAAAATCCTTTCTTTTGAACTACTCCTGCTGGACAGTCGGAGCGCAAAACACAAGCTGGAATTTTTTCGTTAATCACATATCCTGGGCGGCATACGCAAGGACCTCCGCAAATCAGAAAGCAGGGTCCATCGCCAGTAAATTCGCAAGTTTCGGGGCAGGCTGTGGGGCATTTTGCTCTAGTTCCATTGGCTGTGCACAGCTCGTCGCAATCAATTGGTGATAGGAAGATCAGAAGACCCAGGATAACAAAGACTTCAGTATTCCACATCTCCGTCTATTGAAAATTCGAGCAATCCGCTAAATTTATATACTTTTGGGCATAACATTTGTAATTACCTGACTTATTACATAGCGTGATAAACACAACCGTGTAAAAGTTTATTTTTATTGGCGATAAAAAAGATATGAAACAAGATATAAAAATTCAAACTTAAATTCATTGAAAATAAGGAGTAAAATTATTCCAATGTTATATCACTTTTTCTGTAGATTTGTTGGTACATTTTGATACGATATTCTTGAAATTGTATTCCTTACAATATTTTCTGCGATATACATCCCTAGCAGAAACTGACGGACAGACAGCTGGACAACTGGGATCGACTGTCGTCTGGCATCGTGGAGCGAAGCTCATGCATTAATTAACAGTCAAGTGTCGATGGAGGCTGCCACCACCCCAAAAACCTGCCATCACGAGGAGGGGGAGCTGGGGAGTATCACACTTTCAACTAATTAAATAGCTTTTGATTTTTGCACACCAGATGAAATTTCAATATTAAAGCCGCTGGGCTGGGGCACAGCAGGCAGTCACCGAATCCGGCATATGTTCAATATTTGCATAAATATTTTAATAAAAATTAAAAATGAATGGCCAAGCAGCAGCAAACAGCAGTGAACCCCCGATCCCAAACGAAAGGGCGACCGAGGGAAACATTTTTTAATAAAAAACAAGAAAAGGAAACATTGTGGAAATGCTTTGCAAAACGAAAACTTTAACACCCTGAAAAGCCAATTCGCAAAAAGCACTATAAAATATGAACAAATTCGAATTGTCCGCAAGTTTTTTGCCAGTATAAAATGTAAATTTTTGGTATGAGGTTTTCCGGGTAGTTTAGAACACCACCTAAATAAGTTTTATGGTTCACAAAACAGTCAAGATTCCAAGAAAAATTTAATTAAGTTTCTGTTTTCCAGTTGCCAGATTTATTTGATTGCTACACATTAATTATGGCAATTTCCATGAATTTAACTAAGAGAAAGCATCCATTTAATTCTGGGAAATGTTATGCATTTAATGACTTTCAAGGCCGATTAGAACCATAGCTTTAAGACTACGTTTTTTTTTTAATTTTTAGTGGAAAAGCCATTTTAATAATATATGTTAACCTTTTAAAAACAGCTTAGCCTTTGGGATACAAATAAAGCTTGTAATTTCTTAAGCATACTAAAAACTAATAAAATAGAAGTAAAACAAGAGAGGACGTTATAGTCGGGTTTCCCGACTATCAGATTTGCGATACTTATTGCCCTCTTAAAAAAAATTAATCAAGAAAAAAAGCTAGAGTCGCTAGCACTCAAAAAAAAAGGGTAGCCTGCTTTTAAGCGCAATACATTTTTAACGCACTTCCTAACACAATTTCTTTAAACTGGCCAGATTTTTAAAATTTTAAGATACCTATGTAAATATTTTCAATACAAACGACATTTATTTAGGCTACTTTTCACTTGGTTTAAAAATGTGGACACCACAGAGTTTCGCGGTTTGTGGGCGTTAAAAGAGGCGTGGTCAGGGTCTGCGCTTTGCATATAAAAGTCTGTTTGCAATTTTTGGTGGTTTTAGCTCTTACAGTTCCCGAGACCTTGATGGTTGTACGGACGGACGGACAGACAGACATTTGCAACTTTCAAAGTATTTGCTTACTCTTCAAGTAAAATTAACTTTTACACGGTTGTGTTTGTCACGTTATATAATGAATCAGGTAATTACAAATGTTATGCTCGAAAGTATATAAACTTAGCGGATTTCTCGCATTTTCAATTGACTGCGATGTGGAATACTGAAGTCTTTGTTATCCTGGGTCTTCTGATCTTTCTATCACCAATTGATTGCGACGATCTGTGCACAGCCAATGGAACTAAAGCATCAGGATGCACCACAATCTGCCCCGAAACTTGCGAATTTACTGGCAACGGACCCTGCTATAGGGGTTGCGGAGGTCCTTGCGTATGTCGCCCAGGATATGTGATTAACGAAAAAATTCCAGCCTGTGTTCTTCGCTCCGACTGTCCAGCAGGAGTAGTTCAAAAGAAAGGATTTTATCCTGTTTTCAGTTTGAAATGCTTTGGATTTTACAGAGATTGTTAACTTTAAAATAAACAAATGTTTCTCTGCTTTTATTTTCTTTGAAGGGACACTTTTTTTTATATTTTGAATTTTTAATGGTTTTGAAATGCAATTTTGCTTCTTTTAATTATAATGCTTGTAAAATATTTAAATAATGATTAATAACTCTAAACGGGCGTTAAAGTATACAGATATAGCAAAGCCGTTATAAGATTTTTATTTTCCAAGTCTAAACCGCCTTCGACATTTAGTTTGCTTAAAACCGCTTGCTTATATTTATGACTTAATTCTATAAAGCATAGAAGGTAGGTACTTATATTTAATATAATAAATTGTGAGTATTTAAAACAAAATAAAAAATAGCTATTCAAAGTTTATGTTTTTAAATTTTAAGAACCTGATTTGTTCCTTTTTTATTTGTTTTTTATTCATCTTTTTAGCATAGCTAAGTTACCCTATTTGCAGAAATATATTCCAGTTGACAAACCGAGGCAGCGACTGCTAACCGCAGCGCATTGTAAAAATTTGCGCATCGATTTGCGGCCAGACAACGGCGTGGATCCTGGCTCCTGTCTCCTGTCAGGAGAAGGGTCCCAGGGCCCAGGACCAAAACAGGACCAGAAGCAGACAATGCAAGGACACTGACAATGGGACGGACTGGTGGACTGGAACCATAGGAATCGCCGGGCAACATTATCATCCTCATCATCGCCATCGCAGCACGGTGGGCCCAACGCAAAAATGCAAAAATGCAAATGACAAGACACACGGCTGGGTAGCATTTTGATTAGCGAGCAATTTAAATGCAATTGCATTTCGCAACTCTGTAGCGGGAAAATGCGCAAGGTGCAAAGCATTCAAAATTACTTAAGGCAAACACCACTGTAGGTTCGCAGTAACGGGGTTCCACGGTGCGGATGCGGATGCGGATGTCGATGCGAATTGCACATTGGCCATGTCTGCAGTTTGTCAAGAGGTCTGCAGGAAAAACCCCAAAAAAAATCAAAAAACAAAGCCCAAAAGAAGATGAAAATGAAAATGTACAAAAAAAAACCCACAAAATGGAAAGGGAGTGCAAAATGGGAATGGTAATGTGCGCCTATAGACAAAAGGCCAGCGAAACCGAGAGGTTAGTTTCATATGTTTTTGAAAATAGGAATAGGATAATTGAGATCTCATTGAAATATATCCCAAAAAAAAAAATGTTGATAAGAGTATTTACTGTTTTGTTTTAGCTCTAAATGATTTATTTTTCATGTTGTTCTATGTTAAAAATTTTAAATTTGAATTAAATTAGAATTTTAAAACTAATAAAAACGTGTTTAATAGTCCTTTAGATCCTACAAAAGTTAAAAAAAAATCGACATCAATTAAGCACTTAAACAAACTGATACCAAAAAATTGGTTAACAGCCATTTTCCAGATTTTATATTTGACTTCATTTAAAATAACTTTGATTTAAAAATACCTCGATTTAAAATAACTTTTTGTTTCAAGATGAACAGAGCTTTTTATGATAAATTTATGTGCTTTAATTTTTTAAAACTTTCGATACTAATTTTCTAGCCAAGTTAAGAAACTTTTTCTGACTTTTTAAATTCCTGCCAAATACCGTACATTTAAATAAAATAAATTAACATACCTTCGTTTCAAATAAACTGATTATGCAACCTTCGCAACAGCACAGACTTTTCCATAAGTTGGCATCATATTTTGTGTGTTTGTGGGCATTCGTGTATTTTTGTGTGTGCGCGGTCTCGCTGATGCCCGGAAAATCCCGACGCGACGCGCCAGTTATTGTTTTGCCACTTCAGTTTCTATTGTTATTGTCAGTTGGGGGAAAATTTGAAAAATTCTGTGGAAAAGGGGCAACGAGAGGGGAAAATCAGGGTGCAGTGGTTGCAGCTGCAGCATTTTGATGGCAATGACTTTACATCCGTGCAGCTGCAGCGGTGCTTAAACAATTTAATTTTGATTTAAGTGCGAAATTAAATGTCAGGCACAACTGCCCCCCTTTTGGTGCAGTGTGCGTGCTGCAGCAATGGCAACAAAACTAATTCTATTGACTTTGCTAATGACGTAATTAAGCGCATTTGGCAAACGTTGCGTATACGCAACGCGCTCCACTTGCCAGCTGCATTGTGCTTTTAATTAAGTCCATTTTAATGATGGCCATGACCACAAAAGCTTTTCAAGCGACGATTAAAAAGCGGGCAGGCTGTTTGGCCCGAAGGATTCTAAATTCCAAGGTGATTTTCCGAGGGGGCTCTGCGCAGCGAGTGAAATATTTTGACAGATTGCGAAGCAAGTGTAAATTTATGCAAATTACATCAATAAAAACATTTCGGTTTTTTGTGCGGCTTTCTGGCCAGGCCTTTATGATTTGGCCAAGATGGCGGAGGAGAGTGGCTGGGAGTAGCTGGCTGGCCGCGTGTAGCTCATTTTCTATTAACAACTGCGTGCATAAAAACGACAATGACAGGAACGATGGGGCAGAAGGCTGCTGGCTGGCTGGCTGGAATTCTGAAGGCCAGAAGCGAGGGAAAATGGCTAAGCAGCGAAGCCAGCGAAGCGTCCAGGCGGAAAACCAACTACGGGACAGCCTCATTTGCATGTTGCTCAGCACTCACCCCTCCCCATCATACCACCAGCCCATCCCACCCCACCCCATATAGCCTGATGAGACCAGCCGTCAGTGTCCGTGCGTCAGGACGTCACAGTCGTCACCATGTGGTTGCGTCTGTGACAGTGGAAATAATTCCAGCGAACTGCGCCACACAGTGGTAGAAAATGGGGAATACAAGTCCCTGGGGTACCGACCATTCTTCTGAATAATTCTTTCTTAATGGAGAGAAAATGTAATTCCGGAAATTCATCCCTCTTCAAATTAGGTATTAAATACAGTTCCTAAAGCGCTGCAGGAGCATTAAGGAAACTTTGTAAATATTATATTTGTTTGAAATAAAGTCATGTTTATTTGGTTCCATTTCTTAACATTAGAATTTCTTACCTAGACAATAAAACATTTAAATAAAAAAAGGATATGAATTAGTTAAAAATCACTTTAAATTAAATAAAGTTAAAGTTTAATCAATTTCAAAGGCAAACCCAACGGCTAATAATTAACATTATTATTTTCATCAATTTAAAATTTTCAGCCACAATATTTTCTAGTCCAAAAACTGAAAATGTAAGACCTGTTAATTTGATATTTAGTTAATAACAGTTATTACAAGAGTACCTAAGTTTACTATTTATTTCATAATTTGTTTGTTTTTTTTAGGTCTAAAATAAATTTATGTCTAAAGTACCTTCTATATTATGTTTTTATTTTCATAAGATAACCTATAAAATGATTAAATATTCAAAGAATGTTTTTGGGTTAAAAACCCATTTGTTATAACATTGCTAATAATATTATATTTTTTTAAAATATATATTTTTTTGTGCATTCAATTGTGTGTTTTTTTTAAAAGAGGACATTTTAATTATATGTAAATATAAAGAATATTTTTCCACTGTTCCAGCTGGGCCTTTGGCTCCAAGTTTCGCTTTTGGGGCACGTTTTTGTCTTTGGCCCTAATTCAGGCTTCAGCGCAGAGGCTAATCAACGCCAGCCAAGTTGGACGGGAATCGTTAGACAGACCATAAACAGAGATCCCAGACCGAAAGCGAAGGGCCAGCGATTTTCTGGAGATGGGTTTGGGTTTGAGTTCTGGGTTCTGGGGGTCGGAGGTTGGAGGTCGGAGGTTGGGGCTTTGCGGATGGGTGGACTGGTGGACGGTTGCGTGGCTTTTGGGGCAGCCAAAGAAGACCGCTAAATTTTATTTAATTTTTGTTTAGCCGCGAAAAGTGGCGTATAAAATTTACTTTGGCTTCAAGGATGAGCGATAAAGAAAAGGAGATGAGGAGGACATAAAATAATGGAAATTGCCAAATGTGACAGCCACAAAGCTGAGGGGGACGGGGGGTTCACACACAACGAGTGCAGATCGTATAATGCTCGTATAAATTTATTTAAAAAAAATAAACAAAAAAAGTTAATGCAGCCGCAAAATAGAATTAGCTTTTCTTTTTTGCAATTTTGGGTGCTACTGCTGCTGCTGCTGCTGGTAATCGCCGCCCCCATTTAAGCGGGCCATTTGAAGAGGGCGCACTAAAACCGAACTCCCATATCCCATATATGAAAACGAAACCGCAACAGTTGCTCCCGCCTCGCTTTTCCGTTGGCTCGATGCGGCCATTTGGGCTCTTTCAAAATTGGCGCTGCTATGGCCAAAATGGCCAACAATAAAAAAGCCGTTTGCTGCATTCTCATGCACGACCAGCCAACCAGCCAAGAACCACCAACAACTTGGCGGGTGGTGTATAGTGGCTTTTGTGGGTGGCCACTTACACAAAACTTTGCCCCACCGCAAGGAATAAAGCAAAGAAGCAGAACAAAAAGTCCTTGCAGCGAAACGCATGGAAACAAACGAGCATTGAAATTGAATTTAACAGCAAACAGTCTTAAGAAGCGAAGCGGTCGCTATTATGCACTTTAAAAATAAACAATGTCCTTGTCCAGAGAATAAAATAAAAACTAATTAGGATTGTTAATTGAATCAGTAAAAAATTTAACCAATACACATAAGTGAGTTGACTAATTAAACTATAAATATTGTAAACTATTTATTAAGTTTAATTAGTCAACTATATTAGCTGATAGCTAACTATAGGTCAACTGAAGAAAACAAATTAAAGAATTTGAATTTGAACAAAAAAAACCTTTTTTTTTTAATTGGGGAGTTTAATTTTGAATAAGTGTATGGGGTTAATTGAGGAGTATATTTTTAAACAAGTGTACATGTGCATGTATGTGTTTCAGAAAATAAACAAATTTTTTATTTCAGAAGGCAGATTAACAAAATAACTTAAACTTAAAATCAAAATACTTTTAGACGTATGTATTTTATTTTATTCATTTCGGTTTGTTTTTTTCAAGTGATGAACGAAAATAGCTGATGAAGAAGGGTGGGACATTGCCGATAGTGGCGAACTTTGTATGCACTAATGGAGATGGATGTGCGAAAGCCACACTGCGTATGCGTAATATATCTGTTTTGTATGTATTTGCAGTTAAAGCGAAACCGAGAAGGCGGCAATGGTAATTTTTCAATATTACTGAAGGCGACAATGGCAAATTGAGTTGATCAATTCGCAACCAGAGATAAATTACAAAACTTGGTATACAAAACGAGTTAAGTTCGAGGAACTTTAAATTACTTCAAGATATCAAGCTTAAGTTTTAGAATTTAGTAAGTTCAATAGTCCAACCAGAAAAGAATACATTCTTTGGATGACCAATTAAAACAATCTTAATAATAAAAAAAAAAACATGTATTTTAAATAAATAAAAAACTTAATTAATTTATAAAATATTATTTATTCAATATAATTTATGCTATTTATTTGCGATACGAAGAGTAAAATACTTAAACGGTCAAATTCTTTCTGTCCGTCCGTCCGTCCGTCCGTCCGTCCGTCTGTCTGTCTGTCCGCACAAACAATCTTGGGAACTATTAGAGCTAAACCACCAAATTTACACTCTAAAAATTTAGTTTATTTTAAACCCCCCCCCCCCTTATACGCCCATCAACGGAAAAATTTTAATTTTAATTTTATAAAATGTTGTTAATATTGAAAACTCCAAATATCTAAAAATTTTTAAAATCTGAAGAAATACAACTGCGTTAAAATTTTATTGCGCAAATTAATTTTTTTTTAGACGTTCTTCTTATCGCAATCAGCTAATTCTGAGGAACCCAAGAAGCTTCAGAAAGACTACACTCACTCTATCCACAAAGCAGCTAATCCCCTGCCCCGGGTGAAATTCTCCCTGGAAGCAATGGACCTCGAATGGAGCATATCAATTTGTGCAGAGTGCAATGTTGCCTGGCTTTCTATGGGATATCAGGAATAGCGTCATTTGCCACGTCTGCGACTTATCGCCCAAAGAAATGTGCAGCAAAATAGATTTCTACAGCGGAAAGCAGCTCGGACGATAGCAACTTGTGTTGCGAATAATACAGGGGATTTCATTATTTCGGCACTTACGGGCGAATAACCACTAAGCAATTTGAACGACCCAAGTCCTTTTGGCTGAATGGAAAAGCAGACCAAGGACAGTTATACCCTTTAAACCTGAACATAACTGGCAAGCAAGGATGAAAGCAGCAGCAGCAAAAAAAAAGGGCAAAACGTGGCAGATTCAAGTTCGAACAACGAGTAAATGAGCTGTCAAAGTTTTTAATGCAGCAGCCGCAACAGCAGCGGCAACAACTGCAGCAGCAACATATCCAGCAGCAGCAGCAGCAGCAACATCACCGGCAGCACCACCAGCAACTTCAGCCACAAAAGCAGCCAAGAGCACGAGCTAGACAAGTAAATCTTATTGTGCAGAAAATGGCAAATTTCCCCAGACGGCCAAAACCAGCCAAGGCAGCCAGTCAACGGGAGTTCGGGGGTGAAGTAAGATGGCTTACTGCACTGCAGCAAGTACACAGAAAAATTGTACATCTTAAAAAATACTATGAAATTATGAGATTTAAATATACCTACATTTAATACTATTTGCACGTATTTGACGCATTAATTTTAACTAAATTGGTTAAACAAATTAAACGTACAGATGCGGAATAAAGTCGGTATTAAATATATATTAATTAAATCTTAATCACCTTGGTCAATACGAACCTAGTTCATACGAACCTAGTTCATTGTGTTCGTTAGAAAACATGTTTTCTGTACCTTAAGAAAAATAATATTACATTATATGCAAAAAAAAAAATGATATTAAAATACCAATATGTAACTATTACTTTAGTTGTAATTCATTGTAAATTTTCAACAGCTTTCTAACTCAATAAATATACCTACAAGATTAATAAAGGAAATTTATTTTAAAATCAATTTTAATAAGTTTTAACAATTGACGATTCATGTTATTTTTCTTAGTGCAAATAGTACGTTTTCGATGGGTAGAGGATACTTAGAAGTATTTTCGCAGCATTGAGCGAGCGTTTGATTGAGAATGTATTGTATAATTTCCCGAGCGTATTTAGTGCCAAGAACGCAAAAAAAAGGCAACGAAAAATGCGCAATATGAACAACAGCAAAGGCAACAACAATTGGGAGTCTCAATAGTCTGCAAACAACAAAGGCGGCAAAAAGCAAAAACGCTGCGGGGAAGACAGCGGAAGTTGCCATGACAAGTGTCAAATGTTAAATACTTTATTAAGACTTTTTTTCTGCACCACTTAACGGAAACTATGACGGAAATATTTCAATGAAGTGAACTTAAGTTGAAGAAATGGGATATTGAGTGCCCGAAACTCCATGGAAATAAACGAGGTGGGAAAAAAAATTGATGTCTTCTTAATCGATACTTTGGATTTGTCCTTAATTTATTTTGGCAGAGAAATATTATTTAGAAAATTAATAATAATGCAGAAAGTTTTTTGAGTTGACTAAATAATTTAATTGTTAACTACTTACTTTGTTATTTAATTGTCATAAAAGTAAAACGATTAGTTTTCAAAGTGATACAAGTTTAAAGACACTTTCAATTGTATAATTTTGGGACATACATTTTACTTGTTTGGAAAAAAAGTCCGAATAATTTATAATTTTTGCTTTAAAACTAAGTTTATTGGATTAAAAATTCACTCCATTAGATTAATTTTCCGTTTTTTAAAAACGATTCCTAATTTATTGGAAATAAACTCATAAAATAAATTCTGGACTTTTTTTAATAAAATTTTTTTAAAAATGTATGAGAACAAAATTCTTAACAAACAATCATAAAAAAGTCTCCTTCATCATCCTCCAATTTTGTAATTAAGTACAAGGAACCGAGCTCCGTGTATCTTAACCGCTTCTTAATCTTTCTCTGAAAACCGAAATCTTTACCACCCATTTCGTTCCACCATAAGCTTAAATTACGTTTTACTTTGCGAGTCAAAAACAGATCCATCATTTGCCGGGAAACTTCGTTGCGCTTTTACGACCGAAAACTCAACCCAACCCCCTTGCAAACCTCTTGGTGATGGTGTTGGTGTTGGCAACCCTCCTGGCCATCTCGTTTTGGCCGTGTCACTTAATCAATTTCGCGTTAATCAGCCGAATGTCGCCAGCGGCTTCCTGAAGGCAAACAAAACGTTCGCAGAACAAACTCGTTTACTGGCGTACAAATTTCTTATCTTTCCAGCAAAAATCTTTTACTGCTCTCAGCTGGGAGCTGCTGCTCCGCTTATTGCTATAATTTTTATGTCAAAATATAAATTAAATTTTTTTGGCTTCACACGCGATTGTCGTTTTGATGTCACACACACACAATGTGATGGGGATGGATTGGAGGAAGAAGAAGGAGGCAAAAAGGGGGCGTGGGTCGCAGGAGGTCATACAGTCACGTCTTGTGAAATGCCAGTCGAGCTGACACAGTTTGTTACTTTTCAACAGGAGCGTTGCCTCCTTCACCTCTAGACTATACACTTTGAGAAAATTGGGTAGGTAGCTAACAAAATATAAAAAGAGAATGTATTTATGTATGTATTTACACAAGTATCATAATAATGTTTTACAAAATTAAGTAAAAGTTGAATTTTAATGACTTTTTTATTTTAAAAAAATTGATAAAAATAAAAAAAAATATTTTTCTTATTTTAAAATGAATTAAAAGTCCTTAAAAAATTAATATTCCAAATCTTATTTATGAAAAATAAAAATTTGTAAGCCACAACTTTCTTTATGACAAATTACAGAAGCAAAGAAAGGTAAGAAAAACAGTTGTTAGTTACTAAAAAAAAAAAACAACAACATTGTTAGTAGATAATTATTTATATAATATCTTTTATTAATTTATATTTATTTATTTATATTTGAGAGCACAAGCTATTCAATTACTGCAGAAATCAGTTATAAATAATAAAGGGTTTGTGCCAAACCCAAAACAAATAAGAATAAACCAAAATAAAAAATAAAACGACAGAAGTATTAAATATTAAAATAAGTTTTTATGGGCAAAGTTACTGGCTATGACTTTTTCTGAGTGCAAAGACGGAAGGCGACGTCGCCTGCAGTCGACACCCAAAAAGGCTGCCACAAGGAATTCCGCAATTCACCCCTCGAAGGGCTTTCCCCCTCTGGACAAAAAAGGAGGTCCGGAAAATGAGGGCTAGCCGCTCACCTTGCGTTGTGGTCTGGCATTTTCCAGCGCGAAGTTCATTACTCATAAATGCTGCACATGGCAAGGCCCCCGGAGATGGAGATGTCGGGAGTCTGGGAACATAAATGGGGGATATCCACATCCCCAGTCCACATCCTCATCCACATCCCCATCCCCATCCGCATTTCCACATTAAAAGAACAACATGTGAAGAGCTTAGGGCGAGGGGCATTTCACCTCGTTATAAGTAAGGAGAAATCTGCAGTGCGCTTTAAGTGTTATCGGCAACACGCACATATCCAAGGGCCACGCCCACCCACCCACTGCCCCAATCTCACCCTGCTCTTGGCCACCCAGAAAATGTGACGACGTGGAGGACATTTTCATTTTATGACAACGAGAAAGTGAGGGAAAAAATTGTTGCCGTAACCACCGAATGCTTCTACGTGTTTGCGGCTGAGTTCAAAGATTTATCAGCATCGAGACTTCGACAAGGCGCTGTCGTCGGATTCAGGCGGTATATATATGTATATATGGCGGTATGTAGTATATATATATATATACCTGTTCCTATCGGCACCCCGCTCTGCAATGTGTGCGGTTATTCGAACAGATTTAATACCCACACAAACGTGTGGGAACTTTAAGTGCTGCCCCTCGTCACAAGGAGTCATCTAATCCGAAAAGAAGGGCGGCAAAAAAAAAAGGGAAGGCGACAAAAATTTTCCAAGTTCAAAGGAATTTGACTTTCTTTATGCATACGTAGTGGGTTAGGTGCACAGAAACACTAAGAAAAAAATTAAGCTTTTCTTAATTTGCATACCTTACAATGCGAAACAATAGTATATTGGTGGGTTTAAAAAACAAATAAAAAATGCTGAGCTTAATTTAACACAAATTAATTTTTGTTAAATAAAAATAGATCAAAAAATTTAATAAAAATGTCAACAAAAGAATTTAGGTAAAATTTATTTCACAATTTTTAAACAATTAAATACAATTAAAGGGGATGTAAACCTAAATTTATGACATACCAAATTTAACTTAAAAATCAAAACTAAAAAATTGATTACTCTTAGTATTTAAACTTCCTAGAATTTGTTCTCAGTGTACTCATCAAAAAAGCATCAAGAGTGGCAGAAAGTGGAATTGCCAATTTGCGTTCTTTTCGGTGCAGGAAAATAGGTAGAAGCATGCAATGGATATATGAAGTATGAAGTTGTTGGACCCCAAGCTCAACTTAAAAACTGGTAGCAAACTATGGACAAAAAAAAAGAAAGTTAACTGGGAAGTCCTTATGACATGCCAACCAGTCACATGTGACTCAATAAGTCAAAAGAAATTTCTACCGGGCATGAGAAAAGTGGCAGCTTGATCAAGGGTTTCTGAAATACGAGTATGTCTCCAAAGACTGATAGGCATAAAAACTAATTACACAGGATAAAAAAGAGGTAAAATTGGAAGGATTCATTTTTCTCTATGACTTGTCTTAGCACAGGATTAGTAACATTCATGCCTTAAATAAACTTTAAAACATTGATTTCGTATAAGTAACAAACAGCAAAACAAAATTTTAATTAAAATATCTGATATATATCTGACAAAGAAACAAAGTTAGCTAAAACGATTTTCAGACTCAACAATTGCCAAAGACCTTTTAATTGGCAATTGAATTTAATAATACTTGTAAGGAAATTGTAATTTGATTCAACATTTTATATCTCTTAAGCAGATTGCAAATTAAACTCTCTAAATTCAAAATTCATTGCAATAACATTTTACTTTTTTCCACCTCATCCATCTGCCTATTTAGAAAGTTGTTTTTCAATAGGCCTCATTTAATCTGCTCTCCATTCGCCAAATCGAAATCAGTCCAAAACACATTCATATCGCATCTAGGCCGTTCTGCCTTCGATTTGGCCCCCTCATTTGGCGGTTGGCTTGTAGGCAGCAATTACTTTTATATCGGATTCCTGTTTGCTCTCGGTTTTCTCAAATAGCAATAGCAATAGCATCCATCGATAGCCTCTCAATGTTTGCCCAACTGGCGCGAGACTTCCATTCGATTCGATTCGATACGATTCCGATTTGAGCTGAATGCTCGTTCGGTGGTACTTTTGCTGCTGATACTTCTGCGGCCATTGTGCCAATTGCTTTTGGTCGAGTTCTGTTCTGGAGTTGGAGTCTGGAGTCATCATCTAGTTCTCCTGTAAAGGCGGCTTAAGTGATGCGAATTTGTCCATTTTAAATTCAGATACTTAGAGAAAAAAAAATTGTGTTTCGGTGGTTATATTTAACTTACATTTAGTGATACCACTTTAAGGATTATCGTACAATTTGTATTGATGTTCAATTAACTTATTTACGATATTTTTATATTAATATTGGCGATTAAACTTATTTGTATTCAAAATAAGGGACTAAAAAATATAATTTTATGATAACTGTAAGGTTAAAGGTAATTTGTAACTGTGGAAAATATTGGGCCCATAACCTATTAATTTAATCAGCTAGAGCCAGTTTGACTTTTTTATGTGAGAATGTGTACAAAAATTCAGTGCTATTCGTTTTTAAAAGACATTTTTCTTTACAATTTTGTGTTTTAAATTGATTAAATTTAAAAATAACAAGTTTTGACAACACTGACCAACAGGAAAATCGGTGGTGTACACTTATATCGATGCCCCTCACCCAGCCGCAATGGCAATGGCAATCGCAATCATTTCATTTCCCTTTTTAATATACGCTGCACAAGCACATTAGAAAAGGGGGTTCTTTTTTGGGAGGAAGGGAGGGGGTTTGAAGTGAAATCCTAACCAAACCACGTGCCAGACCAACCAGACAACTTTCCCCCGCGTCCCCCCACTGGATCCCCACTTATTTTCCCCAGTGCAGTTTTCGGTTTGTATAAGTAGTCATCGGAGGCGTTTCTCCTACCTACAATTACCCCCCTCCCAATCGCCGCCCCTCTCTTTTCAGTCGTCATGTATGCGAGTTTTGCTTCCGTTTCCGTTTACAGTGTTTGCAATTTTGCCTTTAGTATTAATGGCCTTAAATTGTATTGACGCCCATTCGAGAGGCCGTCTATTAGTTAGAGATGGAATGACCAGAAAAATACGGGATCAAAATAAACACACAAGAGAGCAGATAAAGTAAGGGAAGATTAAAAAATTTAATATTAATATCATGTGATGTCACTATGCTTTCCAGTTATAAAACTTTAAGTAAGCCTTTAAGCCTTTTTTTAATAAATAAATTTTTGGAAAAAATCACTAGTTTATAAGAATATAAGCCTATCTTTTAGAATGACTAACACTTTAAGGTTAAAATTAAATGAAGCCTGGTTCTTAGCAAAATAATCAATCTTTTAGCACTGTAAGCTGTGAAATTCAATTCAAATAAACATGAACTTAATTCAAAGAAATAACAGAAGTTCAGCATTAAAATATTAATATACTTGGTTAACCGCAAAAGCAAAATCTTTAAGCTTTTTGAAACGTTTGCCTTCTGCGTTAACTTAAAAAAAGTGAAATAATTGAGGTAAAGTAAATCAAAATCAATAATACAAAACCAAAATCAATAATACAAAACCAAAGAGTTACCACAGCTTAATAGTTTGCCTGTACTTAGAATTTTTATAAAGGAAAATATTTTTCTTAAAGCAAAAAGTAAACAAAAATCTATAAACTCTTTCAGGAATTTCGTGGCACAATCTTCGTCCATCCCTAAGTTCTTTTTTCCTGTGGACCCCCTCCGATTTTCCACCCATACCCCCACCCCCTTATGTTATTCGACACTGTTCGAGGTCGGCCAAAAAAATTTTCACGCCGCACACGCGCCTTGGCTAATTTTGCATGCAACTCAGGACAGCTGAACGTCCGTTAGTCCTGCCATCGAGGTCCTGCCCTTCGAGTCCCTGGCCCACCATCTATAGCTTCTATAGCTTTTTATTGAGCCCGAACAACAACAATATCGAGTGAAAAGCGAGAAGGGGGAGGGGTGGCAGTGGACACACCCCGCGGGTGGTAAACGATTTTGCACTCACATTGATTGCCTCGCGTAGTTTTATTTATGCTTTTTTTGCAGCTAGTGTCGGGGTTGTGCTTTCGTTTTATATGGATATACCGGTATTTATATTTATTTGTAGGCCACAAAGTGCATATTAAAAGCAGGCACAAAAACTGTTAAGGGTCAGCCAATGGGTTAATTATTGGGTGGGCTAGTAAATTATTAAAATGGGAGTGTTTCTGTGTGTCTAATATAACACTTTCTTTGATTGGTTATTAATCAACTAACAGCCTACGAAAAACTAACAGCCTACGAAAAACGAATGTTTGTTTATTTATTCTAGCACGTGTGTTTAAGTTTTCCACTTTGTAAATAAGTAAAATAGCTTAAACTATTTATTTCAATTGCTGAGAGTTTAATATTCTTTTAATATTCTTTATATCACTCTCATTAAATCGAAATGTATCTCCTTAAACAGAAACGGGACCCACATAAAAACTTGTATCAGTTTCCTTCTTGTTTTCAGGGACTTCAGATTGGTCTCCCTCCGTTAAAGATATTCCCATTACCGCTCCTTCTGTTTGCTGCACTTTACTGATAAACAACAACACAAATTGTTAACAACTACGAGAGCAACATTGAAGTATAACCTATAAATAACAACTCCCAGATGATAAGGGCCAGGGAAAATAAATAAATGAAGTCAGCATCTTGGGTAGTACATAATTTTTTTCCGAAGTTCTTCACCCTCGCTGTGCGGTGTTTCTCCCTTTTCCCCCCTTCCCCGGCAAACGGCGTGGAAATGTAATTTTCCTTGACATTTTCCGGTTGGCAATCATATCGCGCCAATGCCAGGAAAACTGACCAGACAACGCCGCCAGACTCTTGGGGACATTCGGATCGTTTCGGTTTGAAGGAGGAAATGTTAAACACTGAGAAAAAATATCACTTAAATTAGCTTTCAGTTCTCTATTCCCTTTACAAGAAGTAGCAGGAGGACAGGAATTATATACAACTTAAAGGATCTAAAAATGAATTATTTAAATACCATACAGTGTCAATATATTCAGGAAAATCTGAAATGGCAGCACATTTTACAAAATCTATACTTTTGTAAAGTTTAAAATGGTTACGCTGTTTTTATATTTTTGTCGTTCTAACTGACACACAACAACACATTTAAATTCAGTGATTTTTTAACCCTATAAAAATAATTTGTATTTCTAAATATTTTAGAGCAGGTATAATTTTTCAATTAAATTTAATAATGAATAGTATTTTTTCCTCTGTGTAAACTTGAATCTCAAGTGTGAAATGAGCTGGCGACGAATGCGGTGGTGGCGGCATCGTTTGATTTAAAGCATCAGCAACATGGGGACATGGTCATTTAGGGGAGGAAAAAACTCCAGTATGGACTTCACATCTCCTTCCACTTGTCCAGCGTATTACTCTACCCTGTTATGAAATCAGCTTAACGAGATTGAAAATCAGAACAGAGGCCAAAAGATTGGAGGTGTAGCCACCAGATGATGCGGGGGAAGTGGGAAAATGGCTGCTGATGCCGGACAATGCTTATAAGATGGTCCAGTTCAGATAGCCGGGTGCCCAAACCCTTAATACACTCCATTAATGCTCTGCTGTTGCTCTTTGGGGAGGTTGGGTCCTCAAAGTTCGCCGGGGTCCATCAGCAAGCTAGTCAAACCAATTTGCGGGGATCAAATTAAAGCCACATCAAATGTTCCGGGGGGAGATTGCTTTATATAGGGGTGCCCTGGTGCAAAAACCCCACGACTAAAACTTTATGCCATATTGCATTTTTCAACATAAATCGAAAGCGTCAGCAGCAGAAGTAAAAATTTTGCAATCATACATGGTCCGATTCTGGTACATTAATATAGGGGAATATTTTTATACGATTTTGTGGGGAAGGTACAAGTAATTCCAAGTAATAAACCATCCAATTGTGCGTAAAATAAAATTGGCTTAGTAATAAATATACAGGATCAATAAATCAAAAGACATTTGAAAGAGGTTTTTTCTGGAAGTAAAGGGAAACTGACTTGGGCATTATTTAAGATAAATTGTACCCACAAAAGCTATAGGTTTTTAAAAATCGATCAGATTTTTCTTAAAGTAAAGTGGAGCTATAAGTAGTACGTATTAAAAGGATTAGATCATACTATTCATTTTTTATACACATAAATTTGTAAAAAGTAGCTCTCTCAAATATTTTAAACAAGCTTAATCTGTGTTTAATGAAAAAAATTCCTAAAAAAAATACCATTCAATCAATTTGTTATATTTTCTTACAGTCTCCACAAGGAAGTAAGTCCGCCGAAAAAAAACAACCTGTAAAAAAATTTGTAAAAATTAAAATGAGCCATCTTAAGCTTTGACATTATTGTATTGAAAAGGAAATAAAGCCTTCGAAGGGCTCTGTGAGCAACTCTTTAGTAGTTAGAAAACCATTACCAACCTAATCTTTTTATAAACTTGTTACAATAAATAAACATCACAATATTATTTGAAATGTGTTTTTTCAATATCCTCTTTCTGGAATCTACTCACTGAACAACAGCTGGTGCTTCAGTTATGCAGTCACTGAATTTTGTTATTTTTTACGCCCCCTCGTCTTAACCCATGCACTTTACACACGTTCCTACCCCCATGTACATATAGTATAAAGGGTTTTTATGTAGGACCTGCATGCATCGATATATTTCGAATGCGATACATGACGCTTCCATTGTTTCCATCAACGCTGATGCTGCTGATGCACGCCAATAATTGATGATGAACAAATAAGATGGCTTCTTTGGTTTGAAGCGTTTCGCTGCGGAATGTGGAAAACCCTCTGCTGCCTCATTCGCACTTCTTAAAATGTTTACACCGTGAAAAAATATGATGTTAAATAATAAAATAATCTTAGCTCCTTAAAATCATTTAATAAATCAGATAATTGATTACTCATTAAATAAAAAAAAAAAATCAATCTGCTTAAAAATTATGTTTGTTTGATTTTATAGGTATGTGACATTAATATATTCAATTTTATAAACATTTTAAACTGCAATTTGTTCATGTTAGATACAGGCTAATTATTTTTGGACACTAGAGAATTTATTGAAATATTTTAGCTAGGTTTTAACTTATGAACAAAAATTATGTTCATAAAAAAAGTTATGTTTTGCTAATATTTTTTTTCTGTGTGCAGCACTTTCAATCCCATGGGCTCGACGTTCGATAATGCAATTCCATTCAGGCATACGAGACAGCCAATCTATCCAATTCACAACCACACACATGGCAACGCACCTTCATCAGTATGCAGCAGGGAAAAGCTTTCTCCAACTCCTTTCTTCCTTCTCTTTTTTTTCTTCCCCATCCTCTTGCTTCTCTGGTCAGGAAAAATCAAACAAAAGTTATATCTTTTTACAATAACATTGGGTAGGCTTTTCGTATATTTTTGGCAGGGCGTGCATTTGCGTAAAATATTACAAAATGGGGTTGTTGCATTTTCAATTTAAGGATATTAGTCTGAGTTTTCTTCTTCTACTTGGTATGCACCTGAAAGCTATCTAGTTTTTAATTCAATTTCGGTAGATATAATTCATTTTATTTTCAAGTACGTTTTTGATACGGCAAGTTTGTAATTTGATGCAAGCTGAATAAAATGTGTAAATTTTTCTTAAATCAATTATATTAAACTATATTGACACCAATTTAAAAAGTAGATAAAACAAAACCTTATAAGTTGAAAGAAGTTTATCCAATGTTTAATTAATTACAAATTATAATAGTGATTAATACTTATTAAATCCTCTTTTACAATGTATTTTCAGAGCATTTCGTAGGCAGTGCGATTTCCGCTCGATTTCCCTGATTTCTTGCCATTATTTGCGATGATTATATCAAAGTGAAAGCCGTCGTTCGCTCTTTTTCGTTCATTGTCTGCCGGTTAATTGCCGTTTGCTGATTTTCGCAAAGTGCGATGCACAATCGCCACCGAAACTCCCATTCTCATTCCCAGCTCAGCCCCATCATCCTGGCCATCCTCGGGCGTTCCTGCCTCATCGCATCATTAGCGCCATCATTTTAAAATATTATTAATACTTAATGGTCTCCACATGCTGGAGAATGTGTGTGTGCATCATGCATTGAACAATTTATGGCGCCAAATGAATTTCCTGTTCAGACGCTCGGACGACGACGTTACGTGAAAGAAAAGCGGCAGCGGCAGCGGAAAACGGAAAATTTGCCTCACGCTGTGCTAACAAAACAAAAAATAATAATAATAATACAAAATGCATGGAAAGCGGAGAGTTAAGTGTAAAGAGTATTTCCAGACGACGTTCGTCAACGTCAAACTGCGATCGATAAAATATGCTTGCATGTGAATTATTTTAATGAGTTCCGTTTCGTTGGAAGGGAAAAATATGAACGATAAACTAAATACATCTGGATAGGGACGAGCGGAAAAAAAATCAAGGAGCAAGTATAAGCAGAAGCCAAAGCAGAAAAAAACCCCGCTAAAACAAAACAAAAGCGGTTCCATTCGCTTTGGAGTTGGAGTTTCCCGACAGGAGTCAGGGATTGGATCCAGGACACGAAGCCAGGGACCAGGACCTGCACACAGAAAAATTCAATAAATAACCAATTCCTAATCATGTTTTTTTTTATCTGTATGTTCTATGTTATTAATAAGATTAACAAGAAAATTCAAAGACTACTTAAAAATGTATTTCTGGCTGTTTTTTCACTTTTTCTTTAAACTTAATTTAAATTTTAAAACTGATAAAACAAATGTCATATCGATGTTAAATACTAATAGTTACTTAAAGTTTCAAAACATATTGCAGACACATATTTTTAAAGTGTTTGATTTATGTGATTAAGTTTTAAATTAAAAGCAAGACATTTTCTTCCAGTGATAAACTCATTGAAGAGAGAGGTCTGCCAGCCAGTTGGCAAATAATTATGTGAAGTCAAGCAAAAATCGCACGGGGAAGCGGAAAGGTGCAGACGATAAGAAGAGGGCAGATTAGCCAAAGATGGAATGAAATTGAAGGTAAGAAGCTTTCAGTTTAAACATTTTTTACGGCTACTTGGCTAATTAAGTGAGTAGGGATGGAGTGGTACAAATAATTATATTAAAGTAGCTCTACTTAGTTTTGTAGTAGTCTGGGAAAAACATTAAATATATAAAAAAAAATAGAGATAGATACCTACATTTTTGTTTTAATATTTTAATACCAACTATAGCCTCTTCACCCCTTCAAGAAGTAGCATATATTTCAGAAAATAACATTTAAAAATATTAACAACTCGACAATTTTTGATGCGGTATTTGTTTACTTTTGTGAGAAAATAAATTTTCAAAACAATATTGATAAGAAAGATAGGAATATTAAAATACATTCATACATATAACTTTAAATTACATTTTTTAAATATATTGAAAACTAGAAAGTTCTTTAAAATTTACCAAAAAGACCTTTCGGTTTCCCTAAAAAATTAAAGACAAATTTGTCCTTTTCCCGCAGAAAGGAAAAGGAGCCAAAGATAGTCGCTGACTCCATATCTGTCCGATAGACAATCTCAATTTCTTGCTGGCTGCTAATGGGCTTTGTGCCTCTGGATTACCCCTTCTTTGGATCGCCAAGGGCATCATGGGTTAAGTCAAAGGCAGGAAAAATAAAGGAGTTTTGTGTGAAAAACTTAAACCACAGGATACCAGTTAGTTGAAACCTTCACGAAAGTTATCCCTTGCCTGCTCCCACAATTTCAGTTTTTGGTTTTTATTTTTGTTTTCTTTCTGTTTTCCCACTTTCGGTGTCTCAATCAGATACCAAAAGGACCGCTTCGGAAAAAATAGAGAGAGCCAAGTTGGGGGCTAGACAACAAAAGTTGTCAATTGACGCCAAAAGTTGATGCCAAAAGCGTCGCCGGCAAACTGTGCAATATCGAAAAGAGAAATGTGGAGGGGAAATGGCGTGAAAAAGCGGGAAAAAGCGGAAGCAAAACAAAGAAGGTGAAAAATGCAATATCAGTTAAGTCATTGCCCTGCCAAAACCCACCTCTACCCGCTTACAAATTTAACAAAGAAAAAAATGAGGTACTAAAACTGGTTCTCAAATGGAATTAAGCATTAAAGAGGTATATATTATAACGTTAGTAATGGTGGGACAATGAATTAAAATAAATTATAATTAAAGTTTTCAAAATAACGTTATCAATAGTCAAGTCACTAAAATAAACACATAAAAAGAAACTATTTACTTAAATATGTTCCATAATCCTTACAACTTTTTCTTACTTTAAACATAAATTTTTTTGGGAATAAATGACAAAATATTGATCAAATAACTTTCAAACCTATATTTTATTTTTGATTTCCAAATAAAATCAATATATTTATTTCAATGTTTCCCAAAATAATAAGGAGCAAAAAGCCAAAACAAAGAAGGTGGCAGCCTCCGCAAGACGGTTATAAATAACGTTTAATTGCAGCAGAATGCCAATTTGGAAGCTGCTCCCGAAGTGCCGTCCTTTGCGAAGGAAAACGCTGAAGAGGAGCACTTCTTCGTTATTTTCGGGGGCATTATGAGTAGTTAATTTACAACAAAGTTGTTAACTGCCGTGGCCCAGCTGGTGTGCCCTGGCTCTCCTGGGTCGCTCTCTCCCCAGTCATCTTCTAGTTCGCTTAGCCCAAATTGCCCAATTTTAAATTAACAAATTCCATTTCAACATTTTAATTAGGTTTTAAAATTTTCATGCGCTGCCTTATTTTCGCGGCCGTGGATGCTGCTGCAGTGGCTGTTGCTGAAATGCTGAAATGGAAATGGCTGCGAAACGCTGGCGATTTCCTCTGCCGAGCAGCTTGCGTATTAATATGCGCCATTTCCGTTTCCGATTAGCATAGCAGCTGGTGTACAGTTAGTCGTCCTCCGCAACAAACAGGAAATGGCGCAAAACTGTGTCTCCAGCTTGGGCCTTGGCATTTCCTCTTCCCATTCCGTATTCCGTATTCCGTACTCGGTATCTGAAGCTGTATCTGTAGCTCTGTGTTTGTGTAGTAGGCAAAAATGTATTTCATTTTACTTTAATTTTCATCATCATTGCCCAGAAACTAGCACAGTGGCGAAAACAACAACAATGGCCAGCGAAAATGTCTCACATTCAAAATATAAAACGATAAAAATAACAAGTGGAAGGTTTTGTAAGTGCACGATAGTGCGATAAGAGACTACTCTATAAAAACATTTGTATTTAAAAAAAGTGTAGGTATAAATTTAAGTATAATTTATTATAATTTTCTTGCTTTAAAAAATATTACAGATAATCTTAATGCGGATAAGCCATTAAAGTAGCTTTTTTACGCCATTCATCATCACATAAGTGTTAAGCCCAACAAAATTGATCAAATTATCCTTTTAAGTTAAGTTAGAAATAGTTTAATTGTCTTTAAACTTTCATACTAACATATCACCCAAAAAATATTAATGAGCAAAACTTTACACTACAACTTTTTTTATGCATACTTAAAGTAACATAAAACCCCTTAACCCATTTTAAAGCCCCATTTTCACAAAAGGCCATATATACCCTGCAAAAAACCTCTTTCACAGGGCTATAGAGTATTTATAAAGCTTCTCGCGCTTTCTGTTTGTTGCAAAGCTGCAGTTAATTTGGTGCTTCAAATTTTAATGGGTAGGGTAGGGGAAAATACGGCCAAAAGTGGAGTTTGGGGCCAAGCAAAACTGAGCAGGCCAACAAGAGCCGTCGAAACAGCGGCAAAAACAAGGCAGTAACAGTAATAGTAACAGTAAGAGGCAAACAAGGACCATGTTCAGAAATGGTGGCCCAGGCCAGGACTCTCGCTGAATCGCTGGGCGCCGTTTTATAGTCCAACCAAGGCACCCAAGCGTCGCCGCTCAGTTATCACACTCAGAAAAATATCTATAAAATTGGTCAGAAAAATATTAAGTACTTAAGAGCCTTCAATTAACCAAATCTGCTTCCAAAATTTATATTTGATAATATGTTTATGCAATTCAAAGATAAAGATAGACAAGACATGGGTTAATTACTGATTAATTGATTCTTGTGAAAGTGTACTTTATTTCTATTGATGTAACAAAACATGTAAATAATAATTTTAGAAGAAATTTTTAAACTAAAACAATATATTCAAAACGTTGATTAAGTAGCTTTCAGAAGTCAAGATATAGTACAATGTTTATAATGATTCTAAATATAAAATAACGCTTTTCGGTTATAAAACGCAAAAACCAAACTTTGAACATATTTTGCTTTTTGAATATGTATATAGTAAATGTATCTCTATTTCTTAAGAATTTAATTGTTTATTCCTTTTTTCTCAGTGAACTTCCCCCTGCCTCATTTTGGGCTCCCAAACTCTCGTCTTAGCCAAAAGCTCTTTTGCATAAAATTCTCACATTACGCATACGCAGCGCTGTATTTACAGTTATACTGAACATTTTATTTCCGGCAGCCGGGCGGCCCATTTTTGTTTTGGATTTGCATTTCGACTTCGCCATCGCCATCGCCTTTGCCTTTGCCTGTGCTTGTTTTTCATTCGGTTTATTGTTATAGATTTTATGGCACTCGCGCTGAAGCTGTTATTATTTAAAGCAACCAAATATATTTTCAGCTTAATTAAACTTAAAAATCGTGAAAACACCCGGAGGGAGATTTAAGGCATCTGCTTTGCCCTCGGCTCTTTAACTGCATCACCATAAATTTCTGTGCATAAAACTCACGTTTAATGCCGCAAAGTATGCAGCATTTTTTATGGTGCCAGTACCTCTGCATCCCTCCTTTTCCATCTCCTGTGCCCCACGGTCGCCCCATTTATTACTGGAGAATACATCACACAAAAGGCCGTGCCCTCAATTTATGTGCCGTAGGCAACAAAAATTTATTGTCAACTGATAAGCAGGCCAAAGCAAAGTAGCCCAAAGGCGAAAAACACTTGAATAAAAAAGGGGGCAAGTGAAAAGGTCCTTATTTTTGCGGAGCGGGGTCACGAGGGGTGAATGCGGTATTACGATACCCTTTCAAAGATTTTTGGCAGCCGATTGGTCACGGTTTAGATTTGGGGCGGTGGGTCATCAATCAGTGATTGTTCGAATCCAGGGATTTGGCATGCAAAGGCGGTTTATGGGTGATTATAAAATACGGGTTTACGTGTCGTTATTTTTATTAGAAACCTATTTATATATTTGTACTATTGAATAAAAATGCCTTGTTTATTTAAAATATAAAATAAAAGCAGATAAAGTTGTAAAAAACAATTGAATTTAATATACGCCTTCAAATCTAAATGGCTCAAATAGTACACTAAGCTATATCTCCCTATTTTAGATTATATAAAAACATAAGTTACGAGTATATTACTTATTTAAAATATTTACAAATATTTTAAGAAATTTTTGGTTTTATATTTTCTTACGTTCCGAGTACACTGATAAATTTTTGTATTGTAATTACCACTTCATTAATTTGTAAACTTTAAAACTGTATTGGTTATTTGTGCATATTTTTTTAAATCTTAAATTTTATTGAAATGTAATCTTTTATCAGAAACCAAGTGTCTTTCAGCTAAACCAGCACCAACTAAAACTTAAAAAACCATTTTCAGTGGCAGGCTTCCATTTAAAAACCCAAACCGGTTCATCAGTTTATTGATTTTTCGTTCGCCACATAAATTCAACGGACAAAAAAAAATAGAAAAAGGAAAAACTTTCGTCGAGGGAGGTGATTGTAAAGGTTGCCCACACATTTTTTTTTGGGGCTGCGCATTTTTTTATGCAAATGCATAAAAAGTGTCATGATTGCCGTGTTTGTTTGTCTGGGCCAGGACTTCGTCCTCAAGCAGGACCTGGACCCTTTTCTGCCGCCTGCAGATGTCTGGACGTCGTTTATTCCATTTGTTTAGGTTAGACGGGGGCGTGTATGTGGCCAAAAAAGAAAGGACAAACAGTGCTCCATATTTGAGCATATGTTTGGCTGCATGGCGAGCTGTGTTGTGTATTTTTGTCTTGGGTTTGCTTTGGGTCTGTGGCCTGATAATTGAAATGTCTCCCCACGGGCACGTTATGAAAAGAAATATAACAGATATTGTCGCCTACCATTTTTATTTATAACTTTTTGTAATGCACATTTGTAGATAAACTTAAATATTTATATTTGCTTAAAGAGGAAGAAACTTATAGAAAAATGTATACGAATTGAATTGAAATTTATCAATGGAAAATAATATTTTAATTGAATTGAAATCAAAGTTATTAAAGGAAAATAATATTTAAATAGAAAATTTAATATCGGAGCCGGACAAAACAAGTCTTCCATTTATTTGAAATCACATTCAATACATTAATTAATTTGAGTAAAACAGAATTATGTATGGTTAAAATATTAATTAAGATAGAAATAAAAATCAAAGTACTGCAAGTACTAATGTTTTAATTATTTCCAAAACAATTGATTTGACTCTAAAAATGTACAACATATCATTTTAAAAAATAAATAAAAAAGCCTGCCTGCATTATCTAATATGTATACTTTTTTTGGGCATATTACAATTTTATCCCCCTTTAGAAAATTATCAACTCAAAATCATTTTTCATCTTTATGCTTTTCTTCTTACTTTCAGTTTAGCTTGCCATAAAATATTCTCACACGCTTCCGAAACTACTCCCAAATGGCTGAAAACGAGGGGCCGTGAGGGGAAATCAGCTGCCTTGTCAACTGGTTTGAAAAATAGATTTTTACGGGCTTAGTTGCGCATCGTCAGCCACGTTGACTAAAGCAGCACGGCACTACAGGATCTATGGCATCTATGGCAACACCATTCACCAGCAGCATATTCTTCATGGCATCGCCTGGCCATGGGCATCCCCATTTTCCACTCCATCCTCCCACTCCGCTCGCCAAATCCCGCGGGGCGTTCCCTTTTGTGTCTCACTCGCGTCATTTAAAAGACATTTGCCTGTCATTTTATGCCGTGTTTGGCACAGTTTTCGCCCCCATTCCTCTCTCTGCACTTAGAGAAAAATTTTATATAATATACCCATGTTTACGAATTTAATTCTGAGTTGAATTAAACACTTTAAAGAAATTTTAACTGTCCTTTTTATGTTTGAAAGTGAACATTCAATATTGTATTCTTCTTGTAACCTATTTCCTAAGAATTTATAAGCTATAAATTTACTTAAATTTAAATAAATACTGTGTTGTAAAACCAAATCGAATTGAATAATTTAATTTACATGACAACATTTTAATAGCAAAAGACTATTTAAGCATTATTTACTATATTACTAGACATGTTGCCACAGTTTCAAAATCTCCAGGGATTTGGGAATTTTTTGAAATAATGATAATATTGGCTATTTTTTACAAGTGTACCTTTGGCCTCTCTCATCCATCGCAAAACTTTTTCGTTTGCCAAACAATGGAGGCGGTGGGTGGGGCAAACCATTAGTTTGACATTGGCAACACATTGCCAATACATTTGTAGCAGATGCAGTTTACCAAAAAGGCCCTGGGAAAAAACGAGAACCATGCTAATGATCAATCTGAAATGGAAAAAAAAAAAAAAGGAAAAAGGAGCCTGAGGCTTCGGTTGGGTGGTTCTTTTGAATTAGTTTAGTTTTAATTTCAATTGCGGAATGCCCAACGAAAATGTATGCAAATTAGAAAAGCAGACGCCACAGATGCTGATGCAGCGTTAATTTACCAAATCGAATTGCATTGCATTAAGGTTTAATTAGACTGGTTACAAATCCCATAACCCCAGCACTTTTTTCCCACCCTGGAACATATGCAAATGCAGCTGCCCCTTTTGTTGTTAAACAATCGCACAGAGTGGAGTGCAGAAAAATAGAAAGTTAAATTTATTAAAACCCATTTGTACAATGCGGCTCTTCCAGGCATAACTTGGGCTTTGCTTTGGACCCGCTTTTCACAGGGTTACGTAAGCAAGGGGGCTTTTGGGGCTTTGTTGGCTGCAATGAACGCGAAATGCACGCAGCTAAAACTTCAAAAAGCGCAAACCCTTTTCCCCCGTTTTCCCCATGTTCAGCATTTTCCCCCTGGAATGCCCCACGCGGTTTGATGGTATATGGGTTCGGAATCCATGGCGTAACAGTAAAACTTTTCGCAGAAGTGGCATTAACTTGAGTGGCCAAGCACACGGTGGCGTATACGCAATTTTTTTTATTATATATGAAAAAGAAAATTTAGGAAAAATGGGTTAGAGCGGGTGATGCATATGAAAAGAATAGGAAAATATGGCATAGGAAAGAAGGAAATGTTGATGTGCTTTTACACTTGTACTTTAGTTTAATTGGATTTAGGAACTTTGAGTTATGATCGTAAAGTTTTTGTGAACCAGTTTTTGTTACCAACAAATATGAGAGATTTTTTCTAATTTTTGTCGGATTACCTTGAGTATTTAAAAAGGCAATACATTAAGTGTCCACAAAATCTAGTAAAGGGCACTTAACTATTATGATTATTAGATAACTTATTTATTTGTTATTAATAAAATTCCTATTTAATTAAATTTTATTTTCTCTTTTATATTTCTTTACCTACAATACATAATAATTTTATTTTATTTTATTTTATATTCCCTAGGAATATAATAACCTCATTATATTGAGCTTCTCTGAACCCTTAACTTCCTTAACTAAGTTTAACCATCTCTTGAGGGTTTTGGCCTGAAAAATAAACTTTTCCCGGGAAATTTTTCGCAAGAAAAATCTAAAAAAAAATCTCGACTTAGTTACAAAGCTGCCACATACACTTATGACCCTGCTTTGCATGCGATCTGCGAATGTGTGGCAAGTTTTCACTTACGCAACTTGGCAGCGGCCATTAAAATAAAAAAGGAATGTACAATGCAATTTTCATAGCATACTTTGCTGCGCTGCTGCTGCTGCTCCGCCAAACCTCTCACGATTTTTTATGCATAAATATTTGTAGAAGTTTTTTTTTTATATTTTAAGTGAAAAAAACTGTGTTTTTTTTTACTGTTATGACCGTTTAAGCAAAACTTTGCTGAAGACAGCGCAAAAAACGCGGAGGAATAACGTTCGTTGGGTAAGCATAAAATTATTATCAACCCGCGTGAGGAGAATCCCAGGGACATGGAGACCCCGACGAAGAACGAAAATTGCCACGCAATGTTATAGCGAAAAAAATATAAAGTTTCCCGCTTCTGTTGCTGCTTTTTGTATATATTTTTTGGTGCTGCTCTTTGGCAGACATTTTTTTTTTAAGTTCGGACACATTTTGCATGGCGACGGCGTTTGCTAAATGAACCGAAGCGAGCAACAAAAAGAAATTATCCAAAAAACAACGAAAAAGAAATTTTTAAAAAAGGGAAAGTAAAAATTTACACCCTGACTGGGGAAAATACTCTGTTTTATTGTTTGTTACTAATGTTAATTAAAAATATATAATTGCATTTCGTTTTGGAGTTATACAAAAAAAATGTAATTATAAAAACATAATAAATATTATGTTAGCGGTCTGTTTTTAATGGTGCTGATTTTGAAATGTAGAAACAAACATAGAAATAGGCAAGTGACAAAAATAAAAAATATTTTTCTTAAATAAAAGAAATAATTAATATAAATATCAATAAATATGTTTTATAAAGGTGTAAAAAAACTGTAGTTCTTGTAAATATTATTTGAAAATTCTTCTTTAAACAGTTTTAAAAAGTTCAGGAGTTCTGTCTCGTCTTGGCAGAGTATTTTCCATTTAAAAGGCAAAGTTTGTAAAGTTTTGTGCGTTAAAAAAATATTTCAACACTTGCCGCACATGGTGTCACAACATTAGAGGCAAAAACAACGACAACACATGACCAAAGTGAAGGCACAACACTCCAGACCACAAAAATAAAAACCGTTTTCTGGTGTCCTTCTTTTTTTGTTGTCTTTTCTTTTTGTATTTTTAAGTGTCCTCGTCCGCGGCGAACGTTATCCTTCCCTTCAGCATTATTGTTGGGCAGTAATTTTCATAAATTGCGTCGCCGTCGTCGTCCTCGGCTATTAGCGTTAACATCTAAATGTCGCCGTTGAAAGCATTCAACTTCAAATTGTTGGTCAGCACGGAGACAGCAAAAACAAAGGAAACCCTGAGTCAGTTCAGTTCGAAACAAAGAGTGTAAAATTCTTCTATGGATCCCAGTAAAAAACAAATTTATTTATCATACCATTCTTGGGGGAGAAAAAGGGGGAATTGTTGGTGTGGCTGACAATCTGACAGTCAGTCAGTGATTGAAAACGCTCAGCGGTATATGAAAATATTTCGGTTGTTAACTCTTGAATCCACCAGCAACTGATGTGCACAGGCCAAAAAACATTTAACCATAAATTCAATGTTTTTAAAGAATTATTCCCATATTGATCTACCGTAAAAAACTATTTTATTCATTGAAAGATCAAAATAAATCCTGTACCTGTTTCCGAATCCACTTAATTTGTTCGAACGCGAAATTCATGGCTGTGTGTGAACAAAATATTTTAATATTTATTCGAACTATAAATGATTCACTGAAATGTTTTAATAAATTATTCAGTGAAATTTATATCATTTTTTGAGGTCTTTAAGATATCTGTGAAATTTGTAAGTATAAATTATAACTTTTATTTCTGATTTCAGATAACTTATTTAGTAGAAAAAAATTTTAAATGGTAAAAGTAAATTTTAATAGTAGTCAAAAACAATAACATTAAAATTTATTCAAAACTAAACTTTCTTATTTATTGAAGAATCAGGTTATCATCAGCTTCAAAGATTAATTTTTGTAGTATAATTCTAAATAAATTGCACTGCATTTAAAACACAAATATCTTATCAAAAGTAGCATGTGAAAAGCATTGCATATAGTATTATTAAGCAGCATAATATATTTTTCCCGTGTGGACTTTTCAGACGACAGGGGACCGAGGACGATTTGTCCTCAGGCCAGCAAACACACAATTGCTGAAAAGTGGAGCAGTTCGTCGCTCCACCTCAAAACCCACTCCCACTGAAAGTAAAAGCTGCGTAAAAATTGCATTGCCCCCAACTAAAAAGGGGGATAGAAAAAATAACTAGAGGAAAATGAGGCGCACCACCCCCGCCCCGTATAAAGTTTCCCCATGGAATTGAAGTTGTTCCAGAAGTCGGGAGATTGGAAGGCACCAGTCGCTTGCTGTTTAAATTGAAACCCGGAATGCAGAAGCACAAAAAATGAAACACAAAACTGGAATATTTAATGCGTTATGCAAAAATTGCGTTCGTTGTGCCCTTTTTTTTTGTTGGGAAAAAGATAGTGAACGATAGAGGAGAAAGGACATGGAGAAAGGTGGCTGGGAAAGAGAGTTTTGCCGTGAAAGCGGCAACGGCAGCAATACGTTTAAAATAACAGCAGTTCAGTGTAATACTGGAACAACAGCAAAAAAAAATGAAAAAAGAAAGTAAGCACTGACGTGCGATTCGAGAGAAAGAAGCGAGTGACACAGTGAAACAAAAGAAGAGAGTTGCTAGGGAAGTTGGTTAAAAAAAAATAATTATAAAATTATAAGCTTAAAAGTGTTAACTTTACATTTTTGAAGAAGCTAATGGTTTCTTTATCTTTTTTTAATTGAACAAAATAAATTTTTGCAGGAACTGAGTACTCTTAATCCCAAAAATTCGTACATGTTAGTCTTTAAATTTAACTTCAGACATTAATAAAAGAATATTTTGTAGGTGGTCATTTAAAAAACTTCTAGCTACACCCAGAAAAAAATATGGACTAATATACCGAAAAATGGACTTAAAATAAGGTAAAATGGACTATTTTTTGCGCTTAGGAATCATGGACTTATTTTAAGTCCATGACATTTAAGGCTATAATATCCTTAAATCTAGTCCAAATATAGCCTTGAAAAAAAAATATTTATTTTGACTTTTCTCATATTGTTTGCTTGGAATTGACTCGTTGAATGGATTTATAAGCAGAAGAATATTAATTTTAAACATTTGATATTATTTATAAAACTTACATTCAATTTGACTCCACTGGGATTCGAACCTCTGACCTTTGGATCTGTACGCGTGAGTCCTAACATCTGCTCTACAGTCGCTCTTAGTAGCCGCCGTTCTAAACAGCTTTTTAAAGGATGTGTGTGCATACCAAATTTATAGTTTCTTAGTGTTCCTTAAGTTAAAAACTAAGTTAAATAGTTTTTTACTATTAAGTAAAGTGCTACGGCAAATAAAAAATAAAAGTTTTAGCAAAAAAACAAAAAAATGTTCTTCGACACCGCTAGGAAGTGAACCCGGGCCATTTTGGCTCCCATGCGCGTGGGTCCACCTGCTTACCCCCTAGGCTACCCTCTAGCTAGTACGAAATAATTTTTAAGGTAATTGGACTATTTTTCGGATAGTAGATTCCTTAAGTTGTATTGCCTTAATGATCAATTTAAGGCCAAAAATCCAAACATGTTTACTTTTTAAGTCCATTGTGCCCTTAAAAATTCAAATTTGGCAATGTAGTCCATAATTCCTAAAATTTAGGAATTTTTTTTTCTGAGTGTAGAAATATTTTTTTTAAATAACGTTGTTATATAATTTTCTTTAACTAATTTTTGTAGCCACCCTCGGTTGTTGTGGCATAAGCTGCCATAGTTTCAGGAGTCCTATCACTCACTCCTGCGCCTCTCGTTGGCTTATCCGCCCCATCGCCCAGCCTCCCCCTTGGGAACGTCCTTCGACCATCTATCCACCCCCTGCCCTTATCTGCTGACACCCCTTCTCCCAAAAGGTTGAGAGGGAAAAATAAGAAAAACAAAGATGTGTTGCTGCAGCTTCGTTGCATTTTTATCAGCAGCAACATGCAACTCTCTCTTGCTCTTTCTCTCTCTCTTTCTCTTTCTCTCTCTATCTCCTCTCACGCTGCATGCATAAATTTTGCACATACAAAATTGGAAATAACTGATGGATGCCGTCAAAAAATGCTGCTGCCACAACCGCTGACTTCCATCTCTACACGCGCCCACCCAACTTTTCAAGCCCACTTTCCGCGGCGACATTGCCAAAAGAGGCGCACGAACAAAATATATATTATTTGTAGGCGTGGCAAGGAGTGTGTTTGTACATTCCTGTGACATTAATAAATCGATGTATGAAAAATACACACCTGTACACAAACAATTGTGGTCAAAATACACCTTTTCTTGAGAAAGTTACTTTACTTTAAAACTTTGACTTTAAAAAAATAAATTAAATAAACAGAAATCAATATATTTTAGGTTCAGAGAGAAATTAAGAAAAATAACCCGTTTTTTGTTTTTTTGAAGTAAATTTACAAGATACAAATTTTCGTCTAATTTTTTTTAATGTTCCATGACTTTATAGTTACAAAAAAATAATAATAACAACTGGTAAGCTTTTTAATCGTATTAATCTTTTAATGTGGACATTTTTCCAAAAGAATTTTTAAAAATTTGAATAAATTTCCATAAAACTGAATTGTTATAAGGAATATTTTACGTCTAATACCTAAAACTTTTTTTTTTTTTTTTTTTTAAGTGCTTTAAATACTGCCTTGTGGCTTTGATGATTTTTGTGAAATCCTCAACTTAAAATGTAAATCAACAAATTTTTGTTGTTTGTGCAATAAGAAAACCACTATTATTTTGACATCAGCTGTACCTCATCCTTTATGCCGCAAGCTGCTACCCTTTTTGCTTTTTGCAACAGCCTGTGGGGCACTTTAGGCCGCCCATTTGACAAAAGCACCACCACCCACCCAGCCCCCTCCCCCACTCACATACACATACACACTTGCATTTTTAATTAATTTCATGCAATTTGTACAAGCAGCAACAACAAGAACAGCGGGCTGCAAAAAAAAACAGGTGTGTAAAAAGGGGCTGAATGAAAGAAAGGGGTAAAAGAGGAGAGGACAAAGGTGAAAAAAGCGGGCACAAAGGGGGTGGTGAAATGGGAAAAGGGGTGTCGCTTTGCCGCTATGCAATTTGCCAGCGTTAAGCCGATAAGTGCATTTTTAATGTGAACCCAATGAATTTTCTATTACATTTTAATTTAAAATAACAAAAAGCGGTGGAAAGGGGAAAATAGCGCAGAAAGAGGCTCAATGTAATTCGATTTAACATTTAGATTAATTATAGGTTTCATCGACAGCAATTTTAATAGCGGGATAAATCTCTTCCATTTGTAAATCAATCATGACTAGAAAATAATTCTTGCGCGTTGCATTTTATTTTATTTTTTATTATTTTCTATACACCACTAGAGAACTATCAATTAGGTTAATGGGGAGCTTATGGCGGGGAATTGTGGAGAAATCAAGGGCGAAGGCCGCTAATGAATGGAGATTATGGGTGAATAAATTGCATTTTGATAACCCACATACATATATGGAAAGGCCCTGCGAGCTTATGGTGTTATTCGGTGACACTAAAGAGAGAAAAGGGATTTCTATGGATAATATTTTTCAATGTTTGTAAATTAATTACAATAATTCCCCAAACTTTGATATTATAACCACAAAAAGATAATAAAACAGACACACAAATTTAATTAAAATACTTTTTTCCTCTTTTTTTTTAAAAAATATTTTCACAAAATATATTTGCCTGTAATTTATCAAAAATGGCAAAGAAAGTGCAAAGACAAATATTTTTTATGTATGCCTATTAGGCAAAAAAAAAAAAAAAAAACTAAAGTTATTAAACCCATAAACTATGCTCAAATTGGAAATCATAAATTTTCCACTAGAGTGGCCCGTTTACTGACCATTAAGATTTTATTTGAACCCAATCACAAAGTGCACGAAGTGTTAAGTGATAAACAATATAAATCATGTCCAAAAATAACCATTCTAAAGTTCCTACTAAATGCCCTGAGTTGAAATGACATTGATGAATCAGCTACGAAAAACTTTCAAATGAAATTATAAATAAATGCCATGCCCCTTAGATAAGGCAGTTATAGTCAATCCATAAAAAGCACTCCCAGCTGCCGAAAAAAAATAAACAGATTCATCAAAAGATACGTATAGATGCCAAACTTAATTTACGGTTAAAAACAATTTTTATAACCAATTTTTATGGGGGCAAATGAACCAAGGGTCAGCGCACATAAAAAATGATGTAAATTTTTTTTAAATTTCCCAACTTGTTTACAAATAAATAGCACCGATGTTAGTAAAAGAATGAGAGGGAAAACTGGGGCAAAAACAAAAACAAATTTTAATCCCAGCCAAACACTTGACTCTGTAATATTCCACTCTGTGTGCCCCCTTTTCCCCAGGTCCTTGTACTCCTTGTACTCCACTCCGTCCCACACAGATTTATCTCGCTTAATTTAGCGTTATTTGGGCATCAGCTTTGCAACAATGCAAAAAGTGCGGGACGGCAGGCGGGGGGTGGAGATGAAAACAAAATAAAAATAAACCTTCGCATGGCCCATAAAATTTCATTAGCGTCATATTTTCAAATAATTTTCTTCTTATTTTTTTCCCTGGCCTTTTTTTTTGCGCTGTTGCTTTTCCTCTTTTTTTTAGAGGTCCTAGAAGTCCTTTTCCTGTCCCCTCCCCGCATCGAATCGTTGCGGCTGACTGGTCTCTGGAGAAGTTTTTCCCCACCTAACGAAGGTATAATCATAATTTGAAATTGCTCATTCGAATCTTAGATTGGATTAAGTGCGAATTAGAACATCAATAAGCGGAGAGGGCGTTAAATGTAACGCAACATTGACGACAACTTCCCCCAGGACAAAGGGATCAAAGCAGGATTTGCCAAAGGACATGGATGGGACGGGAGATCCTGGGAGGCAGTGGAGGAGACAGTAGGTGCAAATGTGCCAAAAGTGTTTGTCGAGGTGCTCAAGCAGGCAACTTAATGAGCATTGACAGTCGTCGACAAAACTATGGCCGCATTAAATCGTTATAGAGCCACAAAAGCTTCTGGGGTATTATGGGTTAATCAAGGAGTTTGTAATGCAGGCTAAAACAAGCTGAACATTGGTAAGTCTGGTCTTAGTTGGTGCTCAACTGTTAGATAAGAATTTTGTTATGATTTTTTGTTAATTTTGCAGGGGTCTTATTTCCTTTAACTAGCTTGGTTATCATTGGGATAGGACCAAATCCGGATGTCCCCAAGAGCATTCAAACTTTGTTAACCTATTGTTAACCGTTTATCTAATTTCTATGCACAAATTGCCTGAAATCGTTCAACAACTTGACAAGCTTGCAAAGGCAAATGTTGTGTAACTTTTTTAGATCAGCAAGCTGGAAACGTTTGGACACAAGAAAGGACTTTCATGGGGACTCTCCTTGGAATTGCTACACTAGCCTACAAAAATGGGTAACTTATTTGTAATGCTCTAAAATTAATATAAAATCAATTAATCTAGTTATGTATATGTTTAGTGGATATTTTAGGAGGTGAAATCATAAAAAAAAATCTTTTATATTTCGATTGTAAGCCCTAATTAAAAAATAAACACATTTTACACCAACAAAACATGCTAAGGTCTTTAATAAACTGGTCGAATTAAATACAAAGTATAATTTCATAAAAACAAAACTAATATTTTAGTTTAATTACACTTAATATGTCTATAACCAGTGTAATATCAATGCACCGACTGAACTAGACAGTGGGATATTCAGGACAACGAACACGCACATTGGCAGGACGAAAAGGACGAACTCTGGAGGAGATGACGAGCAAGCCTTGGGGGCTGCAACCAACAAATTATCCCCAGCCAAGTGTGAGCACTGTGCGTGTGCATCACTCAAAATGTGTCGCTATTGCTGGTGAAATGGAAATGGATGTGGATGTGGAAGTGGATGCCATCTCAAGCATGTGGTCATCGCCAGCCGCAACAACAAAGCTGTTGTCTGTTGTCTGGGAAATTAAGAACAATCCCCAGCAATTTCCGGTACGAAGAACTCGAAATATTTTCAAACTTTCCATTGGGTTGGGTTCACTGTTAAATAGAGGATAAAAGGAACTTAATTTCGAGTGAGGAGCTAGAATGAGCGGATGAAACTTTGGACTTTCTGCAATCCCCTGCAGGTATATGACATGGAACGGAAGTCGTGTCGTCAGAAAGAAAGTTGCAATATGGAGTGAAGGATTGAGGAACACAAAAAGATAGAAACACACACGCACAGAGCTCCTGGTGTAAGCCTGCCAAAAGCCGAGGCCAAAAAGGAAGTCGAACCGCCCTCCAGGCTTCTGTGGGAGCACTTTTGTGCATTGTTTCTTAGTACCAGGAAATTCACAAAAGTTCAATATTTCAAGTGTGCCAAGGGCTGGCTCAATAAAAAGTTGTACAACAATTTAATTGGGTTTAGATGTGAATGGTGGAAAGGGATTTTAACTAGGGATAAAGTCTAAGATCAATATAACATAGGCTAAACATGTTGCACCAAATATTTATTACATATTACCGTAGTTAACAAACAATAAAACATTTAAACGAAGTTTAAATAGTATGTAACATGAAAACTAATAACAAAATGATGTTTCGTAGGTCATTGCTGTTGTTTTCCTTGCCTAACTTTTAAAGACCCGCCCCAAAAATCCCATTCCTCCCAATCGATGTTATGTATGTCTCCTAAATTCTCTTGTTGATTTATTTTTCATTCAAAGTTAATTTATTAGAAAATGGCCGGACAAGTTATTATCTAACCGAAGCAAAGTGTGTGAACAGGAGGAGGCGAGCCAGTGGCAAAATGCGACCCTATCAGGATTTGGATTTTGGGCTTTATCTAAGTGTGTGCATGTGCTTTTCGACTTTAAATGAAGTAGAAATTTTCGGTATCCCCCGGATCACCTCCGCATCCACTTTTGGGCCTGTATTTTTGCCATAAAATTACGCGCATCGTTAGTTGACGATTTGCACCGGACAGAGGACATGGCAGTGTCAAAGATGGGCGGACCTTTAAGGACCTCCGCTTCGGGGCGTGTGGCCAATGCAAATGAATGGACATTCGGAAAATACGGTTTGGGAAATGGCCTCGATGCTGAGCAAGAAAATTACGTAAATTTCTCTTCGCAAGTCATTTAATTTATTTAGTAGAAGAGGAACACACAGAGAAAATAGGTCTACACTTGAAAATTGAATCTAAACATCGCTTATAACTTTTTAAATTAACAAAAGCTATACTAAAACGATGTAAATAATTTTCATAAAATGTTAACCCTTTTTGACATTTATAAAACAGTTCATGGTTTTAAAAAAACAAAATCTCAAAGTGACAAGCAGTTTAATAATATTTTTTTTTCTAAGTGCACACAATCTTGTCCTTGATGGGAGGCAACCTCAAGGGCGTGCCCACGAAAGAAGAAACTGGAGTAAAGTCTTAAATTACCAAAACCGCACACACAAACCCCGCTCACTCCTGTGTTCTCTCCGAATGTAATGAATTCAATGATTTTATTGACTTTTGTTTGTAATTTATTAGTGATGGAGATAGAGAAGTGGAGGGTGAGAGCAGACACGCCCTATCAAAGGTTTTGGAGGACGTTTTTTCCATTCCAGACTGTTTCCTTTCCCAACTTTGGCTACATTTTTTTTTCATGGCATCCATTTTTCAAACAAGGTTCAAAGGAAATTAATTAACCTTACCGTACACTTTGAACAAAAATGGTTCTTTTTACAAAATAAGATTTACCAACATAATCAAATTATTTTCTTAATAACATTATAAAATTATTTTCAAACAATTACTTTTTTTGTTTAACTAGTATTCCTTTGTTTCTTTTTTTTTCTAACTTAAAAAAAAACAACATTAATTCTGTTTTTTTTTTGTTGTTTAGTTATTTAAAAAAGCTTTTTGAAATTGTTTAAATAAAAATAAGGCCAACTTCTAGGTAAAAATTTCAAGGGGTTATATTTTTTAGAGTGTAGCCAACGGGCAGGCGGCCAAAGTCTCAATTTTACTGCATTCGTTCCCGCCCACTGACCTTCTCGCCCCACCCGTTGACCTTGTCGGCTGCTTTGCAGAGGGGAAAAAACATGTGTCGGGGTCGAAAGTTTTCACTTTCTCCGCCACTCTCCGGTTGCATCAATCAAAGGCTTCGCTTAGCGCTGAGCCAAAGAAAACTCAATTAAAACAAATAGAAATTAATTGAAAGTCTGCGTCAGGAATGCACATAAACACTCCGATTTAACTGCGGGGAATCGAGTAAACACACACAAACTGAGAAACGTAATTGGGTCGGGGGTTGGGGAGATCGCATTGTAAAAGGATTTGAAAAGGAAACCTAATCCCCGCGTTATGTAAACAAAACAAATTGCTATTAAATAGCTAGAGAGTTGAAGGAGGTACTCCATTAATTGATATTTATAAATAACGAAGAAGGAAGGGCAAAAGATTCACTGAACTGGCTGTTGGTTAAAGTGTGCCGAAACTAATTGAAAGAAGTTTATTTTACGGGTGTTTTATCAACAAATAAGGGAATGGGTTTTCTTTAGAAGGTGTATAAATATTGTGGTAAGGCGTAGATACTACTTATTAAATATATTTTCTTTTCTAAACCAAATTACATATAACAGAAGATTTAAAGGTCACTTATGTTTTTTTTAATATTTTAAATATTTACGTTTAATAAATAAGTATTATTGTAACTACCTGATAGGTAACCTTTAAGATGCGATTACTTTTGTATATGATAACTCCATATAAAATGGTAATAATGTTTTAACTTTATATGTTCTCTCTCCAAATAACCGTTTTAAAATCCATCATCAATCTTCCCTTTAGTCTGTAAGTTAAAACTAATGTTCCAGCTTTCAAAATGATTTAAAAATTCGAACATTCCAGCCACAAGAACTGTAATACAAAAATAGTGTTTAATAATAGCCCTTCATAGCACTTCCCAGGCACTTTTTCAGTCATTTCCATCCCCAGACAACCATTTTAGAGTCCATCCATCAATCTCTCCAACAACAACCTGTAAGTCGAAAACAAAGACCTCAAGTATCCGTACCCAGCGATTTATTTAGCTACTCGAAACGCACTCAGCTTAACCGCAAAAAGTCGCCTCGCATTTTTATCCACGAGCTGCACTCATGTAAATGGATATTGATATGGGGGCCACGCCCTCACAAAATCTAGTGTATCTAGGATGCGAACAACATTTGACGCTTTGGCACCTTGACAATTTGTACAGCAAACCGAAGGAAATAACCCTGGATAAATAAGGGACAAATAAAGAAAAAAAAAGGAGGATAAATTCAAAGTTGTAAACAACGAGAGAGAAAGATCAGCAAGTGTAAAAGGTAAATCGCTGACATGCAATGCACATTTTTCAAACAGTCACAAGCTCCTGGCATTAATATCGGCGAATTGAGATATAGATACTCCCCATAAACCCGTAATTTGAGAGGGACAGCAACAGTGGCAGCAGAGCGAGACGGAGCACAGCGAATGGTGTACACAAATTGCCATTTGGCGTTAACTGAGAAATGCACTTTTAAGCCATCGCAGTTCCGCCAACACGTCTCCATTCCATCCTCTGCCACCCTGTTGAGCTTCCAATCCTTGAATGCAATCTGTCAGGATATTTTGGGTGTGTTCGTTGCGATTTGGAAGGTGGTTTGGATTAAACAGGAAGCTACTACCGAAATACACTTATATGGAGATGGATTTTCAATTGAAAAGTTTACTAATAAGTAACTTATTTAACAGCTCAAACATTTAACTCAAAATTATGTTATAGATTCAATTATTTTATGATGTTATTTAACCATTTTTTAATTTATATAACATGTAATATGCCTATATTTAACTCTGTTTATTCATCTTTAAAGAAATGTTTTTTTTTTTTTTTATTAAAAACGGAGCCAAAAAGGAACGAAATTGTATCAGCATATTTTTTAAATCAAATTCTTTTATTATGGTTTCTAATTTACTTTTTAATATGATAACTAAAAAAACATTAAATTTCTATGTACATTTTTCACGTTTTATAATATTGTGAATTTAAATTTTTTGAAAAGGTCATATTTTAAAATAAAGTATTGGTCATTTAAATACTTTAAGAAGTTACCCATTATATGAAAGAGGTATATTTTAAGCACTGAAATCTTAAATCTCAAGTCATAAACGAACCCACTTGTAAAGCAATTTATGTATAAAAATACTATTATAAAAAATAGCTATTATCAAAAACAATTAGTAACATTTTCTTGATAAAAACAGCTAAGTGCATTTTCACACGAATAGTTTCAAACAAAAACATATAAATAGTATGCTAAACGAAAACTGAAACCCATCAAGATTTGCATTGAAAAGTCAAGACACTTTTGCCCCATGGCAGGGCATCAAACACAACCCCAAGGAAAGCCCCCGGTGGCATGCAACATTTTTTTTCGTACGAAAGTTGGCAACTTTTGACTGAATTGCATACAGCAGGGGGATTCTTGTGTGTGTTTGACTTAGTTTCCTTTTCTTTTACTATTTTTAGTTGCCTGCTCAACGGTGTGCTTCTCTATAAACAACAGTTACTTAGCATTAGCGTGTAGCGCAACTAAAAGCAAACGCCAGGGCACGTAGTAAAGGTGGAAAATCCCAAAGCACTGGCTCAAAGGGGGTTGGGAAAAGGAGTGGTAAAAAGTGGGGAAATGGGGAAAATCTAGCCTGGGCCCGAGCCCGAGCCTGTGATGTATATGGGCTCCTTGCCGTCGCTGCATGTCTAAGTACTAAACCAATAGCAAAAGCAACAACTGGCTGCCAGCCACCTCATCTCGTCCACATTCCCACCTGTTCACTCCTAGCTGGCTGGCTTCCTCACTGGCTCACTGCTCCATCACCTGGAGCATTCAGTTGACCTCAGCATCGACAGCTGGAGCAACAAGCAGCACTTAACAAATGGTAAAAGCATCAACAAGCTTCCGCATCCGCAACGGAACGCGATGTCGAGTTGCGAGCTGCAAGATGCGAAGCGCCGGCGAAGGCAGATAAAATGTCTTAGCTCTTGACGCTCTCTCTCTAGCTACTGGCTTCTACACTCAAAAAAATATTCAGAATTCGAATTTATCATTAAGTTCTTAAATAACAATTAAAAGTATTATTTACACCACCAAAGTTTTGTTCTTAAATTTTAATAAAGAAAATTGTGGAACTCAAAAAAATGTTTCAAAACAATAACTAAGAAATTTCAAATTCTTTCTTAAGTCTTTGAATAACAATTATAATACAAAACATTAAAACCACAAGCCAAATTTTTGTTTTTAAAACAAAATTTTTCAGCCAAAAAAATGTTTTGAAATAACAATCCAAAAACAATAAACTTTGAAAAGTATATTATATATTTTTTGTATATATAGGTATATATTTGGTAAGAAAATTTAACAATAAAATTGTTTGTTTAATTTTTTTTTAGAAAAACCAGACTTTACTTAATTAATAATTTTGCTTTTGGCAAACTTTTTAGAATTTTTCTTAAATACAAAAAAATGTTAAGGTAATTTACAATCTAAGCTGTACAAAATATTTTATTTAAAATACAATCTTAAAACACAGGTTGAAAAAAAACGTTTTCAATTTTTATTTTACATTTTTAAAAGTGATCAAACTCTTGTTTATGATTTAAATTAACTTTTTTGTGCATACATTTTTCATTGTGCAGCTTCCGCTGTTGTTGTTACAATTGTTGTTGTGGCTGTAGCTTTTGAGCGATTATGCCAAGGAGCCCAGCGATGTCGGTTGCGTTACCTTTACCGTTTCACCTTACCGTTCCTTACCTTTAGCACTACCCTTACCTTTAGCTTTACCGTTGCTTTTGCTTTTGCTTTTGCAGGCATTTGAATGGCATGGAGCACGTGTAAAGCGTCTGAAGTGTGTCGGCATGGGATTGAATCAAGGGGAATTCAGGGGGGGACTTTCTTAGAAGAGTATGTGTGATAGTCAGGCGACACAAAGCTAAGTGAAGAGTGTAAAAGGTAAACATTTTTCAAATGTCTGCAAGCAAACTTTAGTTGGCAAAGAATTAGAGGAGCACGATAAGTAGATATTTTGAAATTGACGAGATAAAATGTTTTCTTTTTGTATTAAGAGTGAAAAGTTGGAGGAATCTGATTTGGGAACTTAAAACAAAACCTTATATCTAATGGGAAATGTAAAAATATATTAGAGGTATATTTTAAATATGTCTCCCTTATAATTGCTTTTTTTAAAACAAAAACTTTTAGATTTTTTGGAGAATAGTTAGATTCAAGCTTAGGAAAAATAAAAATACCTTTTCAATCAGATATTCTCCTTTATTTTTTAAGTCTATATATATCAATTATTACTTATAATTTTATTATTGATTTGAAAACATGCTTTCTTTTCAAAAAAATGAACTATGCATTTATAAAGAAATAACCCTGCTATTTAAGCATACCTTTCAACCACCCTGTGCAATTGCTCTTTCCACGAATGCAATTTTCCCGCTTTCGAACCCCTTTTAAGCCATTCAGAAATCCCTCAGAAATTGTGCTATTGCGAAATGAACTTTTCATTTAGCATAACAAAAGACAAAAGTGTTTCCCCGTTGCCACGCCCCCCCCCTTTTTGCGAAACTCCCTAAAAACTCATCTAAGTCTTGTGGCAATTTCCCTCCTCAGAGCTTTTGTTTTGTTATGTAATGCATGTTTATGGTTTTTCATCATTAATTTGCCGATGAAACTTATGGCAATATTCCCAGGCAATGTTGGTCGTTGACCACTTTTGTGGCAAAATAAATAACTCGCTCATTTTAAAAATAAATGCATGAACTTTACCAATCGTCATTTGTACCAAATATATTATGTAAAAATCGTTCAACTAAAACTTATAGCTGCCATAAGTTTTTAAAGATAAATTCATAAAACTTGGGAATCGGCTTTGGTATACGTTTTATTTTAATTTTGAAAATTTCGTCAAATCGGATGACTATATCCTATAGCTTTGGTTTTCTTAACATTACAGGCATTTTGTATGCAAGCAGACCTAAATTGTGTTTGTATCACTGAAGTAAGCTCGAATTGGTCAAAAACTTAGCAAACGATTTAAAATATTAAAGTTTTTTTTTTTTTTTTTTTTTTTTTTTTCTAAATTTGTCAAATAAATAAGTTTAAAATTTGTTTTTTTAAAAAAAAAATATCAAATATTGCGTTTTGTGGCTACAACTCATTTTAACAAGATTAAATACTAAACTACAATAGGTTTAGCTGGGACTAGGCTCACTTTGTTAGTCTAATGTTTTAAACAAACTTAACAATTAGACAGCTTACTTTACATTTTGGGAATCACAAACATTCTAAACTTAGTTCAAAACTCAGTTATTAATGTTCATTGCAAAAGTTTTACTAAAACGCCTTTAAAGTATACTTTTTCCTTTTTAAATTGACTAAAACTTTAAATTTTACAGCAACGTTGCACCTGTTTAACAGCTGTTATCTTAACAGTACCCCTTCGGAATTTAGAAACGTCACATTGAAGATTGGTCTTCTGTTAATCAACGCTAAAAATTTATGTTTTAACAATTGAAAAACTGGGTTTGGACAAAAAATATGGTCAAACGATGTTTGTGTGTAAAAAAAAAAAAAAAAAAAAAGTGTGTGTGTGGGTAACTTTTCAGAGGAATTTGACGATTTTCTGGGTTGCGTTCTGTGTTATTGTTTGCCAAGTTTTTGCATATTATCAACGGCAGCAGCAGCAGCCGAAATGCGTTCATAAAATAATGTAATCTGTTTAAAAACAAACATGTCTTGAGCAATTTCGCGCGACTAGGGACATATTAAAACGAGAGGCGGTCCCATGCCCCTTCCCCCTCTTTTGGCCACCACCCCTCGCTCTTACCACAAATTCTTGCCCCACCTAAAACAACAAACCAGAAGGAACAGCAACAACAACAGCAACAACAACAGAAGAGTCTAAAAGTAGCGGTAGCAGCAAAGAGCCGTTAACAGGAATAAGTTGGCAAGAAAATGGGTAGCGAACGGCAAAGAGAAGCCAATAACAAATAAGCCACAGTGATCACTCGGGAGTTGACAATTTTAGATAATTAGCTTCATTTTATTATGTCCCTTATTTATATAAATAAGAATTCAGACTTAAAAAAAAAATAGTACAAATAAATTTAATAAGAAAAATAAAGACCAAAAAGCTGCTTAAAAAAATATAATGTTTTTAACACCCTTGTTTTTAGTAAAATAAAACTAAGTTAAAAATACATATTAAGAACTTTTACTTAATTGAAAACTATTTCTTTAATTTACGAAAAATACATAATGAGCACATAGTTGTGTCATTGTCACAATTTAAAAAATTATAATATTTTAAATTATGGGGAAAAAGGAAAGCGAGAACAATCAGTCAAGTCTTCGTAAAGATTTAATTTTAACTGAAAATTTGTTGAGTACTCAGTTCATTCTTTAATAAAACAAAGTTTAAAAGGGTTAAAAGAGAAATCAATGAATGTAAATACCTAAAATAAAATAAATATCTAAAAGACACTTAAATATCTTAAGGATATTTTCATTTTTTTCGCTACAGAAGTAATTTCTGATTTTAGAATTACCGCTGTTATTTTAAAAAACAGATACAACTTTGAAAAATTAAATCTGTGTTTTCTAGTGACTAGGTACTGCTATTGCTCCTTTTTTATCCCCGCTGTGGAAACAAATTTTATGCCAAGATAAGTGAGAAGGCGAATGCGACGGCGACGGAGACAGCGATAACAACTTTCCCGTTACCAACGTGGCTGCAATTTTAGGGAGTGAAGTTTTTGAAAATTCATGATGAAAACTAAAAAGTAGACGCGAGACGACGAATTTTCAGCCAGCCATGGGTTAAGCCATAGAAAAGGAAAGGGGGGAAAGTTTGCCAGCATTTAGAAGCGAGAACCGCAGCGACCAACGTTTTATGTATATTGACAAGTTATTAAAGTGATAACTGAGCTGCTTGAAGCTGGCACTGCCATTAAATCAAAACAAGTGCACAAGTGCAATAAAGAAATCTCGCCAGCAGCGGATAAATCAAAATTTTCAGGTGCACAAACTCAGAGCAAAAGATAAATTCATAAAGAGGAAAGTTTTTGACTTCAACAGAAGACCATATTTTTAACGATGTACGACATTTGGTGAAAAACTTGCAAATAAGTCTTTATTTACTTTGCAGATATAATATACAAAGTTTTATTTGGGCAACACTGTCAGAACTACAACAACTCAACAAGGGTCTTTTTATACCACATTGTTCTAAAGCGTAATATATTATTACTATCTAACTAAATACCTTTTTTTGCACATTAAAAAATTTGAAGTAGGTGCTTTAATTTTATCAGCTCCTTTTTATCATATTATTTTCATTAAATAAAGCATAATGTTTATAATGCTAAAATCATACAAAGTTTTGCATTGGATATTTACATACTAAGACACGTTAATAGACTATTCGAGATGTGTTCTAGAATTTTCTTACTCTTTTAAAAATAAAAAAAGTAAATTTATTACCTATGAATATATATGTATGCCTACAATGTTTTCCATCTCAACAAAATTTGTTTGCAAATTATTTTGCACATGAGTGAAATTAAAATTTTTAATGTAAATGTAAAAAGAAACTTTAAATATTGTTCAATTCTGAATATATAAAATGCATTAATAAAATTTGTATGTAGGTACGATTTCATAATTAATTCACATGTAAGCAAATGACTAACACTTTTTACATGTCAAGTAAGAATTTCAAGCAAAGCTTTAGTTTACATTGCTCAATTTAATTGGTCCAATTAGAATTTGGAATTCTTGAGACCAATTTAGCTCTTTTTTGCTCTCTTTTACTCATCCAGCAACAACAAGCACATGGGAACAACGGTCACGCAACAACAAATCTGTCGTTGCCTCTGCCCGCGTTGGCAAAACTGTCCCGTTAGTCCAAAAGTTGCATAGTTTTTGGTTTTAAAAAAAAAAAACGCAGCTTGCAGTTGAATAAAAGTTGTTAAACAATAACTAAAAACGTTCCACTCACCCCGCGGTATTGCCTTTTGTGTTTTAACATTTTGCAAGCGCTGGAATTTGTTGGAAAATTGTTAAAATTGTTTTATTACGCCGGCAGCGCTAAATTTTCAAAAGTTACCATTCATTGGGCCTTTTTGTTTACTGCAATGTGCGCATTATGACAATATTTATGGGAATTCACTAGTTTCAAACGTTTAACAACTAAATTTAGCCTAATTATGGCACTTAATTAGCTTATTTCTCTTCCCAGAGAAAAACATGAACCGATGTGGTAAACACGTGATCGATGACTGCCTCCCACAACCGATTTGTTATCGCCTAGTTGCCAATCGAACTTTTAGAAAAATTTAAATTAAATTTGAACTTTACGTTAAAGCGAGCTTAACAAAATGTTGGAATATAAATTTAAAGGACACTTTGCTAATGCAATTACACTTTAACTTGAGAGCAGCATTCTGTTCTAAATCACACACACTCACACGCAGAGGTCTTTGTTGTAAAACATACAGTTGCAGTCAAGAAAATAGCACTGGGTACAAATTGAGAAGTTACGTTTTGAACTTTTAATTAGGAAACAACTCATAAGAGAATATTGATATTGATATTTAAAAATGGTATTTCCTTGCATTTGACTATTTAATTAAAAATTAAATTTACTACTGTAAACTGTTAAATTTAATCAATTAGAAGTCAATCAACATTTTTTTCGTCTTTTAATTAATTTGTATAAATGTTAAATATTTAGGATTTAAATTATTATTTTTACTATAATTTTGTAGTAACATATTTGCTACTGTGTTCCCGTCCCAAATTTAACTCCATTTTCCCAGAGATGGATCTTTGTTGAGGCGTAACAGTAAGCAAGTTTCCCCACTGGCAGCCACTACTTAAAATATGAGCACCCATTTCCTCTGGTCAAGCAATTGAAAATGATTTGGAACTCCAGGAACAACAACGGACTTTGAGTTTCGGGTTTCGAGTTTCGAGTGACAACAGCAGCAGCAGAAGTTGCAGCATTTGCAGAGTCAAAACAGACAGAATTTGTCGAAAATCCTGTGAACAAGCGGAGGACAAAGTGCCAGGACACTGTCGGCCAAAAAGGATTACGTCAAGCATATGTATTCAATGGCTGAGTGAACTTCATCTCCGTCTTTTTCGTCTCCGGCCAAACTTATGCGTTTGACTCACAGATTTCAATTTGCCGATACGAAATTCGCTTGTGTGATTTTTTTGTTCTTGTTTTTTTTTCGTCCTTTTGCCAATTGTCCTGTCGGCTAAGGGGATTGGCCCGAAAATCCATCCGAAAAGCCATCCCACCCAGCCTAATATGACATTTGAAGTGATTTTTATGGGAAAGTTGCTGATGCTTCCTGAAATCTGGCGTCGATATTTTTTACGACCGCTCCGAATGTCCTGTCTATATCCTGTTTGCGAAACTCATGCCATTTTGGCCAGTGAGACAAAGGACGAGCATACACAAACACACACACACACAAAAAAACACCCTTGAAAATTTCTAATCTCTTAATGGATGACAATCTGCGTTTTAAATGGTTTGCACGAGTCCCCCGGAAAAGTGATGAAAAGTGGGGAAAACGGTTGGCAAGCACACAGCTCCAAATAAACGAAAAAAAAATCAAAAAAATAAAACTAATTCCATCAAGCGTCGCGTCCTGCTTTTGTTTGCCTAATGAAAGAACGCTGTTTGGGCAAGTTTTTAAAGGATTTTTTTTTGCTACGGTTCTCTTTATTTTTCGTGCTTGATTCCTTTGTTTGATTTCTGGCGAGCAGGAGAAAATGATTTGGAAAATTGACATACCATGTCAGGGCTAATCACACGGCCCACTGATTGAATGACTGACTGACTGACAAGCTATAACAAAGCCAAATATCATAAATCATGTGTCTATAATCAGTAAATAAATCTTTTTCTGCCTTCGCTTCAAATATTTATGATGATGCCTCCAAAATTTGGCTGCGACTAATCAAATTATGTAACTTAACTCACGGGTAGACGGAAATTAAACACTGCCAGAAAATGTGCTAGTTACAATTTGTAATAAAATTGAAGAAGCCTAAAAGATAACTTTTTGAAGTGAAACTTCAAAGCGCATTGGTAAAATTTGCTACAAATGAAACGTCAAGAAACGAATGTAACGAAAAAGTCGAAAAGAGAGGAGCGATCGAGAGAGTTGATTGAAAGTGAGACAGGGCGAACGAAGCATAAAGCAACTAGCGATGGAGTAAAAGTAGCGATGAGAGAGCGATTGTCGTATCACGCACTGTCCCGCTCTCCGCTGACAAAGGTTCTCTCTGTCCTCTTCTTTCCTCTATTCGCTCTGAGTATCATTATATGAAGGTTAAACAATTTAATTTGGACGTGTATATATTTTGAGCCTCTGTCTCTCTCAATCGGTAGAATGAGGTAGCTAGATAGAGACTGGCACAAATAACGTCCTCAAAGAGAGCCGTCTCGTTGAGACCACCTTACACATATAGTTGCACCATGCGCTCCCATAAAGTTGAGAGAGTAAAATCTAAAAATAGAATGAGCTTGCTCGTGTGAGAATACGATTTTTAAGCTGATATCATTTCTGTGACACCAGTTAAGCACAATGCCAAAAATTGTGGTGCGAGAATGTGAAACAATTAAAAATAAAATATCTGTTCGAGGGCCAGTTAAAACATCAACACAACGTGTACGTGAATTCAGAGAGCGAAAAAAGGCTTTTAAAAATGCAGCTAGCCAAGAGTTAAATATCTCATCGTCCATCATTACAAAAACTAAACCAAAAACTCCAGCAGAGTATAGTCGTGACTAACAGAGCTCGAATAAGACAAAAATATGAAGAAAATCCTCAACCTTCGTCTTCGACTTTACCAATTGAAAGAAATAAAACTTCAACAGAACGTGTTCGTGAGTTTAGAGCAAGAAAAAATTATTGACAAACCTTTCAGAAAACATTATTGAAGATTTTCAAACATCATCAAATATTATTAATGCTAATAATAATAATAATAATAATAATAATAATAACAACAATAACAATAATGGTGATAATAATAACAATAATAACAGTAATGGTGATAATAATAACAATAACAACAATAATGGTGATAATAATAACAATAATATTAAAAATAATAATATTAACAATAACAATATCGAAAATGAAAATCAGATTGTCAATAATAGAAATAACACGAGACGTATTAAAGATGATGATTTACGTGTAGAAGATATAATTAGTTTCTTGCATCAACAATTACTTCCATACAGCCACGGAGGTGCTGCTATTCTTGGTAATGAGAATAATAAAATACCACTTGTTTTGGGGTGGTGACTTTAACACTAATTTTGCAGTTGATAATTCCAAACCATTAATTAACTTTCTAGAAGAAAACTTTACTCTACAGCTGAATAATAATTCCAAACACACCCACTACAAATTCAGGAACGACCATAGATGCTTTTTTTACAAGATATTTACATAATGTTAAAACACTAACTTATATTGCATATTTTACGTATCAGATTGCTTTAGTCACAATAATACCTATAGAAATTGCGTCGAATAATGTAAATATTGAAGAAATAAATTAATAAAAACTAAATTTATAATTTATATTAATTTTCAACACTTTTATTTTTTCCCTTCCTTTAAGTCTCGGAAATCTAAAGTTTTAGATTTGTATAAATATAGACAAGACTGATAAATAAGTTCGCCAAAGAAGTTTCACTTCTGACATGTGTACTTTGTACGCACGCACTTTTTTTAATACTTTGTTTTATAAAATTACCAACTAAGAGTGATATATTATTTTTCATTTTTATTTTTAATAATAAATAATTTCCAATTACATATCAATTTTTAATGAAAGATTAAAAATTCTCATTCCAAAAAGAAGTCAGTGTAGTTTGAGAAAATATTATTCATGATGATTAAATAATTTAATTTTTGTGTATGAGACTACAGCATTCCGTTTAAAAAACATATTTTTGACTCCAAAATAATTTATTTCCAGCGAAAATCCATCCATAAGTTAGTGAAACCTTCGCGATGTGGATGCGTGGAGTAGCTAAGCGTTCTGTAGGTGGAAGAGCTTAACCATTATAGTTGCTCTTGATTTTACGTGGGTGGATATGGAGCTGGAGGAGGGAATCAGAGTGGTTTTTCGTGGGCCAATCTCAGACATGCTGGCGACGCAAACATGTCATCGATGTGGGGATGTCGGGGGAGTTCTCCGGATTTCGTGGTAGCGAGCAACAGAGCAGCACATCGCACGGCACTTCAATACCCGCAGGATAATCTTGAATAATAAAGGACCACCGACAACAACGCACACACCAAAATAGCACACACATGCAAGGAAGGACCTTCTCTTACACACAGACACACACACACATATAAGAAAAAGGAATAAAACAAGCTACGTACTACAAAGTAAGGAATGAGTGGATTTTGTAGAATTTTTAACTAAAGTTTTCTCAATAAGAATTTTGGTAAAGGTAGAAACGTATTATTTACAGTTTAAACTTAAAAGCTGATATAAATAATAGTTTTCTTGCAAGTATAAGATTCAAAATTCCAATCCGAATAAATAAATTTTTAGACTAACAAATTGATTAATTTTGAAACTTATTTAAAGTTTAAGAAAAACAAAAAAAAATCAACAATTTTATAAGATACAAAAATTTAAATACCGCAAGGTAAGTTTTAAATTGAAACTTATTATCACCTAATCCAAATAATTAAATTTGCTACCGCACCCCTTTAGAAATCCACTTGTTGGTTCATTGATGAACAAATTGAAACAATTTGTGTGCTCTGTAGTATATGCTTTTGAGGCCCAAACAAGTTGCTTTAAAATTCACAGACACTGATAGATGTAACATACAGGACACAAATTCATTCAGAAACACAGACATGTTACACACTTGCATACCACACTAAACAAAATTTCTACATACTGTCAATTACTTTTATATTGTTGTATTTTTAACTGATATTATCAAAACAAACAACATTTATTTAGGCTACTTTTCTCTTTCATTAAAAATGTTGTCCCCACAGAGTTTCGCGGTTTGTGGGCGTAAAAAGGGGCGTGGTCAGGTTTTGAAACTCTTGATCTGCGCTTTGCTTATCTGTTTGCAATATTTGGTGGTTCTAGCTCTTGTAGTTTCGTACGTTTGAACGGACGGACGGACGCACGAACGGACAGACGGACGGACATGCAGACTTTTGCAACGTTCACAGCATTTGCTCACTCCTCGAGTATCGCAAATAAAAATAAAATTTTACATGGTTGTGTTTATCACGCTATATAATGAGTCAGGTAATTACAAATGTTATGCTCGAAAGTATATAAATTGAGCGGATTTCTCGAATTTTTAATTGACTGCGATGTGGAACACTGAAGTCTTTGTTATCCTGGGTCTTCTGATCTTCCTAAAACCAATTAATTGCGACGATCTGTGCACAGCCAATGGAACTACAGCAGAATGTCCCACAGCCTGTCCCGAAACTTGCGAATTTACTGGCGATGGAGCCTGCTTTAGTATTTGCGGAAGTCCTTGCGTATGCCGCCCAGGATACGTGATTAACGAAAAAATTCCAGCCTGTGTTCTGCGCTCCGACTGTCCAGCAGGAGTTGTTCAAAAGAAAGGATTTCATCCTGTTGACAGTTTGAAATGCTTTGGATTTAACAGAGATTGTTAACTTTAAAATAAACAAATGTTTCACTGCTTTTATTTTCTTTGAGGGACACTTTTTTTTATATTTTGAATTTTTAATGGTTTTGAAATGCAATGTTGCTTCTTTCAATTATAATGCTTGTCTTTTTAACAATGATAAAAATTCTTAAGCCGTATACAGATATAGCAAAACCGGGATAAGATTTTTATTTTTTAAATCTAAACCGCCTTCGACCTTTAGTTCGCTTAAAACCGCTTGCTTTTATACTTAGCAAAACTAATTTTAAATGTTGTGCTCGAAAATAAATCGATAAACTGATTTTCCGCATGTTAGTATACAAAACAAGAAAGGACGCTATAGTCGGTTTTCCCGACTATACCATGTGCGATTCTCATTTTCTCTCTTTAAAAAAACAAAACAAGGAAAACGCTAGGGTCGCTAGCCCTCTTTAAAGAAATTTAGCCTGCTTTCAGGCGCAATCAATTTTAAACTCACTTATAAAGACAATTTCTTAAAACTGGCCTGATTTTCAAATTTTATAGATATCTGTGTAGATATTTTCAATACAAACAACATTTATTTACGCCACTTTTTTCTAGCATAAAAAATATGGGCACCACAGAGTTTCGCGGTTTGTGGGCGCAAAAAGAGGCGTGATCTACGTGGGGTATATAAGAGTTTGCAAAATTTGGTGCCTCTAGCTCTTATGGTTCCCGAGTTCTATGGGCTCGTACGGACGGATGGACAGACATTTCAACGTTTACAGTATTTGCTTACTCTTCGAGTATCGCAAATAATTATTAATTTTGTTCTATTGCTTACTAAACTTATTGGCTTAAAAAGGGCTAGAAAAATGTTTATCATTAACGTTTTAAACATTGGTTTTTTATTTTAATGGAATAATTTTAGATGTGAAAGAAAAAAAGTTTATTTTTCAATTCAATTTATATTTTATATAGTTTGACTTTTTGTATTTATAAAATTTTAGTATGTAACAACCAGTTTTTCATCACTTTTTTCTGTGCAGCAATGAGCTGTGTTGCTTTTACACGATTGTAATGCCATTTTGTGTGTCGACGCATCGCGAGTACCATTTGAATATTTCACAAAGCAAAGTCCTGGATATTCCGGCCAGACCAGGAGTAAATCAAATCCGGGGCTTGTCTAGCTTTACTTTCCACTCCTCTCACACTCCATGTGTGTGTTTTGGTTGCTTTTTAATTATAGCTTTTAAATGCCGAACCTAACGTGTAACGTGTATTTTATTTATTTCACAGCTACGGGCTGTGCCCTCATCAGACAATCAGACAATGTGCCGGAAAAACGCGCCATGTTGTGGTGTAGATTTTATAGAGGGGAAATACTCAGCCCCCTGGCAAACTTCCGCTTCTCCACCCATTTCCCTCGGAGATCTCCTTCACCCATCTATATCTATCCATTTGAGAGTCTGTGTGGAAAGCGCTAAAATTACTCGGGCGCTTTTAATTTGATATGCAAATACTGCAAAAAACGAAAGCAAAGGCGGCGCAAAAGGTTGTGATGATGGAAATGTGAAAAGTGAAAAGCAGCTGGGACACCCCCCACCCCCCTGTTCGTAGATCTGCTGTGAAACACGTTTGTCTATTTGCAGTTCAAAGTCTCAAATGAAGTGCGGTGCCAGGATATCAAACGGGAATAGTAGGGGTTAGTGTTGGGTTAAAAGTGGGGTTTCAGTTAAGGACACGGTTAACGAAGGGTAAGGGGGGTTTAAGTGGGGCTTGAGGGGTTAAGGGGTGACTGGTTACCATCTATACAGTGTGAAAACCTTAGGCTAAAACTTAAGAATTTAATTAATACACTTTACTTAAATATATATGATATGATATGATGATATATGTACCTACATATACTTAAATATAATATGACTAAATTAATTTTTCCAATTTTTATCAAAACATTAAGTTTATCTAGCAACAAAACCATAATAAAAACTGTAATAACTTATTATGCAAATAAAATGTTTTAATTTCTTTTCTTTACTTTCTTTAAAAATTAGGCTTCTAAATCATTTCCAGATTACAAATTAAATTGAAAATAAGTTAAATTCAATTAAAATTAAATTAATTAGTAATAAGTAAAATATGAAGTAGGTAAGTCATTAAAAAAAAAACAATATTTCCTGATTACGTATCTCAAGTAAATACCATTTCTTTTGGGAACTATTTAGAGAAGATATATAAATATTATTTTAAAATATATATAGTTAAAATTAAGATTTGTTGTAATATATATTAAACATTATATTAAACAAATTAACGAATATTATTTTTTAACACACTTTTTTCGCTCAGTATATATTTTTTTTATGGAGTCCTTCGGTTCATAACGGAACTCCTGGCTACGACAGCGCCTGCCAGCACTTTTTATGATGTGGCTAAGTTTCGAGGATAGTTCGGATGGCCTGGATCAAATGGGCTGGCGGGATAGTGAAGAGGGCCAAAAGAAACGGGAGCATCCAGACCAGGAAGAGCGGAAAGGATAACCAGAGATTGGCATGCTATGTCATTGCCATGGCAATTAAAAATGGCGGGCTTTAACTATCGCATAATCTGTTGATAGTCGCTTAAGACACTAGAAATTGTCACAGGGACTTGGTTAATGTTGGGGAGGAAGCCAAAGCAAAGCAGGAAAACCCATAAAAGTGGAAAGCGAAAACGAGCAAGCGAAATCCGTTTTGGGAGACTGCGGAATATTTATAAAAGAATGAATGGCAAATGAGCATAGACGGCGCTGCAGATAAGAATGAAACATTAAGTGCAAAAAAAAGGAAATCCCACAAAGAGAAATAGTTATCAGAACAAAAATGAAGTAGGAATTAAATGAGTGCAAAAAATGTTAAAATGGCAAAAAGAATAACAAAGAGGCGGAATATATTTTTAATGCAAAATGCTAAATATTTAAAAGAAAAAACTATATATTTGTTAAAGAAAAGGTATAAAAAGTTTTTTTTTTTATTCTAATATTTACATTGAAATAAGCACTTACTTATTAAAAAAAGAAAATGTAGACGTTGTATTTATTAGAAGTGCGATTTAAAAAAAAATAGGAACATAAAGCAATGTAGTAAATATTTTTAAGTACATAACACTCCGTTCAGAATATTCTTACTTTTTAGATTATATGTAGGAATACATAGCCAAAACCCACCCACCCATCAAAAGAACCCCCGAAAATTGTGCAATCTTTGTCCACCCATTAATACTTGAATAAATGTCTCACCCTGTCGCATTTTATTGCTTACCACTGCATCCGTTTGATGTGATTCCTTTGAACTACCCGCAGCCAAAAAAAGTTCCAACTGACCAAACACCCCCAGAATGAGCATTGAATAACAATTCACGCCCAAAAAAATGTAATTTGATACTTTTTTTGTGCTGACGCAGAAGTGAGTGCCTGGCATATCTAAAACCATGCAGCAAATTAATCGGCACACGTTCGAGAACTAATCGCTTTATGAATGCTACTGATGAGGAGCCACAGAGACGCCACATCCCCCAGGAGTAACAGCCTCCAAATCAGTGTTGCCTTTAAAATCAAGCACAAAAAAAACGCTAAAACAAATTTAAGTAGAATAATAAAAACCTTTCCAATAAAAAACCATTTACAAAACCAAAGGTCTTAATTTGAAACCTTAATTTTCGAAATTTAATTTAAAATTTATTTTTTTTGTGTATGAATATTAATTAATTATCACTTATATTTTTCAAATAAACATACAAAAGAACACGACAAATACAGTTGTCACAATTTCACAATTTATACGCCTTAATAATAATCTCTTATTTAGCAAATTTAAATCTTAAATATGTTTAAAAAATATTTTTTCATATTGAAAAAATGTATTTCAAAGCCTATTTTTAAAAATGTTATTAATTTTGTCCCTTTTAAAACTTTGTGAACATGCTCTTAGTTGCATTATATCAAATATTTTTAAAAAATTTTCTTAACGTGGATAGTTAAAAGCCAAATCGTCAACACTGCTGCAAACACATTTCACGTCATCGTGCGACGTCATTGCATCCATCCATCGCCGCTCTCAATCGCTGTGCACTCAATCACATGCCGGAAATCAAACGAAGCGGATGTCCGTTGGGTTGCCGATTGCTCGATGGAACAGAGGGGTGCGAGTATGTGCGGGTATGTGGCCCGGATTGGATGGGGAAATTGTACTGGGCCCACTGCAGTTAACCGCAATCTGAAATCGAAAGTCCGCTGATTAAAACACGACTCCCAAAATTGTTCAACGGCTGACAAGTTTCAGGAAATTTATGCAAATCAATCAGTAAACTGAATCGCACAGATTACACCTACTATATAATAGGTTTAAAAATTATGGTTTAAAAAATTTTGCTGTTAAAAAATATGATTTACCATTTTAAATATATTTTAAGAATATTTCACTTCCTTTTTCTAAAAGAAATATGGAACTTGGATTGTTCAAAAAACTAAGGCTATTCAGGGTTGACTGAAGAGACATAAAAGTTCTTCAGTTCCTTGCAAATAGCCTGACATTGAGTTTTTTTCTACATTTTATTGCTCGTTTCGCCAGACAAAATTGCTACTAAATCCGGCGCCAGTTTTCGCATAAACACAAAACTCAAAAAAGGATGAAATTGAAGAGGCAAGAACATTTCTACTCAAGGCTTGGGAAGCTATGAAAAAGAAACTACATATTACCATTTATTTAGACACTGATTGTTTCTATGACAGCCTGAACCCATTTGGATCAAGGTCTATCATCAACATTATGACGATATGCAATATTCGATACGGCAGCCTCTTTTGATGCCAGACATAAGTAACGATTTTATGTGGAATACATTTTTTAATGTCGAAAGGGATTTCACTATGTCTCAAAACCCAGTCACCCAAATTTTTCATGCTGAATGATTGATGATAAATAACATGCTGCAGTTTAAGCTTAATTTTTATTATAAGCTAACACTTATAAAATATTTACCGTATTTATATTTATCATCATAAATCGTATCATATTTTATACCAAATGGTTTTTTTTACCCTAACTTAAAAAAAATTATATTAGGTTCTTCACAAATAAAATAAAATTAAAAAAAACATTTTTCATTTTAATTTCAGTAAATTTCTACATTAATTAAAGAAAATGTTCCTATTAAAGTATTTTATAAATAGAAGGTTAAATTCTCCTTGTTAATACTTAAAAGCCTTTTCCAGCAATCCTTATTCGCAGCACCCTTCCATTTTTTAAATTCCTGACCCCTTTTTACAACTTTGCACTTAAAGACTCGAGTCGAAAATAAGGGTTTACCTTTTTTTGTGACATCAACGAGGCTTGTACTAGTTTTTTTTTTGAAAAGGGTGTGAGATGGTTCAGGTCCCCATGTAAGGATTGACAATTGGAACTGTCCGACCAGCTCTGTCTGGTGTATAGTTTCCTCCGTTTCCCAGCTTTTTTTTTATTGTTTATACGTTTTCGATAACGCAGACGGAAATTGCCAAGACCCTCGGCCCTTCTCCACCTTTCTCCACTTGTCGTCTCCTATTGTATTTCCTGCCAAGGGCGAGCAACAAAAAGCGAATTAAAAAACTGAAAGGCAGACACTCGGGGACAGGGAAATCGAGACAAACAAAGTGCGTGAAATGCCTGTACATATAAAGAGGAAAACCCGCATAGCAGAAAGATCTGCACATGGGATATAGTTTACTGCTTGTGTTGGTCATTTTTAATTTGAATGCGAACGAAGAAACATTGAATTAGTTTTTTTTTATGGGCAGCCAAAGGAAGGTCTTAGCAGTTGATTGAAACAGAGAGACGAGAAAAACAATTTTGTTTCAAACTTAAAGCAATAAAAACGATATTGTAGTTAAAAGTTCTTTTAAGTTGACATTTTCAAAGGGGTTATAAGCTTGTGGTTGAACTTAACAAGAAAAAGAATAGCAAAGCGTTTTATATCAAAAAACATTGTAAGTGTATGTGGTCGATGAGTCCAACTCCAATATCATAATACATTCAATATATCTTAAATGCTTAAAAACATTTTGTTATTTTTTTTACACATTTTAGGCAGCCTAATTTTTATAATTTTTAATGATGTTTTTTAACTTGTACACTTCACATTCTTTTCTTTACATTCACCTTGACTAAAACCCCTTTGTGCAATCCAATCCACCTTAATGCGCCACAGTTTGCATGCTTTGCAACACCACATTTTCTGCTAACGCCCATTAGGCACGCCCCTCGGATTTGTGGGATGGCCAAAAGGAAAACAGGAAAATGCCCACCCATAACGCTAATTACGCATTTTGTAGCCATTTCTAAACACGGCACACGGAGATACTGGGCAAGAGTAGAGATGGATGGCGGACACATGACTCACCGCAGGAAAATCCCACCCACCAGGCGAAAAGGCTGCACCAAAAATTGCCAAACTGAACAAAAAAAATGTTTGCACAGGTAAAAATATAGTTATAATTTGAATCAATATAAATTTTAGTCATTTAAAAAATATTTGTATCCGTAAAAGAATAAAAAATGGAATTATTAATACACATTGGCTAGATATTGTTTAAATTCACTCAGTGAAATATGTAGTAGTGACAATATATTCCTAAAATATATTAATTTAAAATTAATAATTTTTTAATATTTATGTACCTGTCCTATTTATTACTGGTATATGTGTTTTTAATATCAAATTTCAAAACAAATATTTTTGAAGAGGTTTTAAATTACTTTGAAATAAATTAGTCCCATAAAATGTTTATTATAATGTTATATTGTTTCTAAAATAAGTATATAAAAATTACCAAAATGTGATATAAAAATTTAACAAAAAAAACAAGGTGATCCCAATTTTAAACACTTGGTTTTCGGTGTATCAGCAGCAGAGTAAAACTCTTTACACAAAACAGACGACAGGCGACAGACAACGATGAAGATGAACATGGGTATGGGAATGGGAACGAGAATGGGAATGGCGATAGCGATGAGGATGGCGACTTTGTAACATGAAAATCGCCACGGCAACGGCGACAAACGCAACATCACGTGCCCCAAAATGAGGAGATGGCCACCTCCACCTCCCCCTGCCCCACCCCCCGAAACCGAACTGAACTGAACTCACCTGTCCCCGGGCACCTGTCGTCCCCCTGGCTTACCTGACTTTATAGCCTGCGCAACAAATTTCCCGCCAGCGAAGGCAGACTGCAGGGCGAAATAAAAGCGAGATATGGAGACTGGGGATCGGGTTCACTGGCAGTTCGCTGAATTTTCCAGGGCTGCAAATAACTGCAATAGTTATACAAATGTTTGTTACCTGTAAAATATATAAATTTTTAGGAAGTCCACTACGTTTTAAGCGTTTTTATATATTTATTTAAGTGCACAGAAAACTTTTACAAACCCAAACTTATGATTTCAGCCATAAGAAAGGTGTACAAAGCCTACAACGAGTTTATAAATAATTCTTTTTTTAAATATAATTTTAGATATTTACAAATTAGTCATACAACCAAAGGTCATTAACATCTACTTCTATTTTATATTAGACACTTAAAATTTAAAAAATAGCAACAAAAACCAAAATAAGATATAATAAAAAGCATATTTTAAAACATATTCTTTGACTAAAACGACAATAACGCTGAGCCTTAAATATTAATACTATGTTATGTGCATTTCATCAACAACTATTTTTATTTGTTGTTGTTGTCTAAAAAAAACAACATCACAAGTTTAAAAAACTATACATAACTTCTTTCTTTCTAATTAATCAATCCTTTTTTTCTTTATTTATATCGAATATTTAAGATAAAAACATTTAAAAAACCCTAATTTCCTTCCTACTGCCTTCCCTGGTTCAAGTTCTCCGAATAAAGGTGTATTCCGTCTGGGCTGATACCACCTTTTGCCATTTTCCAAACGAATGCGAAACCAAATTCCTGTCGAGGCGGCGTGCTACAGAAAACACGCAACGCATCCTGACACGTTTCCCCAGCTCCCCCGGGTACTCCTCTAACCCCATCTCCTCGACCCCAAGCCCCCACCAATCGAAAGTATTTTTAAGATTTAAAAATGTCTCCCAGCTTGTACAGACATTGAGAACTAAAAAAGAGGGGGGGCAAGAGGGGCAGTCACGGCCACTTTGTGGCACATTGGTGTTACTTTACCAGTGGTTTTTTTACACCACCATCTGGGATCCTACCACTACACAAAAAACAAAGTTTCATCATTAGATTTTTTTTTGAAAAATTTGTGTTTTCTTTAATGGTTTTTATTTTTTTTTAATTTGAATTTCACTGAATACACGTTTCCATATGTTTAATTTATTTTTTTGAACACCCTAAAATTATTAAAATCAGAAACTATTTCAAAAGAGCAGAAGCTGAGTTAAAACTTCTTTGGTTTGTCCTTAGAAAAATCATGTTATTAATATTATGAATTTCAAAACATCATAATACGTATATTAAAAAAATGTCACATCAAAAATTAAATGTAAATAATTCTTATTCGCCCATTAAATTGTAAATTTATATTGTTCTGTGCAACCTCCCAGTTCAACATTCTCAAATTCATGTTGTTGTAAGTATGATGATGTAATTGCGTGGAGCATTTAAAACCACAACATTTTAGGGACTTACCAAATGATTTTGTATTCTGTAGTCACGCTCCAAAGCACAGCCCGCACAGTTGAATGTAGTGTAATTGAAAAATTCTACCAAAGTCAAGTCCAAAGTGAGAGTGACAGGCCGAAGGGGGGAGACTTCTCTGAAAGTTACGCTGCAGAAAATTCGCAAATATATAAAGGAATAGAGGAGAGTGTTCTGGGGGATGGAGGGGGTGTAACCCAAGTTGCAGCTTCAGTGGCAAACAATTTCTATTTCATGGCACATTATTTTGTGGCTTTTGTTTCGACTGCGAATGGAACAAGTTGCCAAAAGCGGAAACGAATACGCATATGAGTGGTTCTCCGAATAGCTAAGTTAAGTTTGATTCAAAATGCACTTGCAAAAACTAAACTCTAATTTTAAACAAAATCCTAAGTAATAAAATGAGAATTTTTGGGCAAGAAAATTTTGGTTAAATTAAAAATGTTCAATAAGAAATCCAAATCCCTTTTCTTAAATTATTTGTATTAAAATAAGTTTATCTGCAATTTGTATTAAAATATATTTAAAAACTAAGAGAACTGCTTTTAAATACATATAAATTTTTTTATAGTGCCTTGAACACAACCAACAGAAAGTTGTTGAATCTTGGTACTGCCACCGAAAACCTTGAGAATCTTTGTTCAACATTTTCGTCATTGTCTCCATTGATTGATTGTGGGTCATGTGTGCATTGCGTTCCAGGACTTTTTCGTGGTTTGCTGCATCTTTCAGGAGCTTTAAATTTTATATGGAACTACGAGAGCTACGAGAATCTTGCAACTCTTCAGGCAACCCTTGCCCCATCCCCTGGAGCAATTCATTTCATTAAAGCAACACAATGGCCGCCTTTTGTAAAATGTTGCCGCAAACCACAAACTGCAAATGAGAGCAGGGGTAAGCCCAAAGCCATCAAAGGATGAAAAGTACACGGAAAAAAAGCCCTTAATAAAAAAAATTGTATCAGTCTTTTCATCATCTTATTTCAAAATATTTATGTACAGTAAGGAGCTCGATCAAAATTCCATGTTGGTATACAAAAATTTAATGATAAAATTGAAAATTTTGGTTTCTGTATTTCTAAATGATAATTTCAAAATATTTAAGTATTAGTTAAGAAAACTTTTACTTAAAAGCGAAGTTTGCTTAATATCAAACGATACCTACGTTATTGATTTACATTTAATTTTGAATAAAAAATAGAGAAATTATATGTTGGGGTTAATCATTGAATATTTTTAGTCACATGTTGTTATTTAAATAAATATTTACATATTTAAAATTTTGTAATATTTATTTCACAGTGTGTATTGCTGAGATTTTAGTGAAACAAAAGTCATAAAACAATTGCTATGCTCACCTTTTATATTGAATGAAAACTTATATGTAGATAAGACAGCTATTTAAATTTGTGCCATTTTTTGTCATTTACATATAGAAAATTATTTAAGCTATGAAATATGTTCACCCCTTTTTTCCCAGTGCATAATCTCCACCTTCAAGCCTATAGCTCATCCTGGGTCCTTCTTTCTTTCATCGCACAGAGAAGCCTTGAGGCCTTGAAGTGCGCCAATGCTGTCGGCGTGATGTGCGTGCGCTCTCTTTATTATGTTTCAAGGGGCTTCCCCGTCAGCTTTTCCCCCGCTTTTCCCCCCTTCTCTCCATCGAACCAGGTTTTCCACTCATCATGTGCACTTTTCTGTGAGCTAATATACCCAAGGACCAAGAACCGAGTGAAGCCAGCGATGACTGCAATGCGGCCCAACTTTGTCTACGTAAATCCCTTTTGTCGCATTAACTGCTAACTTTTTCTCCCGCCTTCCAGTTTCCCCTTCCCCTTTTTTTGCATTTTCCCCAGTTAGCGACAAACTTTGTTAACAACTCGCTAAAAAAAAAAGGAAGGTGGAGAACTCAGGTAGGGCTTTCCATCCATGATCCTCCATCCTTCTCCACTCGGAGATGAGTTGCGTTGAGATTTCCGCGTGCTCTCAAACATGCATTTTGTCAAATCAAAAATTTTATGGTTTTATCACAATGTTGCCAAGGACGCAAAGGCCAAGAAAGAAATTCGACTGTCTCGAGTGGATCTTTTATGGTATTAACTGAGTGGCCAGGAAGGGTATACGAATCCTTACTTTACGATAAAAAAAAGGAGAGTCCCAAAAAGTATAAAATTTATTGTTAAAGGAATAAATTTTATCTTAACTTCCAAAGAAATTGCTATCTCAGGAAAAAAAAGTACAGTGTTAAATAAAACATAATTATATGAAGAATATTTCGACGGAATGTTACATAAACAGATATAAAAAATTTTCTAACATTTACAAGCATTTTTTAAGATAAGTCTATGAAGGTTTTAAACCTAACATTAAAAATGTATCCCTTAGAATTTTGTTAAATAAAAGTCAATTAATTCTGATCACCTTGCATATGAGTGCGATTAAAACAAAGCTAATATTTTTGTAAATAAAGTTATTATACGTGTTAAAAAGTTATATATAGTAAAACAAAGCTCGATAGGGTATCTCAAAATGTCTGCTTTAATCCGATGTGATTACTTCTATTGCTTTATTTTACTCCTTTGGTTTATGGTTGTTGCCCTGACAACGTTGGCTCGATGCTTTCTTAAATGGCAACTAATTTGCCAGCGCAATTTGCTTTTTATAACTAAATTCGCAATTCGGCAGGAGCATCCTCTGGATGCTTATTCCCCAACTTCCTCGACGTCTTTGAGACAACTCGACAATGACGGAGCAATTATGCGAGAAAACCCGTAAAGCTACCAGAATTCGTCTACCAAAAGTTACGACAGACTCCGAAAAAAAAATGGGAGTGGGAGTTTTCCCCTCATTTCGCTCGCTTTTCACTGCTTTTCGCTGTTTATCTGGGAGCATTTATCAAAAATCGTCGTTCGTTGTTCGTTGTTGTTAATTGCATGGGACAATAGTGCGGCAAATGAATTTGTACAAGGGATAATTGTTGGCTCGCAGTTGGCAATGCGTTTAATTTTGTGCAAATAGAGAGAAAAACATCATTTTCCGCACCCACCCCCCACCCATCTCTCCTTCAGCTGTCTAAACAAATGTCGTGAACTCGTCGGGGAGCTCATATTTCAGAAAATGGGGCGCATAAATTTATGCGAAATCTATTAGCAAAGAGCAACCCTTTTCACAGCGCTCGCCACGGATCCGGCTTTTGGCCACGGCCACCACTCCGGGTAGGAGTCCGGGTAAAAAGTCCGGGATCCCAGACAGCGGATGATGTTTTGCCGGCCTTTTTTGCTGTGTTTTTTGGCGTGGGAGCACAGATGGATTTCATTTCATTCTGTTTCATTTCCATTTGTAAGTGAAACTTAAATTAACTTTTCATATTTCGCATTCTGTATGAATTTAAATGAAAGACAGCCAGTCCTTATAAAATAAAGGATGCGAGCTGTGGAATCTTGGGGGGTTGTTAGAAAAGGGTTGAAGTTTTATTAGCTTAGAAACTATTACACAAGAAATTGACTGGCTTAAGAAGTTGGCTACAAAATATGGTGCTTATGACTAGTAATAAAAAACTTCTTACATAACTTTAGAAAAAAATATAAAAGATAGAAATACAAAAATTATTAACAAATTTTATGCTTTTAAACGTCAAAGGAAACTTTAAAGCTGAAAGAAAAATTATAGTTAAAATAAACCGTATTTCTAGTTACAATTTATTATTAAAATTAATTGATTATGTTTAGTTTTCTTGCGACAAATTCAGATTTACATAAAAAAAAGGCTTCTTACTTCCTTGAAAAGCTTAGCGTGTAAATAATTCTTGTGTTCCCATTTTCGGGGCTTACAAATTTATGACAATTGCCGAAATCGCTTGGCTGGCTAACAAAAAGAATCCCAAATCATGTTAGAGAACATGGTAACATAAATATTTCGTTATGTATCACCTTCCGCTCAGCACTTCATCTCGTGCTGGCCGAATAAAACCCCCTGGAAAGCCATCTAATTTCGTGCAAAGGTCATGACAGCACATAGGACCCATATATTATGTCTGGTAATTGAAAAAAATCGGCCTGTGTTTTATTTTGTTTTGGTGCCAAGGTCCCCACCACTCGTCTTAGCAATTGCCCAAAAGTTGGCAGTGATTTTCCAGTCTGGCCCTCTTTCCGGCCCTACGCCTTTCCAAAGTCCGAGGATGACTTGTGGCGGTGGATGACCACCCACAACCCTAAAACTCAACCCACCTAAAAAACACACTTTAAAAGCTACAATCAAACTAGGAAGTTTTTTAAAATTTAAATGAAAATATAAATAATATTTTATTTTTATTTTATTTATATTTTATTTATATAATATAATACATTTCTTTTTAAATTCTCTTAATTCCTTTAAGAAAAAGTCTTTGACAGTCTAGTAGTACTTATTTTTATTAAATGTTTTTTATCATCTTATAACATACCATAAAATAAAAAATGTTAAAAATTAGTTTAACTTCTATACCTGTACATAGCTTTGTACCAAAACTTATTTTCTAAGAAAAGATGCAATTTACAAATATACTTAAAGTTGAGTTACATATAAACCCTTTTAATTATCATAAACTTTTTTTCCAAGAACCTTCTTTTATTATGTTCCTTAAATTTAAAGGGTTGTACTACTGTTTTGACCCCAGCTGTTAACTCTCATCTCATCAGTTCGTTACCGCCAACGCGACGCCAAATAACATTTCAATTGTTGTATAATGATGTACACAGTACGGCCATCCAGAGAGCATACGATAATAAAAATTGTTGTTCTTTTCAGACTCTTTTTTTTTTTTGTTGTTATTATTGTTGCGGTGGGTGGCCAAGTTTTTGGGGGTTAGAGGGTTAGGGAATAAAGAGGTGGGTTGGGGTCACACACAATGGCGGGACACTCGTAAATAAATCGTGTCAGTGGGTAACAAAAATTCATTCATTTCATATTTGGCTTTATTTTACAACGTAGCCCGTTCGCCAATTCACCCCACTCTTTCCGCCATGATGGTGCGTTATTATTTCTTACCAGCGAAAATGTTAGTAAGCCACATTTACTGTTATTTTTGTAAGCGTACCAAATATTTTTGGCTCGACAGGAAGCCAAATAAAAAAAACATGTTACACCAAGGAAGAGTTAACTGCGATGGGATTGGGGATATGGAAACAGGGAATACCCTTTGTTATTGAATTAGAGAATTTTTATAAGTGCAAAAAGCGTTTAAATGATACAAAAGTCTAGTATATGGTACAACAGATATTTATTTTTCTTCGATTATCTGATATTAGTTATATTTAAATACAATTATTTATTTTTTTCTATAACATTAGTTTTGAAAGGCCTATCAGTCTTGTATCGGATTTAGTTTGAAAGATATTTATGAAAGTTTTTATGGAGTTTTGCCAATGATTTCCATAGAATCTTGTAGATTGTATATATATTTCTTAGGGAGTACTTTATCTTCTTGAAGAAAACAATAGATTAAGGTACAAAATCACAACTAAAAACCTCAAAAGGACTGTAATCACTAAAAAAATATGCTTTTTTGTTTCCAACAATTTCAAAAATTAGCAAAAAAAAGGGAGGGTATTCCCCAAAGAAACTTCTTCATATATGCGTATGTGTATTTTTGTGTGTGCGTGACTGTGCACATTTTTATATTTGTAAAAAGAAAACACAGGAGAAGAGGAGGGATGAAAAGTGACGAAAACAACGAGGGGAAGACACAAGAAAGCAGGGAGAATAAAATAAACAACATACGATCTAAAAAAATAGTTTAGGAAAAAAAAAAAAGAGATATTATAAATTATAATATAAAAAAAATAAAAAAAGCCACTTTCAGCACTAAAAGGACACCACGAGTTTATCCGGTTTGTGGGCTAGGGCGAGGTTTAAAGAGCCTGCTAGGATGTTAGCATAGTGGCTTACAACACGACGACGGACGGAGGACACTACGTTGATGTTACTTCGTATCAAATAAAAACATTAAAATTTAAATAAAAATAATACAATTAAAATACACAAAATAACTAATATAAAAAAAACACTTAAAATATATAAAATACTAAAACAAAAACAAAAATTTTAAAAAGGACCATCAACGCGCGTTCAGAAGCAGGATATAGTTTAGTTATAGATAGTATGAATAAAAATTTTACACCATTGTTTACCTAGTTAAGATGGGAAAAACAAAAATCAAAATTTGTGTTTGTTCATGGAATCTGTATGGAAAGTAAGTCAGTTGGATGGTATAAACAAATCGGCCGACTAAAGAATAGAAAAATCTAGTAAAGGCCTTTAAAATTTTTCTTAAACTTAAACTTAAAAAATTCCTTAAAAAATTTATTTTATTTTCTTAATTAAAATTAACTCACAGTTGGCGGTTAATGTTTTTTTTATGTTATTAGTCTTGTAACATTTACAATATCTAACGATCAGCAGTCTCAGTTCTGTAAGGGCAACAGACCATCGTTAGTTCGTCTATCAAACCTGGGCTAAAGGGCAACGACAGCCAACAGCCGCTCTGCCAGAGTTGCCACAGAGCACTGTGGTAAGCAGAGCAATCAACCCAAAAAAAAACGCAGGGCCAATTAGCTTGACAACCCTGTCGCCCACAGAGTTGCAACGGAACATTAATTAGCGAAAGAGCCGAAACTGTACCCAGGTACAGTCAACATTTGCTGAAATAAGCGGCCGGCCTAAAAGTCTCATTTGTTGGACTGATTTCTTTGGCTTCGCGTTGCCCACTGTGCGCCATATATTTTTCGGTCATGTCGGGGCTGGCTATATATTTTTTGGGATATATATTCGTGTGTGTGTGTCGGTTGGTTTTGTTGCTTTTTTGATAAATGGTGTGCTCTTTTATCATGTTGCTCCTGAGCTTTGGTTCGCTTTTCGCGCTCGCCTCTCGCCAGTGGAAAGATAAAATACGTTTTTCATTTCGCTGCAGTTCCTAACCTCTCCCCCCACATCCATTCCCACCTCTCCTTCCCAATTTTTGTTGGCTTGATTTTGGCAGTGGTTGTGTTGATTTTTTAGACCGGCTGTGTTTCGCTGGCTCGCCTGATTTTTTTCTCATTTTCTGCAGCGAAGCGCAACTTAAACAAAAGCAACATGATGAACGCAATAATCGAAAGTCACGACGCTAGGATACCCGGTATTTAATGATCTGTGTACAAATATGTTGCATACCTTGAGGAGTTTGAATGACTACGATTAAAACTGGGTATACAATTCTTAAAACATACATATTATTCGTAGTGATCAAATTAAACTGCTTAGTTTAAAAAGTTGGGTATTAAAAATCTTCGTAATATTCTATAATACATAGTTAGTTTTTACTGTTTTACAAAATGCATTATATTAAGCCAAATAAATTTCCTTTCAAACTTATATTGGTTTTTTGTTTTTTTTAATTTAAATACAAGAAATATGATTTATATATATTAATCTTAACAAAAATAACAAAAATCACGATATTGGTTACCTTCTTAAACATAAAACTGAGAAAATTGTTTAAACCCTAGTGCTCTCCATATACCGGGTATCAAAAGTTGAGAAAATATTATTTTCGGTGTTTTGTGATTGCCTCCGTCCGTTGTTCCTGTTGCTCCTGTTGGCCACATCCTCCTCCCCTCACAATTTCACCCCATTTTATCCTGGCAGACACAAATCCTATGTAGACATTGGACATGACAATCTTGTGCCTCAGTTGCTCCGACTCACTGCCTCTGGCTTATGGTTTTGTTTTACTACTTAGTTAATCAGCTAATTTAAAGTTTCTACCCATGTGTGTGTTTTTATTTGCTTTTCTTGTACTCTCCGCTTTTTGTTTTGTGGCTTGTCAAGGCTCCAACGGAATGAACTTACAAATTGAATAATTTTCTTTCTCTCCTTATTTTTTTTTGGCTTTCTGCATTACCCGGAAATTTTGCACAAGTTGAATGGTTTTCTTTTTCTTTTCTTGGCTCGATTTTGATTCCAATTTTGTACATAATTATGGATCATATTTCTCTAACATATTCGTTCAACCCCAAATTATGTTTGAGGTTGCTGTTCTTTGCAGAAAAGTTTGGGAATATTTTTTACAAGGGATGGATTTTTTGTGTTTGCCATGGTAATTCAATTTGCAATTTTGCATCTTTATGTAACAGAAGTTTTGAGAAACTTGAAACTGGTTCCCTTTTTTTTTAAATTAAAATTTCTTTGAGACAGTATTTTAATATAAAAGCAGTGATCTTGACATAAGATTGAGTTGGCTTTAAAACTAATAACAATTTAATTGACAATAAACTTGAAAAAATAACCTTTCTTTGCTTAACTTTATAATCTCAACAAATAAAACCATTTCTCATATAATTACTCCTTAATTTGTTTACCAATTAAAACCCCTTAAACTTTCCTTCGCAGTCTGAAGCAAAAGATCTCAATCAAAAATGTATTACAAAAGTTGTCTATCCACGGCAGTTGGCAAAACAAAAAACCAGAAGCATATCCTTTCAAGCCCCAACCACCTGGACATAATTTTGAATTATGTTTATTATGTTTGCCTCAAAAAGTTGCCATTTTTCGTTAAGAAAGCAACCAAGAAGAGGTGGCGAAAGAGCATTCAACATTCCCACAGTCTAGACAACTTGTTTATGGTTAAGTTGCGTGCAGATCCCGCCCACTAAGGAGCCCCATATAGACCCCATCCTCGATACCACCACCTTATTCAGGGAACAATGCGCTTTGGTTGCGCCCTTGCAACAAATTTATAACTATACCCCCGGTTCTTTTTGTATACACACATTTTTTTTATTAAAATCGTGGCTAAAGGGAACAAAAAAAAATAGAAACAGTCAACTGAATGGCTAAAAGCTAAAAGGCAAAGTAAGCCACAAAGTAGAAAAGTAAAATGCCAACTTCCTCGACTCCTCCTCAGCGAAAAAGAAGTCGTGCAGCGGAGTTTAAGTGGCAAACTGAGCCGGGCCAAGAACCCAGCAGCAACTCACGGTGGCCAAGAGCCGTAAGAGGAGCTGCCGGAACCGAAGAAGCTAAAGCTATATATTTTGCATACGTATTTGCGTTGCGAAATATTTTCATTTTATATTTTATATTGCTCTGCTCGCTGGCTTTGCCTTGTGCAATTTATTTAGCATGAATTGTTTTCTTTCCCTGCACGGCTTGGCTCTCAGACTCCAACTCCGAGTTTTATTCTGGCGATGACTTCTGCGTTTTGTGACAAATTAAGTTGGCAGCAAATAAGATATTTTTTTATAGGTGCTCGAGGACATTCATGCAGTCGTGGGTATGGAACTTTTGTTAGTGAGTTTGTTATTGACAAAGTCTCTTAGAATTTCTAAAGTTTTTAAAGGTCAACAATATAGTTAAATAAATAAAATAAATATGAAAGATTCTTGGAAATTCTTAGGTCAACATATTATTTAGTTCACTAAATATGAATATATCTAACGCTTAATTGGACCAAAAAATAGACAAATTCTACGTTAAATTCGCATTTTAAAAAGATGTTACTGTCCTTTACATCTTAAAAACCATCTTATTTTACTTTTCAAAACATAAATCTCCTCAATAACCTTTAATAACCCCAAGAGTATTTAAATTACTAGCAAACAAAAAATTCCTTTACCTCACACTTTTTCATTATTCTTATTTATTTTTCAAGCCGTGCCAAAGTTTGCACAAATTAGAAATAAAGATTTTTCTTTTGAGCAAAAAATAAAAAACAAGAGCCCAGCGAACATTTTAATCAAATTTGGCAAAAAAGTGTTTCTAAATTGGCAGACATATGCGAACAGACATAGAGTCCCCGAGGCCTCCTTCTCAACTTCTTGGCCATCACCCTCATACATAATTTTTTCCACACAGCTCACATGTCGTAATTTGCACCCAGCCAATTTGCGTTTGCCTTTGAACTTGGTTCCCAAAATTTTGTTAACCCCTCCACGGCTGAAGATTTCCATTCCCCTCCTGCGGAGACGAGTGAAATTCAGTGGTGTCTGCGAGAAAAATGATAAGATGACAGCAGCATGAAGAAGGCGAAGTGCGAAACGTACAAAAAAATATGGCAGCTCATTTTTTAATATTTTTTTTGGTGAACTTTTTAGGACAGACATTTGGCAAACACAAGCTGGGTTAGATAGAGGGGGATGGAGGTGGCGGCACCTGTTAAAATTTGTTCCTGCCTCCCAAGAGGACTAAATAAAAATTTAGACATGCCGGCAATTGGGGGACAGTGCGGAGACTCCAAGTTATATTTTATAGATGTGTCTGCGACACGTAGCCTTTGACATTGGCCCCGCTAATGAGCCAGCCACTTTGACAAACTGCCACTTGGTACTTGGCACTGAACTTGGGCTAATCGAGAAACTGGGAAAGGGAAGGATACTCTCGCGGAAGAATAATGCATTTATAAAGAGTATACCTTAAAAAAATAGAAAGAAATGGTTAAAAATATGAACAACCTTTTGTAGGCCTTACATTTTTTGTAATAGCTTAAAACTCACTTGAAAAACATAGCCAACAAAATAAAAATCTACTTACAAAAATGTCAAGAGAAAAATATTATCTCTCTTTAAATTAAATTTAGGTAAATACATTCATCTTTATTAATTTATTGTGTCTATCTTTTGCATACTATTTTGATTTTTTTAGTCGTTAATCCTAAATACAATAGGCTAAAAAACAAATAGTTCATTTCCTACCCAATTAATTTATACCTATCAATAATGCACAATCCTTCCTTTGAGTAATTCACGACCATGTGAAATAAAAACCTAACTTTTTGGATGGGCCGCAACCTAACCAATTATTCCACTCATCAATTGAGCTGAATAGCTAATAAAGCCACATTTTTTACGATCAACCCAGAGACACAATTAAAAAAGTGTACGGCACAGGCTGTCACGAAATTCTCCGTTGTAACAAAAGCAACCTATCGCAACCCCTTAAAACTCACACCGCCTTTCAAATGCATAAATAATTACCGGACAGCTGTCCGCCGAATAAGAGAAATCAAACTGAAAATCGATGCACAACTTTAGACCAATAAAGTACATAATTGAAGGGTTAACGGAGAGACCTGGCTTAACCCATTAGAGAGGTTTGCGGAATCTGCCGATGATGGGCAAAGTAATTCGGAGAGGCCATCAAAAATTAATGCAAAAATAAATAATAAAATAATACACCGTTAAATAATCCGAAAACCAACACCATTAATAAACTGAGCGACAGGACAGCGGAGGACGAAGGGCGGAGGACGGAGGACGAAGGACTCCAGCGCACAATGAAATATTGGCAAATAAAACGATTTTGACGCTGAATTTTAAAACAAGTGGCACGTAGCACAGAGTCCTGCTTTCAGGACCAAAACCAACCACCGTCCCCCCAAACCCTGCAGGACTCAAATTCAAAATCGCATTTATTATACTTACATTCCAAGTTTTCCGCCCTGCGTACGTTTGTCAAATATTTATTCTCTGGATTGGATCGCTGGATTTACTTATTAGCATGCGCATGCCGCAGCCCCCAAAAAGGTCCTTTGGTCCTGCTAACGAATGACAACAACAACCCACGGCCAGGGCCCAGGAAAGGACTCTCGGATTCGGACTCGGATTCGGTGCAGGAAACGGGAAATAGGCTAAAGAGCACGTGAAAAGCAGCCAGGACATACCTGAAGTGTCTGGAGCGCTCAAGTGTCCTCCAGGCGACTCGTCAATCGTCCTTGCCGACTCGCACACTAACCGAAATCAATTGCGGACTGACGGATAGCAGGAGTATCGGAACGATAGGTAGCCGGAGCATCTGAAGGACGGGGCCGCTGACAGGGGCGGAGTAAAAATTACCAATTAGGTAAAATGGCAAAATGAGTGAGTGTCAGAGGGAAAGAGAAGGAAATGTGAGACCAGCAGAAGGTCGGGGGCAGTCCTGGAGCAGGAGCAACGGGAGAAGGACCTGGAGGAGAAGGAGAAGGAACAGCAGACATAACACAAACACTGAACGAAAAAAATGGGAATATGTAATTGTAGTTTTTAGTATGTGAATAATGGTAATTAAGTTCTTTTAGTACAAGTTTTTTTAAATATTTGTTTATAAATAATAAAGTAAATAAAGGAAATGTTTCATATGAACTAAAGGACTTTACTCTTAGCCAAAACATTTATATAAAATAAAATATGAGATATCAGCATTATAAGTGACAACAAAAAAATAATTCCGTGATGAATTTAATTTATATTTTAAGTATATAGTGGATGTCAATGTACAGTTATATTTGAATTTGTTATGATACTACCCTTAAAGTAAAGTATAAATAAATAAATATAAATAAATCGAAAGTTAAACATGTAACGTTGAAGGGTCAAATATTTAAAATTTTTAATAAACATTTAAATTTAAAAAAAATTTAGAAAATGTTTTAGGAAAAAAAACGCCACATAGCTTCGATTACTTTGTGTACCCATTTTTAATTTCAGTTATTCCGTGCTTAAAATAACAAAATAATTTGTTCAGTGTGTTTTTACACAGTAGTAGGAGCATTAGACCCGCAGCTGGATGACTTCAAAAATGGTGTCGGTATTGCCGCCATTTCAGATCCCCCCTGTTGCCCCGCCCCTGTCCTTCGGCTACAGCCAGTCGATGCTTATTTAATTATGGAACCATCTGTGCGCGTTTGCAGGGCGCTTTGATTTTACGCTTTTTTGAGCATTTTTTCTTTTGTGCGACGCCTGCTTTTTACTTCTCTTTCCTCAGCCCCCCTCTTGCAAATTCGCTGCACGCCTTATCCTCCTATTGGCCTGGCTATATGTACCTACTATATCTTTGCATTTCTTTAGGGACTGAGGCAGTGAGTTTCGCATCGCGATTTTCTTATTCGTGTTTGGTTCGTTAATTTCATTGTTTTTCGCATAATGTGCGTTGGGAAATAAAACTGCAAAAATTGGATGGAGAAAGTTTAAAGGGAAAAGATTGGATAAGATTGCGACAAAGAGAAAAAGAGCGCTAGAAAAACATTTATAATTTATTGTTCAGAAAAATATTACCATGTGGTTACACAAAGTATTTTATAAAATTTTAAAGTAGTGGTCGGAAAAATACAAAGAATTTAAAGAATTTAAAAATTCCTAAAATTATGGAAATACTTATTCTACCCATAAACATATGGGCTAATCCTGCGTTGCGGACGTTACATTTGTACGCAAATTTGATTGTTAAAATTGACACAGCTGCCGTTGACGTGGGTATATTTTCATGAAATATTTGCCATATGCAGTTTCTTGAGTGCACTTTTAAACTTATTTAAAAACAAGAGGTTAACTGTTTTTGAAAGAAAGTTATGCTTGCTCAAAGTTCCGTTGCGGACGTTACAAAAAATGGAAGTAAAATTTGAGGTTTGTGTGCATTTCCACATTTATTAGCGAATTAAGAATAGTGGAATGTATGACCATATCAATGCAGCTTAAAAAAGAAAGATAACTAGTTCCGTTAATAAAAATAATCTTAATTTAAATTTGTTGCGGACGTTACGTTGCGGACGGTACACTTCTTCCATCAAGCTAAAAAAGGTGATTATCTATACTTTTAGACACGATTTGATAGTTTTTTTGACTTGAGAAAATAGTTTAATATGTAAACGACACTTTGTGAACAAAATGTTATCACACATTGTCATTCTAATAGGAGAAAATGACAAATGAAAACAGGTCTAAAAAACAGACAAAAATACTAAAAAAAATACTTTTTGCTAATATTAATTAGTTGTACCAAAAAAAATATTAAATTTTTTGTCCATTGCTTAGACAAGTTTAGTTCCTATGATTTAGGAAAAAAAAATTGACAAAAAACCATATAGAAATATGTTTTTTTAGCTTTTTTCGTTTTTCGGGCTGGTTTCAAAATTCTCGGATTAGCCCATATTTAATCTTATTACAAAGACTTTTACTAGGGAAGAATAACTACATCCATGGGTTGGGGAAACCATTTTTTTTTTGGAAATGTGTTACACACGAGAATATTGCAAACAAAAATGCATGAATTTAACTTTTTCAATAATTTTGAAATTTACAAACATTTATAATACATTTTTTTTACTGAGCCTTAAATTCTATTGAATTTTTCCAATATTCGCTATCAACGTATCTGGCTTTAATTAAAGCTGTAAGCCGAACCTAAACTCTCACTCACTTTCAGAGCCGTTCAATTACGCTTTGGCAAACACTCGTCAGACGCCATCTTCTCTTTTATTTATACGGGTGGTGTATATAAATAGTACAAAATAACGTTACGTAGCAACTTTTCAATTTATTTTCCAATCTGACCCCGCACCCCCCTTCCCCCTCAGCCTTCGGCCTTTGCCACTGTCCATGTCCCATTCATCAATGTCCCCGAAAGAAAACACGCTAAAAAAAAAATACACAAAAACTTCAGCGATTAACGTTTTAAAATTTGCCAAAAGGCGACGAAGATGAAGGGAACGTAAATTCGCCAAAAACGAGAGGCGACAGGCAAATTAAATTTACCCACTGACACCTCAATTGAATTTTTTCGGGGCTGGTCCTGGGCATATTTTGATTTTGATATGTGCCAAGACAAATTCGATTTCCCCCGAAACACCTTGATTGACACAATGGCTAAGGTAATTCTCAATCAAACGTCAATCAAGGGCGCTTAAGTCGCTCGTGATTGCCCAAAAGAATTCTGACAGATCTGCTTGCTCAAAAAAAAATATAAAAAGGAAAAAACCCAAAATTTAACTAACCAAAATGCCTGCTGTGGTAATTTGTTAAAGCGGTTTTCCAGCGGATATCACGTGCGCATCCACATCGTTTCAAGACGATTTGACACGTTGATTGATCCGCTCATTGAGGCAAAAAATGGAAAGCCAAAAGGAAAGACCCCTTCCCGGATTTTCCTCCCACTGGGCTCTTCTTTTTTTTTTTTGCATGTGAGTACCCAGGAATTCCTTAGGCATTAAACAAAGTAACAACTTCATGGGAGAGGACTGTGTCATTAGTGGGAAGGAAACGCCCTCCTCTGGGAGCGCCCAAATGTCTGGGGTGGAGTTTTCCGCTTTTCCTCGACACAACAAAAAATGATTATGAAAATTTCGCCGTAAAAAAGTCGCGTCATGTGCAAAATTATTGGGTAATTAACGTGACACAGACGACACAACACAGGCAACAACGACCAAGCAGACGATGACTATAAAAACATTTTCAAGTCGCGGCAGATAAGCACCGATAAGCTGAAGAGGAGATTTCGAGGGGGGTATGAGATGCATGTCCGGATAATTTATAGATAAAGAAAATGGAAACTTTGCATGGCAAGTGGCAGTCTCTGCTAAAAACCATAAATTCTTATAGAACAGCAAAAAATGTTGCATACTTTATGGGGCTTTTGATTTAGGATTATCCTGTGTAATGGTAATTTTATGGTTTTTTCTTTTAAAGGCAAGCCATTTGTATTTAAAAATCGGTAATGAAATTAGGAAATAATAGGAATCCTAAACAGAAATAAGATATATGCTTAAATGATTGAGAAAATGCAGTCTTGTTGTTTAAACTTTATTTTGCAAAAATTATTCATTCAGTGCATGTTTTATTTATTTGTTCAATTTATTAGTTTAAGTTTGTAATTATTTGTTGAAATGAATTTCAATTTAAAGCATTTTAAAAGTAATTCCAAATATTTTAATTTACTTTCTATTAGTTTTCCCCAAAATGAGCTTTAGCAAATACTTTAAAGCATTTTGAAATTAAACAAAAGAGATAAACTTGAAATTCATTGTTAGCAGCTTTTGAACCCATCCACTTATCCATTAAAATTCCGCTTGCGATAAATATTTAAATATCAGGTGAAACAAAAAACTATTTTTGGTGGCTCATTCAATCACTAAATTTTTGGATGGGCATAGAACTTGGCGCCTGCTCATTTGATATGCATGATAAAGCCGTCTAAAAACACAACAATAAACGCCTGAATAAATGAATTTACCCAACCCAATACACAATACTGCAAAAAGTGAGCAGCCCTATGGAAATGATTTTGACTTTTTGGCGCGAGAAACACGGAAATTATACGATATCAGGAGGAATAGCTCACGTTGTTTGTCACATTTAAACATCGATTTACATCGTTTGAGCCGCGTGCGGTCTGCAGTTTACATTTCAATTAAAGTTACATAACCCCAACATCAAACAATGGCAACCTTTGTGGGCTTGGAATGCGGATGCGGATGCAGATTCGTTAAGGTGGATGAGAGGCTGCTACGCTGTGATTTTGGCCTGGCACAAAAGTCAACTTCATGCATATTTCATCAATCGTGCGTCGGGTGGATTTTTGTGAGTGTGGGGGATATGCGTGACACGATGTGACCCCCCTCAACACAACCCCCACTTTAGATCTGCCAAGTCTCTGTTACGGGCTCTTTTCAATATTTCATGAGTATTGGCCACCATAATCAAGCCAAACCAGCCTCATTCGCATTTTAAACTAAGCAACAGAACAGAAAATAAATAGGAAGTAAATAATATCTTGTAAATTAATATATTTTAAATTTATTATCTAAGAGAAGTTTACGAAAGAAAATTAAATAAGCACTCATTTATTTTATTTGGCTGTTTTTCTATTCTTGTTTATACAAAATGATCACTGTCACTCAGATTATATTAACTATAATTATATGGGTTCATTAGTGAACTTTAAATTTAACAAACATTTCATGAATATACATTTTAGTTATATTTTAAAGTAAAATTAATTATGACCAATAAATTGGGGTGACAAAAACACAACTCTCAAAATTCTAAGAATTTATTTTGTGATATTTTACCATATTCCAACTTTCAAGTTTCCCAGTAAATAAACTGAAATCAATTAAAATTTAATCAATAACACAAATAATTTCAGGAAATTCAATTTTTGGCTTTTAATTACAAATAAACTTTGCAGCTTAGTGTACGTCATGAGCCAGACACTCACATATGCAAATACACAACCACAGACGCAACATCACGGGCACACAGACACACATCGAGTTGAAGTTATTTTTGCATATATGTATACATGATTCGGTTTATTAGATTCGTACAAAGGCATACAATATGTCCTCCTGTGAGTGTGTGAGTGTGTGTTTGTGGAATGCGGGTTGTGCCCTGCCCTTGGCCAACAAAGGACCCCATTCCAATCCCATCCCAATTACCTCCCCCTAGGATTCCCGTGGATTCCACTTTCTGTGGGCAAATTCAATTATTTGCCGCTGATATCGTCGTTTGTTTTTTGTTCGCCGCTTTTGCATTCATATTTATTGTACGGCATTTTAAATTGCTATATTTACATTGCTAATTTACACACACGAGTCCACAGACAATGCAATCGTACACACAGCATTCAAAGCACAGAAAATCAAAATCGGAAATGATTAAAATCCTTTAAGAACAAAAATTTAAGAAATATAATTTCAAAAAAATTTAATTTAATAACAGAAACATGGAATAACAAATGTATTCGTTGATTTAATGTTTTAAATTAAATTAAAACTTCTCGCCCTGAACTCCGGCAAATCTTTATAACAACAATACAATAAATTAATAAATGAAATATATAAAACTTAAATTTCTAAAATTTTACAGTTTTCAATTTAAAACTTAGTAAATGGTAAGCTTTCTAAAAGGATTAAAAAATTTATTTACAATAAATAATCATCATAATTAAATAAATAAAAATTCCATGCTTTTTTTAATTCCTTACCTTTTTTTCGCAGAGTGCATTTGTGCCCTCGATTTTGAGAGGCAACATTTTGTATTTGGCATTCGAAAAATAGCAGAGCAATTAATTGACAAAGTTCATTTTAGGCTCCTTTTTCAGAAAAAGAGATGGAGTTACTGGGGAAGAGCGAGCGGGACAGATAAATCATTTCTGGCTGCTAAACGCGAAAATTCAATATTTAAACATTGTTCCTGCGCTGTCCAATGGTTTTTGTTCGGTTTTCCACTGCGGTCAGTTGAAGTTTGTCTCACTAAAATAGTTTGGCTAATGCGTATGAATGCGAGTGTGTTATGGCTTGTATGTGGCATGTGACTGTCAATTGTTATGGTTTCTGCCAATTTAAATTGTCAGAGCACACCCTCTCTCGTTCCCAAAAAAAATTAAAGCATTTGAAATCAATTTTCGGAATTGTTTTGGCTGCAGCAATGTCCATGAAATGTCTGAAATGTGTCAATGTTCTCATTTGAATGGCAACTAAATTTAAATGGGAATGGAGAATTTATTGTTGCAATTTCAGGCATGAACACTTAATTAAGTACACAACATATTTGGCTTAGCTATGCTTTTAAGAATTTCTGGCACTTATTTTTGACATTTATGTGTGTAGTAAATAATAGTTAAATGAAATGCATTTAAATTAATTATCAAAAAAATGTTATACAAAAAAGAATAGCAAATTCTTTGTGTTTATTAAATTATTCGAAAATTCTTCAAGGAAAAAAGGTTTGGTTTGATTGTTTTTATTTAAGTTTAAGAAATTTTCTATTTTGGCTTGTTTCTTGTAAAATTGTTTTAAATTTCATGAACAACAAACCGAAAAACATCAAGCTTGTAGGTTAAGTTAAACACCCGAAAATAATAAAAAAAAATAAAAAGTAACCAAAACAAATTGTATGCTGGTCTTACCTAAAAATAAATAAAAATGTATTTGTATGGCACACACATTTTTTGGGGGCAAACAAACAAATGCCATTCATTTAACAAAGAGTATAGAAATTTCGAAATTGGTTGAAAATGGCAAACAATAACAGAAACACAAACCATTAGTAACTTTTCCAGTTAGGCGGACGAAAAAGTAAAGGACCAAAACACATAACGCATACGCAGTGTTGCCCAAAAAAAATAAAAAAAAAATGGGGATGAAAACTGCATGTACACGTAAAATTTACATAAGGCGAAAGAGTGAAAAGTTTTCCAGTTTTCATGGACAATGAGATGTTGCCTTCCGTTCGCTGTCGTTGTTGCCCTTTTGTTGTTGTCGTCGTCGCCGCTAGATAATAAATGACCGGCCATTAAATTGCAATTAAAAGCTCATATGTGCGCATAAACTTTGCACTCGGCCATGCCTCCGCTGTCTGCCAAAAAATTTGCCTATGGCCAAACGCCCATTAATGGAGCAGACAGGGCCCAAAGCAAAAGCTGGAGAAGGAGCAGGAGCACGAGAAGCCGTTGCAGCCAAAGGAGTAAGTGCCATGGCCAGGATAATAGCCCGTATAATAGTAAATTTAACAGTTGGTTGGACATTTTGCGAAGCGTCGAGCTCCAATAGTGGTCGCCTGGTAAACAAATTACGCGACCCACTCTCATGGCAAAAAAAACACTCAGAGAAAATGGTATAAATTAATTAACAACTAAGGAAAAATATTTCCAATAATTTCTTTGATTTCTTTGAATTTATTAAAAATTTGTACGGTTCAGTCAAAAGATTATTTTGTTATCTTAAATTTATTACCATGAAAAATATTTAATAATTTAAAAAAGGTATTAAACTACATTTTTCTTTAAAAAAATATTTTTAAATGCCAAGAAACAATTATTTGATTTATTATTTATTCAATATTCTAAAACCCTGTCAGTTTTTTTTTTTTTTAGCCCAAACTATAAATAAAAATAAGTAAAAGTTATGCGTTTCAAACATGCTTTTTTCATTTGAACTATTTTTAAATTTTTTTGAGAGTGCTGGCGCAGAAAATTGGCGCATGGCATCGCTCGAAGCGGTAACTTTTCTTACATAATTGACATAACGTATACGTAATATGCAGCTGCCTAGGTAAGGCCCACATGCAAAGTGCGCATAGCTCTCTATCTGTCTGCGTGCCGATGTGTGTGTGTGTGTGTGCAGTCAATTAGAAAATGTGCATTGTACATAATTAAGATTTATATACACTCACACCGAGAAACAGGCGAGCACTCACAGAACAACAGTCAATATCGAATGGATTTCGCAAAGGGAAGGCACTATAACGAAGCACTCGAAACAAGAATGGACCATAAATTTGGCTTAAAAGATCAGGAAATACGCTACGTTAGGGCTACAAAGAAAGCAAAACATTCGGTTTTTACTCAAGTACCACGCAAAACGTTTAAATTTGTAATGCTTAATATCTTAAGAAAAACGTTTAATAACTTTTACTGAAATGCAAAACAAAAACAAACCAAATGTATTAATCTGTTTACCATATTTCAGTAGCTATAAACTCAAATTGCACAAAATTTACATTCGCTTTTTACAAAAAAATACTTTTAACAAAGAAAGCCAAACAAAATATATAGAAAAAACCTTATGGAAATATTAGACACAAAGTAAACACACCAAAAATAATGATGTGTACCAACGAGTTTAATTTTCCAAAATTTAATTAAACTATTCTTTACCTCCAACATTCTATGAAAAAAATATTTTTTTGGTATCCGTTTTATTATTTCCCAGCATTTTCATAATTTGCAGCTAAAAGTCTAATATTTCACTCTAACAATCGATATCGTTGCAGCTCATTTCTCGGCCGCTGCAACTATAGTCAAAGTTTCATTAGAAGATGGGTGGTAAATTGGGTTGGGTGAGGAAAAAAAAAACGCTTAGCGCATTTTGTGGAAGCCGCCGACTGGATGCAAATTTCCATTAGCCATGCAAACGCAAAACTAGCCGCCATTTATCTGTCTAACAGAAGCGAGGGGGAAAACGAGAAGGGGGGAGGGGATGGATGGTAAGGGGATTCCCAGCCAGGCAGTAGTTAAAATTTACTGCCCAGTTACCAAACGCAACAGTAGCAGTTGCAAGTTGGCAATATGCATACGCATTTTATGCGATGCAGCAAATGACGTGAAGCGATGGAGGGAAAAGGGAGGAAAATAGGGAAAAACTAGGGGAAAGTCGGGAAAGCGGGGCACAGGGAGATAAAGGGAAACAAAGGGGCGGTGGGTCAATTTAATGGAAATTTTTATTGAAAGCCAACAAAGCGCTCAATGGGCCAGCTAATGGCGTTAGTTGGCCCAAATGGGCAAAGTCGCTGGGGGACTGTGAAGTAGCTTAAAAAAGTTAAATGAAAACCAGCTGCCACACTATCTATCTCGTTTTTCTCTTTTTCCCTTCCCTAGCTCTCCTCTGTATTTATTAATAACGCCTTTTGACTTTTCCTGCCTCCCAGCAAGTGGAAAGCTATCCTAGGAAAAATGTCTTGCAAATTTATGGTAAGTGCTTTAGTTTTAAACTAGCTTATGAATAATAAATGTACCAGTCGATATGCAATCAGTTAAAAGTTTAATATTCAATAGTTGTTAAGTCCTGCAAATTGAAGGGAAGCTTTTTGGTTCACACTAATTAAAATACTTTATTTTTTACATTTTAGAGGAAAAAGGAATAGTAGGAGCAGAAAGGCTAAAAAAAAACCATAATCTCATAAAAGTGTTTGAATGCTACATACTTTTTATCAATAAATAAAGTGGCGTAAGCTTACGTTTTATAAATATTTAATGACTTAAATTGATTTAATTTAAAGGCAAAGAATTAAATATTAATTTTACTCGTGACATTTGTCAATGTTTTTTATCATTTAACAATCAAAAAACATTCCGTTAGGCTGTTTTGTCGTTAATTGATAAAAAAACCTTTGAAGATTTAATTTTGATTTATTACGTTTTTGTCATTTTTGAATTCATTTCGACAATTAATGTCTAAAATAACATTCCGTTGAACTGACGATAGTTGATGTCAAGCCAATTTAAAAATTCTTCCTCTATTTTATTTTTTTATATTTATTTAATGCACATTTATGGAGGGAATTAAGACTACTTTTAAAACCAATTTGATAGCTAAAACGTTCGCCTGTTGGCTCTTACGACTCGAAATGATTTCATTTCATGTCAAGAGAATTCATGAAATGCATTTTTCATTAATGACTTCGCTTATGTTCATGGCGAAGAATTCCATTCCTTGTAATATATATCATTCCGAAGAATAAAGTGAACGAAGTAACAAGTGTTTTTTCAACCCCGAAACCCAACATCGTTTTCTTGATTTTCTACTGGAGACTTGGAGGAATTAGCTTGTCACGGACCCGCCCCAACATTTGATCCTTAGAACCGGATTTACCTCCTCATCGTTTTTTTCCACCAGCTAAGTTATTCCAAGGTTTTCCATTTCGACATATATATATATTTTTCACAACCACGCTCCGCCGAATTGGCCTCAATTTTGTGTGAAAAAAAATATATGTATATACATATATCCATACTTCGACTCTTCTTTTCAATCATAACTTATCCGAGCATAATTATAATATGCACAACACTATTGGCACATTCCGTCAAGCTCAGCAAAATAAATCGGTTTATACACAAATATATTTTACATAGGCCACCACACTGTGTAAAAGAATATATGTATGTGTGCACAGATTTATTTTACTCTCCGATCGGCATATAACCTATTGGCACTTTCCGTGCCAAATTAATAAAAATTAAACCACATACATCACCTTCACACATTTTACATTTCCCGTCGGCGCTGATAATTAATAAAAACCATCATCAAAATTGGCAATGCAGAAAGAGAAAGGGCATATGCCAAATATAACATCCACATACACACATATTTAATTCCACATCCGAACATTCATACACATCTTTAATTTCACAAACATTCACCGTGCATACATTCTGTAAAAGCTTATGCACATTTATATACATATGTACATAGGTGTACATATTTGATTGCACATTCATCCAAAAATTAAAACATCAAAACAATAACAAACCCGGCTTACGCATTTCGCTGCGCCGACGGCCAATTATCCAATTGGAGCACGCACTTGTTGGACGAGCGAGGCTGCGGGCAACACAACAACAAACGATCGCGGCACCAACAAACAATCGCGGCATCCCGAAAAACAAAACCCAATAAATATAAAGTGTTATTGTTTTGTTATTAAGTTTCATCCATATCTACATACATATGTGTTGGTTGTTGTGAAATTAAGCAGGGCTGCATATCACATTTCAGAATAAA